>OZ010736.1:190233415-190840915 GCA_963932295.1 Tipula lateralis | reverse complement strand
TAAAATATATCCCAGGACCAAACTGAATCTGAAGATATGTTCAAGGTGGTCTAGGACAATTTCCAGTCCATCTTGTAGAAGACCCGGGAATATCCCATCTGGACCTGCTGTTTTAAATTTTGAGGAAGAACCGATGCTACATCGGATTCTATCTTTTGTTCATCTTTGCCACCAAGCTCCAATCTCTGAAACTTGCCATTTGGTGTGGGAGTTGATTTTCATCTACTACATTGGAATTCTCACTTTCGGGAAAATGAGTTTTCATTAGTACATCTAGAGCTTCCTGATTTGTACTCGTGTAAGTTCCATCAGGTTTCACTAGAGTTCTGATAGTGTTCTTCTTGTTATCACAGAGAACTTTCTTGAGTTTAGCGGTTGCCGTAAGACTATCCACATCCTCTCAGACAGATCTCCATTTCGATGTTTTTTCCACCTCGGATACATTTTTTGTACTCTCTTTGTGAAGATAAGTCCCAACCTTTAGATGATTTTCATGGGTTTGCTTAGAAGTTTTCTTGTCTGTTTCTTCAGTCTACACAGTTCTTTTAGGTTTACTTACAGGACAGCTATTCTCATAGGCGCCAATTAGTGCTTCTTCAAGTTTGTCAGCTGCCCGTTCCATTCCTCCGCACTTTCTGACTTTCATTACTGAAGATAGAAGTGACTGGTGGAGATGTAGTCTATAAAGTTCCCAATCAGTGTTTCTTGGATTCCTAAATTCTCTAATTTCACTAAGAGAGAAGGAGATATAGCGATGGTCAGCTAAGAACATCCAGGATGAAACTTTTCCACTAAGACTCCGTGAGACAAGAGTAATATGATTTTCTTCTTGCCTTGAGGTCAAAAAGGTAGGTAAATTGCCCATAAACGTTGACTTTCATGTCAAGTCCAGTCATTTTTTCAACATAAAAAATTTCAAATTTATTAATTAATTCAATATAATATTACTCCAGCATTTACAAAATGCTTAGCAGCTCCAATTCAAACGTGTCCACCCATTCAGTTATACTACACCAAAATTGCGGGTTAGTACACCAAAATGACAGTTTAAAGAATGGGTCAAAAAGTGAGCTCGTGGGGCTAGTATCATGACTTATATCAAAGCATTCTTGATTGTGATCCATGGGGTTTTGCTTATATCAATCTAACATAAGTGGGAGTATGAAACGTTTGAGGGTCATCTGTTTTGCATATTTTGACTTAAACTTGATATATATTAAGAATGAACTTAAAGCTCAAAATAGGATGTACAGTTCAATACAATACAAAATTGCTATAAATAAATAAATATTTAAGATAGTCAGACCCGGATCGGTATTCCAAGAAGAAAGTCTCTCTAGGGTTAGTATCGGTACTGCCCCAGCATATGTGATATGAGTTTGCATCGCATCCGGCAATGATTTGGATATCATTATGGTTTGCCTACTCTATAGCTTTCATACACTCTGGAGTAGGCGGGTGAAGTTCCGAATTATATGAGAAACAAGCAGAGATCACTAGAATCTCATGTCAAATACCCTGTTCCTTTACTTCAACGACGACTGCGGTAAGGTCAGATGTGGATTAGACAGGACTTTTTTGAAGCGTATATCGTCAAGAACTTTTTTCAAAAGTAGGTCACTACGGTTTAACGGTTCTAAGGCGGTATAGCTCCCAATATACAAATCGTCAATAGTAAAACCCGTGTAAAATATATCTTTAAGGCATTTCAGGTAATTTACTTATCCACTGTATAATGGCTGTCGTATACCGTCCTGCCTGGGTTAAGAATTATTATTGTGTTGCCATTGACAATACCATTAACCATTTAGTTAATTTGAAAGAAACCCACTTATAACACCGGATATCACTTCCGTTTTTTCCTTAATCATCAAACAACCCTTGGAGTAGAAATTGAAAATGTTGGAGTATTACAGGTAGTGCCAACAAGCGTGTGTTCACATATTTCACTCTAATGCCAATTAATTGAATTTTTATTACCATGTTTCCATGAAAATATTGATGTCGGATAAAATGAAACACTATATCTGAAAGTGAATGGATAATCGTTCAGTAACCAACATGAAAACCACAAGAGAAACTAAATTTTCATCAACATTTGAATCGATTAGGCATTAAACTTACAGTAGTGTGAGTCACTTTAATATAATGTACGAATTTAATATATTTAAATTTCTGAAAGCTTTTTTAACAAAGTTTAATGTTATGAGGGTTGCGTACATTTTATGACTGAATTTAGTTGAAGGTCAAGTTTCGACCTACGACTAGGACTTACCTGCCGTGTAAAATTGATCAGCAGTTTTCGGTCTCTCCTCAGACACTGACTGAGTCAAGCTTTTTTACCCTATACAATCAGTCGTATCTTAACCAGCATATTTTAGGTCCATTACCCTTAATGATTAATTATTTTTAACCCTTTTGATTCCAAATTGTCAAATATATCATATTTATAGTTGTATTATTTTTAATTACAGGTAAGTTCACGATGATTTGTTACTTGAAAGTTTTGTAAGTATATTTTAAGAATTGTATAAACCTATAAATGTTTTATATAAAAAAATACAAAGCCCAAGGGTGCAAAATGTGTTCAATTTTTATCAAGACACATTTACATTTTTGTGTTCTCTTTAAACATGTATGAGACAAAAAAGTTATGTTGATACGATATTAAATACACAAAACAGATGACTGAACAGAATACTAATGTACCTTATACATACCTTATGATCTTAAAGTAATCCAGCATCTAGGTACAAAATATTATATATTCCCGAAATATTTTATCAATGATTCCTGTTGTAAATAAAAAAGCTCGACGAATACACGACACAACACATCTGCATTATAAAATATTCATAAATTGTATATACTCACAGCCATTAAGCTTTAATCTTATGGAATCAACAAAAAAATATGAATTTTTGGTTTTAAGCACATAACGGGGAAACAATGAAAAGCTTTTTCTTCACTTATCCATCATATTTCTGTTCTATTTAACCCACCACGGAACACCAACTGTGATTTTCTTTTACTTCTTTTATATTGTGATTAAATATCATTATGTTTTCACAACGACGATGGTTGAAGAAAATCGAGGAAAATGGGAAAATTCATTATTAATCTAAACGGAACAAACTATACCATAAAACTTTATTCTGCTTTGTATAAACCAACCACCAAGTTTGAATCGAAATCTTAAGGAAACAACAAAAAGTTCTTGTTGAGTTCGAATCGCGTGTGTGTGTGTATCTGTGTATGTATATAGTAGGCCAGCGATAAAATCATCACACAATACGAGAAACAGTTAACCTAAGAACTTTTATACCAACCAAATAAATTTTCAAATCTTCTATAAAGATTTCCGTCTGCAGTGTTGCTTGTTATATTATATACATTGCAGTAATTATAATAACTATTATCATTATACTGTTATTGTTATTAACAATATTTCTTTTTTGTTGTGAAAATTGAATGGAGTATAATGATAATAATATGGAAATTAATTTTCACATTTCGAATCTTAACATTAGTGTTACACGAATGAATATAAAATAAGATAGTTCAAACGGAATGATAACACTACGGATTCGGAAAGAGCAAAGGAAGTTGGAAATGACTTGAATTGGTTTGATTTATATAAAATTTACGTTGTTTGATATCTATAACATCTAGATAGGATGTGTCGGTATTTAGTGTTTATTAACCGCAGTACGTCAAACAAGCCCTGTGGTTGGGGGCAAACATGTTTCGTAAATATTTCGAACGAAACATGAGATCCATAGAATACCACCACAGTATCCAGAGCTTGTCGTAGGAGGCGACTAAATCTGGTTGGATCGCTGGACTGACGACCCGCATCCGTAAAAACCAATTACAGTTAAAAATGTCAACAAAACCAAAAAAATCGGATACCGACTAAATAACAATGACCCCCCGCTTAAGTACCCGGATACGAGAATGAGGATCAGCACGTGGAACGTGCAGTCACTAAAAAAACCTGGCGCGTTGGACGGCCTTATCACATGTATGAAGGAGTATCGGCTGGAACTCGTAGCGCTCAAAGAAACTCGATGGCCTAAAAATGGAGACCATGTGTCCCAAGGCTATACGTTGCTACACAGTGGAGAGGACCTCTGAAATCTTGGAGTTGGGTTTCTCATTGGGCCACAGGTAAAATTGGCTGTGTTGGACTTCCAGGCAGTCGATAATCGAATGTGTAAGCTTCGCTTGTACATGAAATTAGCCAACCTGTCAATTGTTTGTGTACATGCGCCCACTGATGTAAGCCAACCCCAAGATAAAGACTCATTTTACAATAATTTGGATAATCTGATGGGCACGATATCAGATTGCTGATTGGAGACTTTAATGCTAGAGCTGGCAGAAATCAGACCGACTTATGTAATAACATAGGTCCGTACTCCCGACACGAAAATGCGACACGAAACTGCGAGGGAAAGAATGATGTACTTTGCGATCGCTCATGACCTCAAAGTGGCAAGTACATTCTTTCCCCATAAAAACATCCATTTAGAAACATGGACACATCCACGTAAAACATCCTGAAGCCAAATTGACCACGTGTTGATTTCAAAAGACCGGGGTCGGGTTGTTCAAGACGTGAGATCGTATCGGTCGTCAACAAAATTCGTAAGCAGTGACCATTTTATGGTTGCTGCAAAGCTGCGATGGAAATTTTCGTACACGTCAAGGAGGACAGGAGAATATAAAACGCGATTCTCCTGTGAAGGTCTAATAAATGAAGAAACGCAACGAAAATACCAAGATCTTGTCAGCAATAGCATCTTACGATCCAATTACATCTGATGATGTGAACAATGTCTGGGAAGTATTGAAAACCTCGGTTGTCGATGCTGCCCAGCACACTCTCGGTATAGTGAAAACTATAAGCCCAAAAATGATTGGTTTGATGAGGAGTGTCGTCTTGCTGTTGAGCAACGAAATATAGCCCACAATGAAGCGCAGATTCGGTTTACAATTGCAAGGAAAAACAAGGCAGTTCTTGCTAGGAGGACAACTAACCGCATTTGTAGACTGAAGAAGCGAGAATGGTGGAAGGCCAAGGTCTTAAGAGTACAACATTTCAGCAATGAGCACAATTCGCGTGGTTTCTTTAAAGGAATCACCGAATTGCACCATACCTTAAGATTTTGGTCAACTGCCATTCGGGACCAGGATGGAAACTTCTGTGTTAACGTCGATGCGGTACTCGATACATGGCAAGAACATTTTTCTGATCTACTTAATATTCCACATGTATCACAAGCTGTATTTGAGTACCCTCAAATACAGACCGCAGAGATGTTCATTGAGGATCCATCCTATGAGGAATTCACAATGGCCATGCAGAAATTAAAGAAAAATCGTTCACCAGGGGTTGATTGCATTAATTCAGAGCTCTTGATATTCGGAGGGCTAACTTTGTGGAACTGTCTTTTCGACCTTGTTCGATTGGTATGGCGAAATGAAGTTATGCCCGAAGAATGGAAAGTGGCCGCGTTATGCCCAATTTTCAAGAAAGGTGATCGCATGAAATGCGAGAATTATCGCGGTATAGCTCTCCTTTGCACAGCATATAAGTTACTGTCTTACATAATCTTGGGAAGAATTACTCCTCTAGCGGAGGAAATTGTCGGTGACTACCAAGGAGGATTCCGTCCAAATCGGTCAGTCACTGATCAAGTTTTTTCGCTACGGATGATTCTTTCCAAGTATTACGAAACATCTCGCGATGTACACCAGGTATTCCTAGATTTCAAGCAAGCCTATGACTCGATCAATCGAGAGAGATTATGGTATGCGCTTGAATATTTAGGAATACCGAAAAAATATGTACATCTGTGTAAAATGACAGTAACGCAGTCACAATGCTGTGTCAAAGTTGAGAACAGGCTATCGAGAACTTTTGCAATCAATTCCGGTGTTCGACAAGGAGATGCGCTGTCCCCGATACTTTTTAATCTCATGTTGGAATACATCCTTCGTAAAAGTGCAACACCTCAGGACAACATCTTATTCCGACAATCCAATCAACTTCTTGCCTATGCAGATGATATCTGTGTGATTGGATTAAATGGCAACGGAGTGAAAGAGATACTTGATCCACTGGAACAGTTTTCAGCTTCTGTTGGTCTCAAAATCAACGAGTCAAAAACCAAATATCTTATCTCGGGTTTTAGAGACCAAGACGCAATTGATTTCAGTAGTGGTAACCACACGTTTGAAGGAGTGATGAGATTCAAGTATCTTGGATCTCTCATCACTCACGATAATAGTGTGGGAGAGGATATCAAGGTCCACCTTGCCGCTGGCAATCGGGCTTTGTGTCCCCTACGTCCACTGCTGAAATCAAAATATCTTGCAAATACGAATAAGCTGAAACTGTACAGAGTGTTGATCAGACCCGTTGTCATGTATGGATGTGAGAGTTGGACCTTGACGGATGAGTACGAAAGATGGCTTCTAACATTCGAGAGAAGAATCATGCGTGTGATATATGGTCCAAAACGCGACGTCGATGGCACTTACCGAGTTCTTTTCAATCACGAGATCAGGAATTTAATGCAAATTCCTGATATCGTGCATGAAATCAACGGACAGCGAATACGCTGGCATGGTCACGTTCTGCGTGCTGATCCGAAACGAATGATACAGCGATCTTTGAAGGAAGAGTCGCCTTTCGGTAGGCGAAGAGGTTGCTGTCGGCGACGATGGCTCTACGGCGTAGAGAGCGATCTGGCATCTTCCAACTGCTTGCAACAGTATGTAAAAAAGCTCTGTTCCAAATTTGATTATGAGATTCTCAAAGCTAGAATAATGTCCAACATTTAGACTTTAAATATCAACAAAGAGGAATGAAAAGCTTGATTTTGAGATGAAAATTCAATTTTATGATTCTCTAAGCTTTAGGGTGAGAGTAATAATCATATTGTATTTTCTCTCGTGGTAGTTTTTTGTATAGATACTCTCCCGTACTCTCTAAGTTTGAAATGAGAAAGTTTGATAAGATAAACCGATAGCATCGTTACTCGACTACGAAATCTGATTACATAAACGTGTTGTTGCTATTAAAGATAATCAGTAAAAAAATCAGTTCGATTGCTTTTATAACAAATTTCAGCAACTTGGTAGACGACCTCTTCTTGAAGATATCAATCCAGTATTTAACACTTGGTATTTGATGTAATACGTGTTGGAGTTCTGTATAACTTTCGACTGACTATGATGAAAGAAAGTACGGGCATTTGATAGAATTGAATCATCGTTTTTGTGATACGAGAATTGTGTGTCTTTCCGAAACTACTGAGCATCAGTTTTTTACTGAAAATAAGTTTTGAAAGTTCAAGCATTTTTGAAAGCTTATTAATGTTTGAATCTCCATTAATACACAATAAAATTATAAACAAATTAATCTGACGATGCAGACAATGTTTTACAAAAAAGTCCACATCTTCGTTATATTTCCAAACCCCGAAACAAATTAACAATCTCAAGTGTATCCCTAATATTACCTCCGAAGAATTTGCCATTACAGGTTAGTTTTAATTTTATAGAGCGTATCATAATTCCGCGTCTTACTTTACATCGAACCCAAATCGAAGACCTATAAACCTATGTTCCATCTGCACAATATATAGCCCCATGCCAGTCTATATATACTATAAGATTAATGGCGACCATCTACACCTCCAATCGTTATCGGATAATGAATTATACCATTTAAATGCTGGTTATATCAATATCCCATCCTGGTATCTTCGTCAGCAATTGCTGTAGCTTGAACGACTACGCCTTTGCCCGAGTAGGGCTTACTTAGCACAAAATGTATCTATAGCGATTCTTGTTCATGTGAATTCTCGTTTTTTAAAAGTTTAAATTAAAACTTCTATCAACATGAGCCCTGGAATAAAGGCTAAATTAGAAGTCTGACTGGATGGAAGTAATCATCTAATCAGATAAACCTACATTCAAACTTTATCCAATGTGATCTTGCTATGGGCTTAAATCTATGCGCTTAAAAAGTATTAACGGGTTCCTAACTTAACGAGTTCCGAGTTCCAGTTGCGAGGGTTTCCAATATCAGTGTACGTATCAGTCAATCTCTAACGATGTTACTTGAAACTAGTCTATAGCCGCATACACATTCAACCGTTTACTGTATTATATTTCTCATACAATTTTTAATAAACCCGCTACTTCGTAAAGAGAACATTGGGAGTTTTCAAGCACAAACTATTACAATTTCAATCAACCGTTGAAAACTTAGTTTAAAAAATGTCGGTAAAAGTTGTGGTATTTACAAAACACACGTACTCTGCTTTTAACATATAGCAAGTACTTCGAATCGTAATAGAATCGTGGGTAACGGGAAACTTTCTCACCGATTCACGGTTTTACTCTTTCATAGAGAGCAGAAAGTGTACCTAACCAGATTATAAGGGTCAAAAGAAATAAGAGCTTTTTGAACCGACAACCTCTAAAGTTGAATTACGTTTAAGATGACCAGAACATTCCCACACGGTCTAATCTGAATTTAAAAAGCTCGATTTCTATTCATTCGTCTAAGACTATTTCATCAATCAAAAATAACAGTTAAGCTCATATATATGTTTTGTTTTAACAATTCCTTCCCTTAGATTACTGAGTGGCCGCCAAAAGCTCTGTTCCATGTTTGATTGTGAGATTCTTTTAAGCGATTAAAAAAAGACAAATAATTAAAAATCAAAGCTAGAATAAAGCTCAACAGTTAAATTTTCCATATATCAACATAGAGGGATGAAAAGCTTGATTTTGAGATTAAAATTCATTTTTGATGAGAAAGTTTGATAAGATAAACCAATAGCATCGTTAACTCGACTTTTACGACATCTGTATGGCATATTACGTTCGGAAAAAAATTCACAACCTCAGGACCACTTCAGGGCCTTAAATATGCACTTTAACGGAGTTCAACGAGGTGATCATCAACAACTTCAATCGTTATCGGAACGTCACTAATCCCATTTACATGCAACTCGTAACAGTATCCCATCCCTGGATCTGCATCTACAAGTGCTGAAGGACTACGTCATTTGGCCAAGTAGCACTTACTCGTTTTTGGAAAAATTAATTTAAGACTTCTGTCAAAATATTCTCTGGAAAAATTACAAATTTCCCTAAAAATCAGTCCGGATGGAAGTATTTGAGATAATTAGTTCCAGATAAATGACTTTTGATATACTGGTAAAGATATAACAAAAAGTCAAAAGTCACATTCTCACTGTATGCATTCTCACTGAATGTGGTGCTTAAAGGTCCATCATTTTGATCGTAACTTACCGGGTTTCAGTCGCAATAAGGTGGATTCCAAACATAAATTAACACATCAAGCAATTTTTAACAAAATTTAAATGGTATATCAGTAACATGAATCTAGTCTACAGCCGCATACATATGAAAGCTTTCGCATTTTAATGTCAAAACTGTTTATTGTATTATATTCCTCATATAATTTTGACTAAACCCTCTACTACGTATAGAGAAATTTATTCCAATATTTCAATTTCAATCAAGCGATGAAGGCTATGTTAAAAAAATCTAGGCAAAAGTTATGCGAATAAATGATGCGAATTGGTCAGAAGACGGGCATTTACGAAACACACGCCTGCTGCTATGAACATAGCAAGTCCTCACCAATCACCGGTTGAACTCTTTCATGGAGGGGAGGAAATGTTCCTGACAAGATTATTAAGGTCCAAAACAATAAGAGGTGTATTAACCGAGAACCTCTAAGGTTGATGTCCAGAACATCCCATCACGATCTAATTTAATTTAAATAAGCTCGATTTCTCTGAGCACCACCCAACAGGTTGCAAATAGTTTAAACAAACAAATGGTGCACTTAGTTTACTTTAAGCTTTCGAGAGTAACCGAGTTACCCGTTTTATCACTAACAATGACCCAATTGAACAAATCCTTTCAAATGAAAATTCACTCCATTAAAGTTTGGGGGGAAAAGGAAACATTTTAAGAAAATAATCCTTGTCTTCCCTTTTTTTGGTTTCCTCGCTTGTTGCTCCCATCCATTGCCTAACTATATACACGTTTATAAACAGAAAACAACAAATTAAATTATATTAACAAACACGAACTATGTACGTACCTCCATTATACATTTTTTTGGTTATCTGGTCAATGAACAATATTATATAGCCGCACACACCATCTACCTGTGTCGTTTAATATAGTGTGCTTTTCATACCCACAGTACTTCGGACGGGAGGGGGTGGTGGCGTTCGTAAAAGAACAAAACAAAATTAATATTATCTACGTACACAGTAGTTATTAAAGTAATTCACAAGAAAAAAACGAAGGGAGCGAAGAGACGGGCGAATTTTTTAATTTTTTATGAACAATGGAAAATGAAGAAATTCTATTTTTTCCTCGTTGTCGTTCTGCGAGCCAAACTCCATATTTAGTGCAGTGTAAATATATTTAAATAGTAAAAGATGAAATCCAATTTGTGCCAACAATAAAAAACGTTTTATTATTTGCGAATAGCTTTTCATCGTGTTATATAAGATTACGAAACTTAAGAGTTCATCCGGAAATTTAGGTCGCCAAACTTTTTGGCTGGTGGTGCGGTACTCTATACATGTATACACACAATACTTAATTATATCCCTTTTTAATTGAATTTCCAAGCATTACAAAATAAATTAAATTTGATATATACGAATGAAAATCCGGGAGAAATAAACGAACGACGAACGGTATAAAATTTATTCTAATTTTCTTTATTTTCCGACTTCCTAATTTTATTATTCCCTAATGATCGGTTGATTGAGAAGATGACGAACCTAAAAATAGCAAAGCGAAAAGGAACACAAAATAATATTAATTTCTTGTGTCGTGAGCGGTAGTGTAATTTGTATATTGTGCGGATGCTATATAGAAACAAGCGAATTCCGATGGGGAATAAAACTGGATCGATTCGGATTGTATAACGCCCATATATATCTGTAGTCCATTCTCGCCAGAAATTAATTGTGCTGATAATGAGATTTTAAGAAATGGTTCATATATTTATACCACATCAAACTTTTGTCCCAAGCTTTCCACATTAATCGATTCGAAATCCTAAACTTTTTTGCACCGCCATCAAAAGATGACATATCACTCTACGAACATAAACCCACATGCTGATTTTGTTATTAACCCACATTAGATGTGTCGATCATGTTGTGAAAGCTTTCGAACACCCGTCGATCAATTTCCACCCAACTCCAAACTATTTACATACACAAAAACTTATTAATTATTGTGTACAGTGTATTGAGTTAATATTTATTTAGACTGAAAGCTTTAACAGTGACAGTCACTATATAGAGAACCAATTCAATTAGATCGGTTTATTATTATTATTTCGACATTTTATTAATAATTTATATTTATTTAATTTATAAAATAATACGTTTTGAAATTGGAATCGAATTATTGGAAATGTAGAGAATTCGCGGTATGGGAGATAAAAGCATTTTCATTTCGAGAAAAAAAAATTGTTATGTACACTGCTGAGTGTTAATTGAAAGTGTATTCAGTTGAAAATATTGAATTGAAAAAATATTTGTTTACGGAATTATGTTGCTCACGAAATCGGAATGAAATTCAATTCAATTCAACCCTGTGGGATGAGAATTAATCAACAAACATGTTTTTCTTATAAAATTTACATTTATCATTTTTAAGCCTACGAATTCGTTAAACTAACAGTGATAATCTCATTTTAGTATGCATGCACAACCCATATCGTCGATTCATGTTAAACCAACAACATTTCAGAAATGTATAAGCTCCCACTCTTTCCTAAACAAAACTCTGTTCAAAACAAACTCTATTATTTGATATGAAAAAGCTTTTTACCAGTTGGAGGCTACTGTGTCATGTAAACAACTCTTGGAAGAGCTGTTTCATGTATGATTTACGTAATTCATCTCCCTATCTGACTTCAAGTGAAATGTATTGAAAAAGTGAGGTGTAATGACACAACTTTCGATATAATGCTCAGCTAAGGCTACTTTAGAAAATCAAATGGAAAAAAATGGAGGTTGAAACCACAGCTAGTACACTGTTGCAGGTATGTACTTATGCCGCTCTAATTGAAGTAACCAAAAGTAAAATAAAGGGTTCAATAAAAGCTGCATATATGTAGATGATGCATATATGTAGATGATGCTTATATGCACTTTAGACTTTTTGCAATGTATCAGTCAGTACGAAATCCTTCAAACAGAATACTCGACCATAACTTGTTCTATAAATGACACAGGACTTCACATAATCTTGGTTATGATAAGGTAAAAACTGGAGCTTTTGCATAAATATTTCCATGCGTCTTTCTGATTAAAACATAACGTGTGCCAACGCGGTATTTACATTCGATTCTCAATTTAAATAGACCGTAGATTGACAATCAATTCGTTGGAATGCGACTTACTGGCGTCATGGCTCACTGCCGCATATGTCAGTAAGTAAACATTACATAAATTTGACATTTGTTAACCTGCTGTTAACCTGATGACTTGCTGTTTTTGAAACGATAATTCAGTATAACTTAAGCCATGAATGGCTTCACACCAAAACAATGCGTCAAAATAGTAACGCTGTATATAGTCGTTTAGTTATGTTAAGTCTAACAACGCTTTTTAACAATGGCACTACTTTCCGTCGTATTTTGAAGGATTATTTGCATTTTTTTCCGTATACAGTGCAATTTACACAAAGCGTTTATTGTAAAGTGTGTCGACAGACCGTCCACGTCGCTTGAAATATGGCCAAACTGTCGCTCGAATGATTAACACTGAACCTGATTTTTGGAAGCAAATTTTAATGTCCGACAAGGCTCATTTCACACTCTCTGACTCTCTGCTAAAACCATCATTTGGCCTTATTTTTTAAGTAAAAAGGCTTGATTAAGCTCTTTCCGGTTACTAGTTTCAACACGATGAACTATATCACACTGCAAATCAAACAATTCAGTTTCTTTAACGAAAATACCCTTAAGTCTTATTTAAACAATAGATTTGAACCGTCCCCAGATTTGAACCGTCCAAAGTTTCTTTTCTGGATTTTAGTTGAAAACTAAAGTGTGCGCTAGCAATAATCAGTCTATTGACGAGCTCAAGGCAAATATTCGTGTCGCAATTATCACTATGCCGTCCAAAACACTCGAAACGGGCACGAAACAGGGCACAATTTGATTTGGCCAGTAAAGGCGACCACTTAATTGTTGTAGTATAAAAAAATTAGTCCAGATAAATTGCCAAGGATCACGAGCCCTAACAAATAAAAACAAGTATATAATTTGACCGAAGTACTCGAAAATATTCTTTTCACAATATGAAGACAGATGGTAGCATTTTAGAATGAAGACCTGCTAAAACACTACCATATGTGTGAGATTACCTTCTTAAACTGGATAAAGCTTTTTGCCCAGTCACTCAAGCTCAATTGGCTTGTTGTGACATCACTTCCACGTCCCGGAATCTGTTTGTTCTTCTGATGAAGTCCAAGATATCTGCTATCCTCAAGGTCTTCAATTGATCCTCAAATTAGAATTGTACGCCGAAACAGTGTAGTCTAACAGGACTACAACAAGTGCTCAATAGTTTCTTCTTCTCCGTCCCCACCCACACTGTTCGCAGTATGAGATGACTCGATATTTTCATTCGAAACGTATGATTATTGAGAGAGCAGTTCCCCGTGAGAATGCACTGCAAGATCCTTAAAGTGCGTCTATCATAATTTAAGAAAGACTGGGATCTTTGCTGGTTTACTGATCGAAAGAAGATTTTGGATAGACGACAAGAGATGAGATTATCTCATCTCTTTTGGTGAAGATCTCACACGTAAAAGCCAATTTTTTGTTTAAGACATAGTGACGTCACTCTTAAAGCGGACTCAGGTCCCACAAACGTGAATGTCGCACCCAAACGATCCAATTTACCGGCCAATATATTCCCTTTGATACCCATGTGACTGAGACTTTCCAAAACAAGTTTCAATGATTTTTTTCTCTGCAATTTATCCCTTTTACAAAGAGTGCTGCTTTTAAAATTGGTAGTACTTTTCGAAAAACAGTAGCGTACCTATCAAGCGGAATAGATAATTCGACCTCAGGATTGTGTATGTATAATCCAACACCAGCTAGATTATGGCATACTGATCCGTCAGTAAAGATTAACATATCCTTACGGAAGGGGTAGGATGGGCTGCTATAGTCCCATATGTGATTTCTTAATAGTTATACATAAAATAATTTCCCAAAGACGTGCTTCGTCACCATATTGTCCGAGGCCATGTGGGCAGTTGTGTGTCGGCTTACCTCACTCCATATTTGACGGTGTCCCGAAGGGCCAAAAAGATTCTCTTTGTCTTTTAGGCGAGCGGTTTTTAGCGCTGCACACCTTATGATGGAAAGATCAAGGGGCAGCAGACCTACAGTCATTTAAAGGGCTGCAGTAGGTTAAGTGTGCATGGCTCCTACAAAACCCAGACTATCATGTCTTTAAAGGTGGCTTAGAGGTTTCCCTCAAATTCCACTCATTGTTCTAGACCACCAAAGAAATACGAAAAACGAAGTTATGGGTCTGATGACTGAAACGTTTAGCCAGTACACGCGTCTGGGTTTTAGGCCGTATGAGGCTATTACATCCGTATATTTACCTACCAGCATTATGGCGATGTCATCAGTATAACCCCGACAGAAAAATCCGTTGTCGTTTATTTAGACTAGGAGTAAGTTGACCATAAGACACCATAAGAGCGGAGACAGAACCTTACCCTGAGTCTCAGTAACATCATGGATAAATCTGCAATAGCGCAAAAAATAAGCTCGTTCACTTGGTTTAGTTACATGGTAGACTATCTCTATGGGATCTCAGTAACATTATTGTGCACTAACATATACTACTACATAAGAGGTAGATTGACTTGAAATCTATAATTCAACTGGGACTTATCGATGTGTTCACAACAGAGAAGTATGTTGAATAAGGTTTGATAGAAGTGTATACCGTGAAGTTTGCAGTAACCATTTTAGAAACTATAATAGCATGTTCAAAGTACGAGTAGTATTTACTTAGAAGTAGAACAAGTGAAATATACGATAAAGTACATTAACCATCGACAGGGCAGTAATTTCTATGGTGGTATACTGATAGCTATTACCAGTACCTAACGCAAGATTTGTAATAGCGCACCAATGCTACCTTAGCGACTAAATATACCATCACTGGTCGTGTATGATTGATGTGACCCTAAACTACCAACTTCTTAAAGCAAAAATGTTTCTCTTTCGTCATCTTTATATTTTCTAAAAGATTTATATTGACCACAAAGCCATAATTAAACAGATAAAGTGAATTTCATCGTCTTAAATAATAAAATTCAGATCAAAGCAAAGTAAATTTATTTACAGAACAGAACTATTTAGAATGTTGTCACACACTTTGTTAGAGATGTTTAAAAGTAAATTATGTTTTTAAAATTTGATGGAAAGATTGTATACACATCAACACCGACCTTAGATATGATTAGATAACACCATAACGTCTCGAAGTTTTCATAAACGTCACTTGTTCTCTTTCGTATCTCGAGATATTCGACAGCATTTATAAAACGACGACCTGTGTTAAATTTAGATCGAAGTTATTTACATGATTTTGACACATGAAATGGTTGTGACACACGGTTGTTTTTTGTGTAGACGCAGTAAATCAAAATAATTGGTCTACTTGCCAAATTCATATACGTCTAGACATACAGATATATATTGCCAGGCCATATGCAAACACTTTGCATTATATATCGAATCTGATTAACTTTAAAATTAACTAAATGTTTAGTCATATTGAACTATAAATTCAACACATTAAAATTGATTAATAAATTTATATTATGCTCACAAATGGCCAACGTCATTATTAAAATACGCGGAATCGTGGGTTGGATCATTATTATTGTTGTGCAAATATTTTTTTTTTTTATTATTGAAATAATTAAAATAAAAACACTCAAGTGTATATTATATACGTAACAAAAACAAATTTATGAGGCGAAAAATTGCCAACAATTTGTTAAAACGTCAACGAAATTCCTCAAATCCAGTGTTCAAAACTGTTTGCCTCCGCACGCAACACAAATAATTTAGAACAATTTCTCCTTCACATCAGAGAAACGCAAGTACAATAATTTTCGGAATTTATTTTATATTCTAGTGAAAATTATTACATTTTAAATAAACAAAATTTTTATATCAATTAAATAAATAAAACATGATTTTCATTATTTAACAAAACAAAAAATGAAAAACTCCCTCCCCCTAAAGCAATATACAAATAAACAATAAAAAATTTTCCAACCGAATATTTTCATCATGTTCTTCATCCTATAATGTAAACAATTTTTTTTTCAATATTTAATGATTTTAATTCAATGACAGCGGAATGTTCCGATCTAAATCGATACACATAAATACACTAACCAACCCACCGCATTCACAACTTGCAGTCTTCATGTTGTGCAATCTAATTTTAATGCTTAGATACCCCGCACGGTTAATTGTTTCCCAGGTAACAATGAGCCATACAATATTCCATGTATTTGTGTGCTCCTTTATATACAACTGCCTGCTACGTCGCGTGACTAATTTTATTTGGCAGTGCCCGAGCTCGATACAAAATGTCGTCAGATATCTGTATTTGTTCCTCAATTTTTCCAGCAAATTCAGACGTTGGCAAGTCGCTCGATAAGTGGCTGTAATAGGTAGATCTACCTACGTCTTAATCGATTGGTTCCAAGTATAACAGCGTGACATTTTTCAGTAGCTGGTTTTAGCTGGTGGTCATTCTGCTTGTTGTGCAGCATTATAGCTTTCGTGAAATAAACGCGTTGTCCATTTTCCAAGTACGGCCTAGTTATAATCTTGACACTTCGTCATTTGTATCTGAATCAGCAATGCCGAACACTACCAGGTTGCTACCTTCGATCACGTATTTGCAAACATATTTAATGACTTTAATGGAGCTACAATCCTCAACATTGTAGTATTGTGAATGTTTTCGATAGAAGCTTGCAAGACAGAACGATGCCTTTTATCGTCTTCATTACTGTACTGCCACTATCTTTGGGAACGATGCCTATAAAGTGGATAACGGCCATTTCTGTATGCCAGCAAAAGGCGCTCATACTATTTTGTGACTTTCCTATAAGCCATATAATGTGAATCTGATTGTGAATTTTGATCGAACGTTATTTATGTTTGGTGCGACTTCTGGATCTGTTATTTCAGCGTTGATGATTGAATCGATTTGATCTGGTTTGATTGTTTAAATTAACAACAGACGAAGGTGCACATGTGGTAATTTTGGCTTTTGTCACTCTATACTGAGTACATCCAACAACGTGACTGTCAGAAAACCACCTGCTAAACGATGAAAATGATTAGCGTCCTGAGCTTTTGTTTGAACACACGTATGGTGATGTCTGTCGTGACGGATTTTAGAAGTTTGCCTTAGCAATCTTTCATTTGAACTGCTACCACATGTCGCTGGGAAAATGCATCTAAATCTACACATATACATACACTAAACGGCCCACCGCATTCATAACTTGCAGTCTTCATGTTGTGCAATCTAATTTTTATGCCTAAACTAATTTTAATGGACTCCGCCTGCTACAACGCGTGAATCTACACTTATCGTAGTTGGCCATATAGATTCAAGCTCGAAATACAAAATTGCAGTGCACGAACTCGATGCGAAATGTCACCAAACATCTCGTCCTTGTATCTGCTTCACAAATCAAATGTAAGCGAACAATGTATGATTTTGATTTGCCAGCGCAAAAACAATGTCGGCGGCGAGGGTTGAGTCCCAATGTAAGTCATTTTCCAGCAAATACATACCATGTAAACTTTTCGATAAGTGAATGTAACACGTAGGCCTTTCTTTCGTCATTAAAGCGCCTAAGCAGTCTGATTCAATTCATAATAGCGTGACACTTTTCAGTAAAGCAATGTTCGTTCGAATTCGGATTGCTTTGGCAAATTTTAAAGAAATTTGTGAGTGTTGTAGATGGTGACCGTGCTGCTCCTGGTGCTGCATTAGCTTCCGTAAAATAAACACATTGTCACTTTTCCAAGTGTTCCTAGAAATATTTAAATTACGCAAAATTGCCTCATTGTAACTGACATAACGAATCTTGACATTTCGTTCTATGCATTTGGAACAGTAATTACGGTCGCTACTTTTTGTTCACATTTTTTCAGACATATGACCTTAATAGAGATTTAGTTTTCAACAGTACAGTGTATTGCAAATGTTTTTTATAAAAGATTGCAAGACGGAAAGATCGTAATTGTTCTGCAATCATCTTTGGGTGAACGAAGCCAATACAGTTGTCAATCGTCGTTTTCACTAATTGTGTATATGCAAGTTATGGGCGAGGTTTACTACATTTTCCATCGGCAATACACGGTGAAGCTGAATTGTGTTCTCCATACGGCCCGTATTTCAGCATTGATGACTGACCTAATTTGATTTGATCTGATTTCCTCAATTACCCACAGCAGAATGTGTTCATGTTATAATTCACGATTCTGCCACTCTATTCAGTACATCCAACGACGTGGCTGTTCGAAAACTATCTGCTAAACGATGAAAAAGATTAGCGTCCTGAATTTTTGTTTGAACATACGTGTGGTGATGTCTTGGCAATCTCTGGAAGTTTTTCTTGGTTATATTTCATGAGGACTGCCCATATATATCGCTGGGAGAATGGTCAAATGACAAACATTTATGCAACAAATGTTAGTCAATCCGTCTAAAATAACTAATTGATTGAAGCGGATGAGAAATAAACGTTCCGATTCGACCTTGAAATATATAAAGACGCAATACTGTTGAAACCATCGACGATATCTCAAAACATTATTATACACGTTTTGTCGCTTCATCAACCGATTCGGATAAAAATGCAAGGAACTAACCTAATCTCTGATTCGTTTCTTTACCTGCAAATTGAAAAGCGATGCAACTAAAATCAACAGCTTCACTGGTAGCCATCATCACCATTTTAAAACATCACTGGAGTGCATCATGTGATCGATGTGTTTCGTACACGCGCTGCTTTTGTCCGTCATTATGTCGTTTGACCAAAATATCACGGTCTTGTGTCTGTTCTGATTATCATTTTTCAATTATTGTCTCCAAAGCAGTTTTAGCGTTTAAAAGGCGTTGCAATACTCCGAGTATTATGACACAATAAAAAACACAAGGCGATAATTTATTTCAAATTTGGAATTTTAAACGAAATAAAATTAAAGAAACTTGGGTTCTTCATTCACTTATGACATCAACGCTCTATTGCGATGATAAATTTGACCTTGAATCTTCAAAAAAGAGGGAAATTCTGTATATGATGAGTGAAATTGTTCAACATTACCAAAATAATGAACATGTGTTGACGTCATAAACAACAACATCGGTTCCAAATGTCGTTACTGCATTAGTTGTATTGTTGCGTGTGAGCGAGGAAATGTCTAAATAGCGTTGTATCTCCATAAAGGTTATGGCTCGGATGGCACATTTTTTTTCTTGTTATTTGGCTGCTACCTCAGGCTTAGACCGGCGATGGTCCGTTGTGATACCACTATATGTACGGCTATAGGTCCGATTTACGTAGAACCAACTGCACATTGGATAGCTCCATGTCAGCTTATAGTACTTTCATAGACGATGGGACAACCCATTTAGTCTAAACTCAGCAAGAGATCCAGATATCCAGAAGTGTTCATTCACACCACCGATAACACCACCCATACGATCGATGGTGAAAAATCCCGTTTTGCATCCTGCTCCTATAGGGATTCGAACCCGGTACCTCCCATTCCAACTGCGCCACCTGGGTGGTTAAAACCGGCAATTTACTTGGCTATCGGCACAACATGGCACTGGCATCGACAACATTTTTCGTCGAATGACGTTTGGACTAACCTGAGCTAGTACCGTTGCACAACGAACTTATTCGATATGAGCACATCTCTGTTTATTTAATTCTTCACGTTGCTCTGATAAACGAATTGAAAAATACAAACAAAGTGAAGTGAAATGATTAGTTTCCAAAAGTTTTCTTTTGTGTTTCCTCCATCATCGTGCACCATACATACACAGTCTTTTTGACTTTCTATTGTACAGCACAAAACTTGGTTGATGAATAGACATTAAAAGTAGAGCACAAAGTAATTTATCGTTGTCAAAAGTTTACATAAAATATAAACTTTTCTAATATATGTTATCCTGTACACGCGGAAACCAACAGGATACTCCTGGAAATGTTCATATCCTCTAACTAGGGTACAATATAATTTATACAAGTTTCGTGTTTTACACTATTATAAATCTCACAGCATACATTACATCATTTATCTCACATCATGCACACAGTATTATAATTTGTTGGTACCTCATAACTATATGTAGTTTACACCAAAAAACAAGCTTCGAAGACATATTAGAATTATAAACTTTCTCGTCATACCAAATTTTTCTTACGGCGGTATAGAAAGGAAGATATGGTTTGCATATAAAATCATAAGAATTAAATAAGAGACGCTAAACTTTTTTAATGTAATATTGCAATTCAATTATGGTGGATTTAACATATATAAGTATATAAACAGAGTTGGGTGTATACCAACCAACCATCGTTCCTCAGTTAAGAAAAATGTCTAAAATTATTCATGCAGTAATTATTGTTAACATGAAAATTCTTTTCTTAAACAACCGAAAACCATTACACTAAGGATTTCGTGTATACAAAAGTACTTTGCGACACGCTCTAATTAACAAGAATGGGTGAAACCGACAAAAAAAACAAACAATGTACATATATAGTCCGACGTATATGCAGGAAAGCATATTCTGCGGGAAGCTACATACCGACACATGACTTAAATAATGTTTTCTGTCAAGTGAGCAAACTGGGTGTTATTAACCAAAGACGCCGCATCTCGACTAATTAAACGTCGCCTTTTGTCATATTTATATAAGCGAAGAGACAAACAGATATTTAATATAACATAACCAAGTTGATCCCTCGTGAATGTTTTATTAGTACAACATAAACAAAGCATTCAAACAACGACTGAGCGAGAACATTATATACTATGGAAACTGGGGCGAGGATTGAGTTCAAACTGAAGAATTGCAACGCTTATCCTTTTCTATATAAAGTTATTATCGTTATTTTATTCATATACTGCGAGATACAGTGATGGCAGTATTTATATAAAAATTGGTTGATGTGAGCTTTCAAGGAGCTTATACAAAAACATAGAACGGTCGATCTCTAGAATATTGAAGCTTGGAGCACAACTATCCCATTATACTTTGAGCTATTTGGAAATGCGGTCTTCGTTTCAATTGCCGTGAATATTATTCGTACTTTCGTACTTATAGAAGTTTACAACCAGCTACTCTTCGTAATCTTTTAAGAAGACATAACAGTTTCACATGGCAGATGGGTTTATTTGCACTATCGATAGCAATAAGATGGTGAAAAATCCCTTTTGAATATCGTCCATCGGGAATCGAACCAACTATACATTTCACTCCAAAGGCACAGCTTGAACCACTGAACCATCCGGCTAGTGAAATAGTAGTCAGTTCTCAAATTCTTTCCCTACTCGATTTTAATGTGTTGAAATTACTCCATAAAATGTTGTAGATGCCACTCTATTGTTTCAGATAAATTCTGTACTCATCAACGTTAATAATTGTTCGACTCTGACATGAAATTTGACGGGGCAGTGACAAACTGACCTTAAACTATGAAGATCTAACAAAAAAATAATTTATGACGGTAGAAACTCTTTTCACATATAGTGTTCAGTCTTCCTCAAACTCGTCTCTAAAAGACTGTATAGTTATGATTTTTACTCCTCAAATTGTTGTCGATGACAACTTATGTGACCAAAGTTTTAACAATAGTGACTGACGAGGTAAGGTCGTCTTATGACAAGTAGAAACAATATAATACTCGGATGGAAACATACCCATATTCCAGTCACTATTAGGATTTCCAAGGAACTTTAGTACGAATGTTGTAAACATATCGCCAGAAACCATATAGCCGGTGTATCAACCTAACAAAACGTCATCTCATGAGTATCGAAGCGTTAATACCTACCAATCATTATGAAGTATTATAGGTCGTGGAAAGAGTTGGCACTCAACAATATAACACTGTCGTATGCAGTTTGTACCTATTTAACTATGTTAAGTATAAGTGCTTAAGCTAAAACAACGACAAATATACATTAGTAGAGTAAGAGGTGCAAGAACTTAAGACTATGTTAGCTTAGATTAGCAATTATTTGCGACGTTCTCAACAGTTAAAAAGTAAAAGACGCAAATGCTTGTTGTTATGAGCTTTATAATACGATGGTATAATTCCCAGCTTGTCCCGGTTACAGTATTCGTCTGATACATCTCAGTTTAATTAACCTGTGCATATAAACACTTCCTTGAATAAATTATACTGTTATGATTTTCCCTAAAGTTAAAATTCAATCCACATGAGTTTCGATCACTGGATTGAGAATACAAAGGTCTTTTATTTATTTACATAAAACACAAACATAGATGTAAGCCTTGTCTGTAACTCTACCTCTACTCGAACTATAGAGTGTCACTCCTTACAAACTCTACAATTCTTGATTTATCACGAATTTCCCTTTGGATTTAGTAGATAACATCGTAATTCTCGTAATCATCATACATCTTCTAATCCGGGTTATAGCTTTTGGGTTCTGATTTCCGGTACCGGTTATGAAACCAGAAAACTTACCTCTCTTCATATCCCATTGTTTGTTCGCATGTCTTATCAACATATGTGCCCAGGACATCTATCCCATTTATTTATTGGTCGAACACAATTTCTTACCGGCTATTCAATTGCAGTGGCAGCTCGACATTACTATACGAATCCCTCTTCATAATTCATATATGACCACTTTTATCATTCCTAAAATTATTGCACCTTTACCGGTTGCTGTTTAAAAATTGAACCTTCCCACCTTGGGTGATTTCTCATCGTTTATTTAATCAGCATTGCTTATGTATCCATTGCTATTACAATTGATATTCCGTTGAAATGATGGCCTATATCTAGAAAAATTAATAGAAAAGCCACGTCATATTGAAATTGAAATTTCAAAATTCAGATTGTTTCATTCAACTCAAGCATCAAATGTCGGTAGAAGAGATCTCCTCTACTTTTATAACAGATGAACTGAAACAATAAAAGGAGTAACGTTTACAAGCTTTGAAGGCGTGGGAACTATGAGTTTTTAGAAGATAAACCTCGCAACATCACACTTTAGGGATTAAAGTAGAGTATCCTGCAAATGGAAATAACTGCTAGAAAACCATTAAATCTGCCCATTGTTAATTCACAAGGTCATACCATTTCGTAGAAAAAATTATTCACTTACACCTTCCTGAGGGCCGGGGTGCCTGGATACGGGATATACAGATAAAAATAAAAATAGACGAGTTTATTGTAGCAAGAATTCAAACAACGATCCTGAGGCTGTTTGAATAAATAGTTTTACAAAGGTAATTTTACTACTCAATTCCTAGAAACTTACGATTTTCAAAATATGCATGTACCAACATAACTCTAGCTATAGTATTGAAAAATTGGGATCGTGATTGTAGAAATTGGCTTCCGCTCTTTATTGGCTTCCAAGATTATTACCTGAAAGACAGAGTTCTGCCTTTCTTTAGATCTCCAATAAATCGGTAATGCTATTCTGGCTTGAATACATATAAATGTCAAGAAATCCTCGAAATCTGGCAGAGTTGTTCTTGAACCTAACATCTGATTCTGCTATTGATTGACCTCACTGAATCTCATTGATGCCCAATCAGCTGCTATACTTTATCATTTTTCTTTGATCTAGAACTGTCTGTCTGCAATCCAACTATCATTTTAATGTCCGAGTCAGAAGAGTTGTTTCTTAATCTTCCATACACCAATTATTCCCACCAAATAAAATGTTGTTTTGTGCTATCAAAAAACGAGATCAAATGCTGCTGGCACGAATCATTTTGATCTGTGGACCGTAAACATTCACCTTCACAAATATAGCCACGTTGGATAAATTTATTTCCATCACTGTAATCTTAACTAAATATTCATTTTTATGATGCCAACAGTAACTTTTATGTGATAGCGCAGCACAGCAGCATAAGTCTTATTATTACGACGATAATAATTACTTTTTTTGTTGGATAATTCAAACTTACATTTTATAATAAAAGGAACAAGAAGAATATGAGTACGATACGTATAAGTACACAGCTAAGAAAGAACAACATTGGACAAAAGAAAACCAATTTTTAATTTTCACAAAATAAATTTAAGCTCGCACACACGTACGTATACTCGTATGTAAAGGGTTTTCCAAGAAGAGGTTAAATTTTGAATAGCCTGCTACTTGGGCTGCTGTCAATTTTGAAGCTGTCTTTTTTTGACATTTGACAAGTAAAGACTACGCCATTACTAAAAATGGTGCGATACACGCTTCAATAATTTTGCAAAACTAAAACACTTTTTGGCCGTCGTGAAGCACCTTGATGGCCGGCAATAGTGAATGGTGGAAAAATTGACTGCTGGGATAAGTTATTGATTTGAAGAATCTAAATCGTGTGAGTAGCAATTGAGAATATTGCTGCTGTAGTCCATAGTGGTAAAGAAAACCCAGGCTTGTCAATTCCTCTTCGAGCTTTGGAATTATTCCACAAACGACATAACATCTTATTTTGCATAAAGACATAGATCTTAAGGTTTCAAGCAAATCAAGCCGGTCAATCATAAAAACGTCGTATCTTTGCTGATTGGGCTCTTCAAAAGCATAGCATCAAAATCCGGGTTTTCATCGAAAAATTATCTTCAGTCATGAGGCCTATTTTCCGCGGAGACTACGTTAATGAGCAGAATTGAAAAGCCTCTCCATCCTCAACGAGTCACTGTTCGGGTTGTGTTTTGGACTGGCAGGTTTACCTATTACGGTGAATGTATCGCGCTACCGAGCTATGATTAATGATTTTTTATGTTCGGAATTGGAAGATATTGATGTGGACGCCATTTATTTTCAGCCAGAACCTACTGACCGTGTTATTTCTCGAAGAGGTGATCACAATTTATCACCGAGATGTTTTGATTTAACACCTTTAGACTTTTTCTTATATGCCAATGCTCCACAATCGGTTCGAGACCTTAGAGATGGGTATGAATTGGTCATGGATACCATGTCGGCCATTTGGTGGTACGTTTTCAAATCTTAATGAAATACCTTCCTCTGAACATATAAAAATGAAACCTCTTATTGAAAACCCCTTTATTTCGTAGAAGAAAAATTTATGAAAAACTCGTTCCCATATAACAAGAATGTACATTTATATTCACTTTAAATTTTTAATGACGAAAATTAAATTTAAATGAAAAAATGTGTTTTTTAAATTAAGGATAAAAAGGAAAAATGTTTTCATTATGATTTTGACTCTGAAAATGGTAATAATAATTTAGAGAGATAACATCATCAAACTGTTGTTATAAATATTGTTTAAAAATAATTTTTATTGTAAATTATTTTTAATTAATTTGTGATCAGTGACCTAAAAAACTAATATCACATTCAGAGTCGAACACATACATCTATATCTAATGTGTATCTAAGTGAAAAGCTCGTCCGTTAAATTACTCAGAAAGGTTGCGGCTGAAAGGGTTGTAACTTGATTTAAAACCAAAAAACATAAATATAAATTTAAAATTAGATTTCTAATCAATAAATTAATTTTTATCTAATCTAAAAATATATTTCGGTATTGTAACCGTATATATTCCGTCCGATCGATACAACGCTTAAAATAGAAAATGGGATGTGAATTCCTTATAACAGATACCAGATAAAATCGATGAGATAAAATCGCAAAGTTTTGTTGTAACTCAAAAAGGATTCGCTTCGATAAATTTACTTCAAATAAAAAACTAATTGTTATCATTTAATTAGATGTTAGATGAATAGTAGCTAGTAACAACGGTGTAGTAGAGCTTTTTTAGATATAACGCGTTTTTAAACTATGCCTGAAGGGAGAAAATATCTATTGTGATGGGAACTAACCCGTTGTGAACTACAAATAAATCAAACCCGTATCACTTAAATAATATATTGCGAGATCGAAATAAAAGCACACATATGCCCATAATTCATCAGATGAAATTCCGACGAATTTATATATCGATATGATGGTGGTGAATAGTTGAAAAGAAATCTTCGATATTTTAGGTATTCATCTTATATAATGTAGCACAAAGAAAAGATATATAGTGTTGCGACTTCTTCATAATTAAATTTTACCCTCATGTCCCAAAATACGAAAATATAGGAAAAAATTGACGAAACCTTACTTTCGTGTCTACACACAGTAGCACAATGCCATTTGATTCATTTTCAGAGATATTTTTCGTTGTTTGGGTATAGACATACACATATATATGTTTATAATTTCACCGGCATCAAATCAACATAATAAATGTATATTAGATTGTGATCGAAATTCGTGGTAAAAATACAGAATCAAGTAACAAACCTAGAGGCAAATGAAAACTTAGAGATTTAAATTATGTTTTGGAAATTATGATTGGATTTTCGGTTGGTTCGGATTTTTGGGATTATTTTCACGGGGATAAAATGATATGGGTCAGGTTAGTAGAACGTATTAAATTAGAGATGTCTCCATAAATCAAATAGTTTCAATATGAAGGCACGTATACAGCTTTCTTATTCATAATATGTATGCTTATCGGTATAGAAATCTCCATAAAGTTTGGTACTTTTCATAATTTCTACGAGCTTTTACATTTAGTTTATAGTTCGATTGCTATGAGATAGATTAAGTTTTGTGTCTAAACGAGCTTTCAGTTTTTAAAGATGATATAATCTGTTTCCTAGTTCATAAAGTACAGACATATACATATATATATATATATATATATATATATATATATATATATATATATATATATATATATATATATATATATATATATATATATATATATATATATACAGCACATGATGATTTTGATGCTGCGAACATCTGTAAGTGCGAGACAAATGGCGACTAAACAATACTAACTATTAATGCAACAGGGATCTAACAACAATACGACACTTTTTTTGGAATATACCGAACCACAAGCGATTTCTCTAGTAGACAAGGAAACAGATTTGTTATTCAAACTGACTTAAGTGCTACAAATACTCACTGGGTTGACTAACTACAAGTGTATCTGTAAATTACAGAAAATCAGACGAATGTTGGAACTTAAACTGTAATCACTCTTCAATAGTTTAATTGAAAACATCATCCAGAAAAATATCAAGTAAAACAACGTGGTTCTTAATGG
This sequence comes from Tipula lateralis, assembly GCA_963932295.1. Lineage (NCBI taxonomy): Eukaryota > Metazoa > Arthropoda > Insecta > Diptera > Tipulidae > Tipula > Tipula lateralis. Next base: position 190,813,378 of record OZ010736.1, on the reverse strand, counting down.
TTCCACTATAAACTGAACGGCATAACTAAAATCAGTACAATTCAAAGAGTCAAAAAGAGAGCAAGAAGGATATGGTCACAAACAAGCTTACTCATTCACCAAGGCCCATATCCTCCTATCAATAAACAACCTTACTCAGTGATTTACTAAGGAAGGAAATCAAAGAGTTAAAAGATGATCAATTCTCCCAATGAGAAAAGAAGGAGCAAGTAGGCCCGAAGTATTGAAGAATGTCACCGGTTGTAGTTTCATGGTTTAGAAGGTTTTTCATCATGTTGCGGTCTCCAGTTCGATTCTCGGCGTTGACCGAAAAAATAGCATGCACCGGATGACATAAAAAGAGATTCGTTGGGCCAACCACCTATTTGAAGAATATTCAAAAAAGATTGGTTTTAACACCTTATAAAAATATTTCAACCACATGATGGCCAACCATTTAATACAGAGACAGTAACTAAAGAATACGTACTAGGTTAGGTTAGGCTAGGTTAAAGTGGCTGCACACTTAGACCGTTGCCGGTCCGTTGTGATACCACAGGATCTTAGTCCCCTAATACCCCTTATACTCTATTGAAACCATTCTGAGCTACTAATGTAGCGTAAAATGTCCCGCACCTTAATGTCTGCAAGATCTGAAAGGTTGTGCATTACATACCTACCCAAGTGTAAATGTTTTCTTAGTGCCAGTGCAGGACAAAAGCACACGAAGTGAACAAGCATCTCTTCCTGCTCCTCGTCCATGCAGCTTCTACAGAAGTCATTTGTTTCTAGACCCAGCTTTCTCGCATGCTCACCGAAAAGGCAGTGTCCCGTTAATATTCCTATAAGAATACGTACTAACAAATCAAAAATTGGGCCAGCTACAATAATATATGAACCTCAAAATAGCTCTTGGTACCGAAATCTTTAGAGTTGGAAAGGACGAATAAGTAAAGCTTACTAAGCTTGTGAAAAGAAACAAAATTAATCATGATCCAAAACCAGTGAAACAACACGAAACAGTCTTGCAGAACAGTTTGTTTAATACCAGCAATATTTAAACTCTTTAAAAAGCTACTGTCAAAGCGATTCAATCCGATAATCGTAAGGAAAAATTTGACTCCATAAATCATCAATTGGGGTTTCGTATAACTAACACTCAACAATAGACCAATTGCACAAATAACCAATATTATCCAGAAAGCACCAAAAGTGAAAAAACTTTCCTCGACGATTCGCGTAGATATGGAGATTTTTAACCAAGTATGGTTAACCATAAATTAAGAAATTCTCTACCTGAATAATTCTCTCTATACGTTGATTTTCAGCAATATGTGGATTACTTGGCCGCTTGTTGCTAACTGGCTAAGGTATAATTACTGATGGTTGCTGCGATGATAAATAAGGCAACTGGTGGCCTTATGGATATTTCCAAAATAAAAAACTGGTTTAATTGCCTTACAAAAATGGCTTTACAAAATATATTTGGCTTCTTTATTTTGTACACGATATCATCTGCTTGACATTATAATTTTAAGTGACTTGGTTGTTTTTTATTTTTACAGCTTGTTAGAAAAGCCAAACATATTGTTACAATATTTCTATCTCTAAGTATAAATCTATTACAATATAATTCATTGGAATACTAGAATCCCTTATAATAATTAACATAAAAAAAATGATGAAAACAAGAAGATTCAGGTGATTGCAACCTGTATTTAGATGCTAGGTTTTAAGTTGAACATACTCCCCGGGTTGAATCATCATCAGATTCAAAGATTGGAAGTTTACAAATTTTTTGTATTTGCCGCTTGAATACACCATTCTTCGTTTTAACTTCAACTACTCTGACAATGCCGTCGTTGCCCGGAAATAATTTGATAATTCGTCCCATGAGCCATTGAGTAGGTGGTAAACTGCTGTCATGGACTAGTACAATGTCATTTAGCCCTAAATTGTTTTGAAGTGTATTCCATTTAGCTCTGGACTGGAGTGTATTCAGATATTCTAATTGCCAGCGTTTCCAAAACCGTTGATAAATATGTTTGATGATGTCCCATCTCGCATTTGGATTTACTTTTTCGATTGTTGGTTCTGGAATTTGATGAATAGAACGTCCAATTAAAAAATGTGCTGGCGTCAGAAACTGCACCTCATCGTCATTGCTGCGGCAAATTGGCCTGGAATTAAGAACACCTTCAATCTGCACCACGAGAGTAGAAAATTCTTCTAGTGTAAGAATAGTGTCGCCGACGGTTCTCTTGATTTGCGTTTTAATTGACTTGACGGCGCTTTCCCATAATCCACCTTGACTGGGTGCTGCAGGTGGTATAAATCGCCAATTGACTTTGTCCTTCAAAAGACTAGAAATAATTTGGTTATTATTAGTTTCTAAGAATTTGTATATTTCTTGTAGGTAATTTTTTGCGCCAACAAAATTTGTTGCATTGTCGCAGTATATTGTATGGCAAAGTCCTCTTCTGCTTATGAATCTTCTTAGTGCTCCTAAGAATGACTCCGTGCTTAAGTTCATGCATATTTCAATATGGATAGCGTGAGTATTGAAACACACAAATATGCACAGATATGCTTTAGTAGGAATCGAGCCCCTTCGACGTACAGCATGTATTTTAAACGGACCGCAAAAGTCAATTCCAATTGCTCCAAATGATACCGTGTGCTGTACTCTATCTTTCGGTAGCTGCCCCATAAGTTGACTTGTCATTTTGGGATTTTGTTTTAGGCATTTGATACATCTCTGAAACACCTTCTTCGCTACTTCTTTACCTCTGACAATCCAAAATTGTTGTCGAACTAGACTCATCAATAAATTTGTTCCTGGATGTTGATGATGAATATGCATATCATACGTAATAATTGTTGCTATAGGTGACTTTGATGATATAATTATTGGATGCTTGGCGTTGTATGACAACGTTGAATTCTCTAACCTGCCTCCCACTCTCATTATTCCCTCGGGATCGAGGAAAGGATACAATGTTCGTAGGCAACTTTTGACAGGTATGCATTTGGATTTTTTAAGATAGTTGTACTCTTCCGGAAAATGGGTTATTTGCCAATGTTTTACAATTTTTTGATTCGCCAGTTCAAGTTCTTCCACTGTCAGAGCACCTGTTCGTTTTTCTTTCTGATCTTCTTTGCCTTTCAAATTATGGAGGAATCTGTAAACATAAGCCAGTACCCTTTTTAGTTTGAGTTAACTAGAATACTTGATGCTTAAATTAGGAATGACATCATCTTGATTTTCACATTTAACAATGTTATAAACATCAATTTGAATTTCTTCGTTTGTTTCCGGTATTTTAGGTTGATCTGGCCACTGTTTTTCATCTTTCGCAAGCCATTGTGGTCCATTCCACCATAGGTTGTTCGTTGTTATTTCTTTCACTGAGTTTCCCCTAGTTGCACAGTCGGCCGGATTATGCCTTGATGGGACGTGGCACCATTGATCTCGTTTGTAAACATCTATGATTTCAGTTATTCGATTAGCTACAAACGTTGTCCAACGTCTTGGTTGGCTAGATAACCAATCTAGGACAATTTTTGAATCACTCCACAGTGTTACTGATGCCACCTGGATTGAGAGAGTTTGAGTAACTTCCTTCACTAATCGACTCAGAAGAACTGCCCCCATGAGTTCAAGTTTTGGTATACTGATTTGTTTAAGTGGTGCGACCTTGGTTTTGGCACATATTAGATGTGTGTAAAACCCTTCATTTGACTGTGACCGAGCATATACTGCAGCTGCGTATGCCCATTTGCTGGCGTCACAAAAACCGTGCAAGGTGATTATATTTGATGCCGTAATACATCGAGGAATTTGTATTTTAGGCGCTTGACATAATGTATTTCGAATTTCCATCCACGATATTCGGGTTTCTTCAGGCAGTTCCTCATCCCATTCTATCTTCTGCAACCACAGACTCTGAAACAATATTTTAATTTTGATTGTAATTGGGGATAAGAGCCCCAGTGGATCGAAAATTTTGCTGGCTTCCGACAGAAAACTTCGTTTAGTGTGTATATTTCTAATTTCTAATTTCACTTGGTAGATGAATTGGTCAGTATTGGAATTCCATGCAATACCCAATACTTTCACTGGTTCTGGATTGTCAGAAAATGTCTTAATACTGTTTGAATCTGGATCGTGTAGAAGTTTTCGCAACTCTGGATTATTTGATGACATTTTTCGCAAATTAAAGCCGCCACTACTTAGAATGCTTAATATTTCATCTTTCAATTGTATCAGTTCAGATAATGTCGTTGAGCCAGTCATCAAATCATCAACGTACATGTCACATTTCACGGCTTGAGATGCCTTCGGAAGATTTTCAATGTGTATGTCTGCTAGTTCTTTTAAGCACCTGGTTGACATAAATGACGCAGACGCAGTACCATAAGTTACTGTGGTTAACGTGTATGGCGAAATTTTATGTTTGTTGTCTCGCCACAGGATCATTTGGTGTTTTGTATCCTCCTCATCTAACCAAACTTGACGATACATTTTTTCAATGTCGCCTACTAGTACGAATGGGTGTTGACGAAATCGTGTTAGTATTTGAATTAAACTTGATTGGATGTTTGGTCCCACTTTAAGATTCTGGTTCAATGACATGCCAGTGTTTGATTTTGCTGACGCATCGAATACCACGCGTAATTTCGTCGTGCTGCTGCTACCTTTAAACACTCCATGGTGCGGCAAAATATATGATTCGTGAAGTTCTTCATTGGTTATGTCGGCTTTCTTCATGTGATGAAGGGTTTCGTATTCGTTCAAGAAACTCTGGTAAAGTTGTCGGAATTGATCATCTGTCTTGAATCGCCGCTCTGTAGCAATAAATCTTGACATTGCCTGCTGGTAAGTTGATCCTAGTGGTTTTGATTGTTCCTTGAATGGCAATTTTGTAATAAAATGGCCATCACTAGCACGTCGAATTTGTGACTTCTTCTATTTTCCAAAATCGTTGCAATGCTGCATCAATATCAATGGTAGTGGCAAACGATTGAGTAACTGGCTTTATATCAGTTTCATTAGTGCCGCCTATGATCCAACCAAATTTAGTCTTGTGAGCTCTAAGATTTGAACTTCCTAGCTTTCTGTTGCCATCCTCAAATAGATCGAACACAATTTCAGCACCAAGTAAGAGATCGATTGGTCCGGATTTATTGAAACTCGGATCAGCTAGTTCAATCTCGGTTAGGGATTCTAGGTGTTTAATATCAAACTCGATGGCTGGCAATGAGGATGAGATTTTTGGGATGATCAAAGCGTTTATTGACGCTACTTCAATAGTATTAAACCTTGACATCAATCGTAATGTTATTATGCCACGAGATGTTCCACCGCTTATCCCACCAATTCCCGTTAGTAGGCTTCTGCAGTTACTTCGCGGTAACCCTAATTTCTGGACCATCGACTCAGTGATAAAAGAGGCCTGTGAAGCGGTGTCTAGCAGTGCTCGGCAAGTTCTCGGTATACCCATGTTATCAAGTATGTTTATAAGTGCAGTTGGTAACACGGTCTGTTGTGTGCACATTAACGAAGCATTATCTTGAATCTTCGATTGCAGGTCATTACGTGCATGATGGGTTTGGGTTACACTGTCTTCGGAGATATTACCTGAGGCATCGATATTTGCGGTAAGAGTGGTTGTTGGTTTGTCTACATGCAATAGACTATGGTGTTTGTAGGAACATTGTCGACATCTACCTCTAATTCTGCATTGGAGAGCGTTATGTCCTGGATTAAAACAATTAAAACACCTTTTGTGGTTGCTTATTAAACTCCGCCGCTCGTCAACGGATAATGACTTGAATCGAGTGCATTCGATTAATCTATGGTGTTGCGTTTCACATGCTATGCAATTGGTAGTTGTCGTGGTTGTAAAGCTACTCTTGGGTTTGTTCTGTATGTTGGATTTCACGGATCTTGATGAATGAGTTTTCACTGATTCCAGAGCATCAGTTCTTTTTATTAAGAAATCGATGAAGTCGGTGATCGAAGGGAACTCGTTGTTGGTGTTTTGTTGGGCCCATAAACTTCTTGTCTCGTCATCCAATTTTTGCAAAAGTAAATAGATGAGCCAAGGATCTCTTGCTTCGGCTTGGTCACCTAGTGCCTTCAAACCACGAATTACTTCGTCGGATGTATCCAGTAATTTTCGTATATTGTTCGCAGTTGCTATTTGAACGTTCGGTTGTTCGATGAAGTGTCGAATAAAAGCATTTATTGTATGGCGCTTACGATCATATCGCTGTTTTAGTTTTCTTAATGCTTCTATGTAATTGGATTCGGTTACTTTAAAATGCTTAACGAGTGAAAATGCGTCTCCTCTAAGCAATCCCATCAAGTATTGAAATTTTTGTACCGGAGAAATGGTATCTCTACTATGAATACTAGAGTAAAACAAATCAAAAAAGCTTTGCCACTCTGTATAATCGCCAGAGAATGTGGGAATTTGTAATTTAGCTAACCGCACCTCTGGTCCGGTACTCATAGTGGTCAAGTTCAAACTTGTGTCATTGTTTGTAATGCTGGTTTCACAAACACCACGTTTTTTTATCCAGGTATTTAATCTACTTACAACGTCGTAGTAAGTTTCTTCGGCTTCGTCCATTTTGGATTCAACGGTTGTGTCTATTGCAAATAAAGATGCTTCTATCTCTGCTATTTTATCTAAAAGTTCTTTAGCACGATTTGCTTTGATACGCATTTCTTCAATGGTTTCTTGCGAGCTATCGTCAATACCTTTAGCAAATTTAGATAACTTCGTTAAAATGCCTCTAAATATGGATCGCTGTTTCTTCAAACCTTCTAACTCACTCATTCTGTTTTCGTATTTCACTTTACTTGTTCACTGTTCGACTAACGCACTAATTTCACACGCTCTTTATTTTTATTGAATAATGTACTGTGCTTCTGAGAATTAATGTGCTACTTCAGAAACACGTGATAGCTTTTATTTCACAGAATTATAAATAGAACTTGGTTTTGGAGCAAATAATAAAATTCTATACTTATCTGTGAATCCGGCTCGAAGGACCATGAATAATTCTCTCTATACGTTGATTTTCAGCAATATGTGGATTACTTGGCCGCTTGTTGCTAACTGGCTAAGGTATAATTACTGATGGTTGCTGCGATGATAAATAAGGCAACTGGTGGCCTTATGGATATTTCCAAAATAAAAAACTGGTTTAATTGCCTTACAAAAATGGCTTTACAAAATATATTTGGCTTCTTTATTTTGTACACGATATCATCTGCTTGACATTATAATTTTAAGTGACTTGGTTGTTTTTTATTTTTACAGCTTGTTAGAAAAGCCAAACATATTGTTACAATATTTCTATCTCTAAGTATAAATCTATTACAATATAATTCATTGGAATACTAGAATCCCTTATAATAATTAACATAAAAAAAATGATGAAAACAAGAAGATTCAGGTGATTGCAACCTGTATTTAGATGCTAGGTTTTAAGTTGAACACTACCCATACAGTTCGTTCAAATGCTGGAATCACACTTGAAGGTAGATTGTTTAAAATAAAACTAGATAATATCTACTTGGAGATAGAAATCAAACAACCTCATTATAGTTTTTTAGGTTACAGCTAGGTACTTCAGCATAAACCTAGACATCTAAGCTTCGATCGAAAATACCGCCCAAAAACGAAAACTACGAGATCTTAACTACGGAAAGATGTATTGGTTGACAAGACACTCCGCTCTATCAACATACAGAACAAACAATGGAAACCCGATTTGGACTAATGGTGTTCAACTTTGGGGTTGTACCAAACAGAGTCACATAGACATCATACAAAGATTTAGAAATAAAATACTACGGTACATCGTAAGTAAAACCTGATACATAAGGTATAAGGACATACACAGGGAATTTCCAGCAAGCATATAACCAATAACCTCAGCAACATATGAATATTGGAAGAAACCTAGTTATTCAACAAGCAGATATGTGCCAAAACTTTTAAGTTTTTGTCGTTACTATTACACAAATAGAGTAACTCTGATCTTCTTCTCTATTCCAAATTTTTTCAGAAGTATTGTAAGAGTCATGTAGCTCAACTTTATCACTTCATAAGACAGAAACAACGCTCCGTCGGGTTTTTCTCAAAATTTAAAGTGTTCATCCCGAAGGTCAGGCAAAAAGTTAAAAGGCTTATCAGCCTGTTCTCTTATTTACTTAAATTTAGGGTTAATGTATTATTAACCAGAAAGGTAGATATGTTTTGGACAGCAAGGAATTTGCGTTGGGAGCATTTTTGGACATCGAAGGCGCGTTTGACAAAGCTTCCTTCGGTTCAATGATCTCTGATCCTAAAAAGCATGACATAGAGACGACACTTGTTAGGTGGTTTAGAGCCATGCTTAGGTCAAAGAGAATTTCTGCAGACCTTTCGTAATGATACGAAAGCTAGACCGCTCGGAAGGGATGTCCTCAGGGTGGAGATCTGTCTCCGCTCCGGAGATCTGTCATCGTCATAATACTGGTAGGTAAATACCCAGATATATTAATATAATTGTAGCATGGTGTAGTGATTAGGGTCTATCAGTCAACTCCCAGAAAACTGAGATGGTTCTTTCCACTAGACGCTGGACTTTGTGAAACTTTAGTCTTTCAACAATTGAGGCTCATATACGATCTCGTTCTCTTAGGAAGTCAAGTATTTTGGGAACTGGTAGGATCGAAACACCTACCGCAGCACTTGAGATGGACACAACACCTACCGCAGCAGTTGAGATGGATTTTAGTCTGCTGCTGCTTGCTGTGCAACACAACATAATTATTACCGAACTCACATATGGAACAATCGCCCATCCTACCTCTCCGGAGAGGATATCTTTACTGACGGATTAGTATGCTATAATTTAATTGGTGTTGTGTTATATATGCAAAATCCTGAGGTCGAGTACTGTCTTTTATACGGTTATTTCTGCAATTTTGAAAGTAGCACTCTTTGCAAAGGAGATGAATATCGGAGATGGCCCTAAATCGACTAGGCAGTTTGAATGAAGTTAGAATTCACTGAATATCCAGACACATTGGTATCAAATGAGATGTATTGATTGATTAATTATCCCGTTTTGGTACAGCTTCCTTTTTTCTAAAGTGAAACCTCACCCACTTTAGGAGTGTCGTAACTATCATCTACACCAGAAGAGGTGAGAAAACCTCATCTCTTGTTGACTAACCAAAATTTTCTTTGGATCAATAAACCAGCAAAGTCCCTCTTTAAAGATCTTGCTGGGCACTCTCACAGGCCATTTTCCCTAAATAATAATATGTACGGAATGAAAATTCGGAACATCATAAACTGCGAACAATGTGGGGAAGGAGAAGAAGAAACTGTTGAGCACTTCTTGTGCTCCTGTTCTCAATATCCTTCCCATATACTACACTGCTTTTGATCGCAATTCTTATTTTCGGATCAACTGACGATCTTGAGGACACCGCGGGACCGAGGGTCTTGGACTTCATTAGAAGAACAAACACATTTCGGGACTGAGAGTGTGCGTCTGGGAAGGAATGTCACTTAAGCTAATCGACCCTGAGTTCATTAATGAATTCATTAATGTTCATTCATTAATTTTGATTAGGAGGAGCACCATTTTAGACTACAATGCATATCCGCACCACCAAAAATGACGCACACAATAATTACTAAACTGCGCTCAACAGCAAATCAATTTGATCGAACTTATTTATATATTCCAACAACAACTCTTAACATTTATTGTATACTTCTGCTCTACTTCAATCATTGGGTATGTACGTATAAGACTATGTACGTATATACAATAAATATTGGAAACTACTTCTTTTCTTCTGTTATGTCATGAATCCCTTATATCGACGACGAAGGTACATATGTATGTATATACAATACAACAATGAAGGCTCGTGTAGTAGACATAAAGATTTTTTTTTCAAGAATAATATTATGATGCTGGAAACAAATTGTATACATATTCTGTGTAAATAATTCACAACAGATGAAGAAGAGAAAACGGATTTTTACTTCTATCAATACAAAGACGCTAAGATATAGTAGAGTGAGATTTCTTATTTCCCTTTGTCCCGTATATTTTTTTTTGCTGTATCGTGGAATAAAGAACTCCAAAAACAATATACTTGATGGGTTATAACCCCGAGTAAATATTTAAAAAAAAAATCTATTTATTGTACATGAGCAATGCCTGGTTTTGTCAGGCGATTTTTTACACAATTGAGTTGCTATTTTTTTCGCCATTTCTCAATCCATTTGAGTGTGACGGGTCCATTACGTTCATGTGTTATCTCGATCCCTTTTTCTTAAGGTTTGGTTAATATTTGTAAATTTAGGATGTACGACATCAATTTGTTTGCTTTAATATTTAAGATGTTATATATACCGGGTATATCAATCGATTCGTTTGTTTGCATACCTCATTTCAACATGAGTTTTGTTAATATAGGGAACACCCGTTGTAAATAGTTATGGGCTCCCTATTCCAAATTTTGAATACATCAATATAATGCTTGTTTTTATATTTAAGTGCTTTCTACATAATTATATGCCTTAATAGCGATTCTATATAGATGGTTTGCTATTGTTCGGCTATATTGCACACTCATAAACATATTTATGATAGTTATGATTGTGTTGCGGGTGAATTAATTTTATGTTTTATCTGCGTATGGTTCATCACGTACAATGCCCATTGGTTTTGTATGGTGAAAGGAGTGCATAAATCAAAACGATTGCCTGCCAAATTTGTCTCTCGTTAAATAAAACGTTTAAAAGCTCCATAAAAATCCCATTTTTGTCAATTTTAAACAGCCAAAAAAAGCTTTAACAAATTTTGTGTTTTTACACGTCCATTTATTTGTGACACACAGACCAATTTAACATCAACATATAGACTAAACTATAACCTTTATGTCAAGTTGTCAAACTTCACCTCCATTTGTGCAAACCAAACCGAAAGCTCTACACAATGTGATTTAGTTTATATATATAGAGGGTAGATAGTAAGGAAAAATTTTTATTTTCGATTCCTTTGGATGTCATAAAAATCATAAAAAAAAATTAACAATAAACAGAGACTACATAAAATCGTAACATAATAGCGAGATTATGATACGAGCAAAAAATGTTTTATAAAAGATTTATGGATTGAATTTTACTATTCACGTTGTAAAATGTACATAAAACGATGTCTAATGAGCAGAATAAAATGGCACTGAACGATGGTTATGTTCACTCATTATGTATTAGCATATAAATTGGGATGGAATTTTAATTGGGTCTATTGAAGCTGAAACGTTTTTCTTGTTTGAACACTAGGTTATTATCGTGCTATATAGGTTGTTCCAAATCACCTCATTTAATTCTCATATTCCAGAAAGAAATAGGAGTCTATCATTCGGTAAGGTTATTTACTTAGTTTAGGCTGAACTTGCTAATTCAGAATCGTTGCAATTAATGATTAGCTTTTAGCAATGTTTCAAATTCATTCATGAACCGAAGATGTTTCATTTGAAAAGTTTAAAAGTATCGCCATTTGGCAAATTCCAATAGAAACAATCAAATTAAAGACTTTGGCTGCCAATGTTGTGATACAGACTATACAGTCTAAATTTCACCCAACCATGCCAATGTTGTTCTAGACATACATTCGAAACTCTGATATCCTGTGCCAGTGTTGTTATAGACATACATCCAAAATACCATCTTACTATGCCAATGTTCTTGTAGTCATACATTCTTAATGCCATTCAACCACACCAATGTTTTTCCGGACATACATTCCAAAATCATTCTGATAGAACCAGTGTTGTTCTCAACATACATTCTACATTATGCGTTTCTATGCAAGTGAACATTAGCGTAATAAAATAGAATTTGGAATGTATAACAACACAGGCGTGATTGTGTGGAAATTCTAATGTATGTTTATAACAACACTGGTACAGGAAAAGAGAATTTCGAATGTATCTCTAGAACAACATTTACATGGTTGGGTGGAATATAGAGTGTATGCTCATTACAATATTGGCAGGCAAAGTCATATTTTGCATGAAGAGTACAACCTACTTTTCACATTTCTCTTTCTCTTTCACTACCTCTCTCTATCTCTATCTATCTCTCTTTCACTCTTTGTTTTGTTAAGAAGGAGTGTATAAGAAAAAGAGAATAGGTTTACTAGAAGGCAAGAAACATATAAAGCATTTCCTACTTTGTATTATCAAGTGCGCCATCAAGATGTGAGAAATAAAATCAACAGTGATCATTATATGAATAGTAAATATTATTTTTATTTCTGTTTGAATCCATTTAAAGTTTTATCACTACAGTGATACCAAAAAAGTTTCTGTAAAAGAAAAGATAACAGAACTTTATACAGGTACAAACGAGATTTACCGTCATGAATGACAGAATAGTTTTTCTGTGAGTTTAGTATAATGTTAGGCCTGTATCAGTATTTAACCACCTCTATATCACGACCTAGAAAGACATCGATCTCGTGATGATTACTCCAAACACCTTCCAAACTTTTGGGGTTAAAGACAAACTAAGCAGATTTGGCTGCTGTGCTTATGAGACAGACGACAAATGGTAATGAGTACCAAAAGTCAATCAATTATATTTATCAAATGTTGACCGTCTTTGTAAAAGAATTTATGATCATTTTGCATATCAGGAACGTTCGGATGTGATCTGAATGTTAATGTCGAATTGATCAAATTCAAATGTTTTATTTGGCCTCTTTTACCCAGTTTCTAAATGAAATTTTTATGGAATGACGACATAATATGTGTCCTCTCATTATAAATGAGCTTTTAAGCTCAAAACAAAATGTGCCGTCCTCAAACAGACATTCACACATTTTGTAAGTATTTGACGTTGCAAACAACAAATATGCTTGGACGCACACAAATCTGCAACAGATCGTCTTAAAATTCCATCTGGAAGAAAGAATTCAAATGCCAACAACATGACGAGGTACACTAATATTAGACGAGAAAGGCATGCAAGAGATTAACTATACCCCCTGTCGATTCGAGAACTAATAAAATAGTTCTCGAATCGCGTATAGGAAAAGACGCATATGGGATACCAACCAGAAACATTATTGACAGAAGAGAACTTTAAGAAGTTTACACTGTAAATTATTTGAAAGGGCTGGGTCCTGAAGTCGACAAAAATTATTCTTTTTGCAAAGCTGCTGAAAGATACAAGAGGTCAATACTCCAAGTACCACCTTTAAGAAACATAAATGCACAGTGGGTGAGATGTAATGAAGAAAAAGCACAACTATGTTTGCACAACAACTGATTGATCTTCAACTACTGTATAGATCTCTATTAAATATCAAGTGTCACCCCACTAGAAATTGCACAAGAAATAGATATGAATTTGAATCCGACAAAGTCACCTGGATTGATGAAATTTCTCCAAGGTTGTTTAAGAAGTTATCAAAAAGAGCAGTCCCTATGTTAACATATATACACTTATGCTTACGACTTACATATGTGGTTGAGTGTTTTTTTAAGATTGCACATCATGTTTAATAAACCAGACAAACCAACTGAGCAAATTGCATCATATACAGGCCGATTTCTTTGTTACCAACAATTTCAAATATGTTTGAGGAGTTGTTATTGAACCGACTGAAACCAAAGATCATTATACCTGACTTCCAGTTTGGTTTCAGAAATAAACATTCGACAATTGATCAAGTTCATCAAGTGACTGCAAAGATAGAACAAGCATTTGAAGAGAAGAAATATTGTCCTACCTTATTTCTAGTCTTTCGAAAGAGTGTGGGATGAGGATCTTATCTACAAGATAAGTAAAATAGTGTATAGAAAATATAGAAAATTAAGTGTATCTTATGAAGAAACATACTCCAACTTTTACCCAGCCATAGCAGGGGTGTCACAGGGCAGCGTTTTAGAGCCCATCCTTTATCTCTACACTTCCGATATACCGACAGCGAAAACAACCTTGAGTCACAGAATCAAGCAGTCCAATACTTACAGCAAACACTCGATAAAAAAACACTCGATCGATAAAATGAGTCAATGGATGAAGATTAACGAGCTACAAGAAAAATAAAGATTAATGAACTAAAATTAGTACATCTTACAGACACGGCACCGCCCAGGTGGCGCAGTGGTTAAAGCTGCGGCAGTTGGAGCGGGAGATATCGGGTTCGAATCCCGATTTGGAGCAAGATTTAAATGGGTTTTTCACCTTCGATCGTTTGGGCGGTGCGATCGGTGGTGTAAAAATGAATATATATCTGGATCTCCTGTCGTGTTTATAGAATCCATGGGCCGACCCATCTTCCATATCAGTACTATAGGCTGACATATGGAGCTATGGATTGCGCAGATGGTTCTACGAAAAACTCGGACCTATAGCCGTACAAAGAGTGGTATTACAACGGACCATCGCCGGTCTAAGTGTGCGAAAGCAGCCACAACAACCTAAATCTAACCTAAACCTACATACACGGCCCAAAAATAGCAACTTCCATACATTTCTCAAAGAGGTATAAATTCCCCAAGGCGATTTTGATAAAAATAAAACAACCCGAGATGTACTGACTAATAGGAAGACATTCTTAGCTAAGCCTGCACTGTAAACACATGATCTACATATCGACAATAAAACCAATTTGGGCTTATGGTATCCCACTCTGGGACTGCACTAAACAATCAAATCGTTTAATTATTCAACGCAGCCAAAACAAATGTCTACGAGCAATAACGAATGCTTACCGCTAAGTTACCATCGAGGAATTACTCAGCGACCTTAATGTTAAATGTATTGATGAAGTAGTCCAGGAATTTGCCATCAAACATAAAAGAAGAACACTGTAACATACCAACAGTGAAGCCATACAACTTCTTGACATAATAAAAGAACTGAGACGCCTTAAAATAATAATTTAACCGCATGAGCTGGTCATCTAATAAATAAAGGTTCATCATTGGGAGCAGAATTTCGATTGCTTGTAAACTCGCACTTGCTCCACTTATTTGTTTCAAATAAGTGCGGTGTTATCATTAGTAATAAAAAATCGTACTAATAAAAAAAAATCCAATAACAAACCATCAAATCGATATTATATAATTACGTCAACGTGTTTGGTTTAAATTAATATTAATTTAAACAAATTAAATAAAAGTAATTACAAATAAACAATACTAATGTTTCAATCGAAACAATTAACAAATATTTATATATAACTAATAGTTTGCGTGTTTTGTTTTAATGCACTCAAACCTTTATAGTACACTCTATGGTGACCTGTCTCAATGTCACTCATGAAATTGTCTACGACACGCAAAACTTGCTGAAGGTATTATAACGATAATCATTTGAGATTTGCTTGTCACACGATCCATTAGAGTCCTTAACGGAGTTCATATTCAGACTGGATATGTGTATCATGCCGTGCTGAAGGATGGCAAACAGAACAAATTATTTGTGAACATTGACTAAATTGTGACCAAGCCTGTTGAAGCATATTCAAGAACAGATCATACCACTGAGACATATAACTATTCAAACGTTAAAGAGTCCTGAAAATGATAATAAATGAACAATAATTGGCCATAGTGGTTACCCTATGGTACTCGAGTCGATATACTTGTTCGATAGGTATAAATACCTGCACCTGACTGGAATAAAAATGCAATTCAGCTTTAACCAAATTTTCCTCAAGAATTGAAGAATTGATTTTGTCGAGTCTGGATTAAATTCCATTGTGCAGAAAAAAACAAAAATAAAACGGTTAGTAAGTATGGATCTCTTCGTTAGTTATCAACTCATGGATCAGGAAAATGTAAGGTGGAAAACATTAATTGAAAAATAAAAATAATGGTTCTGCCCTCTGTCTTATATCTAAATGGGATAAGCAGTTATAAACTTCATAAGCCAAAATACTTTGAATTTCTTAAATTTGAAATTATTGCAAGGTGGTTAAGGAAGCCTCTGAAATTTTTCATAAACTGATTATATATAAGTCGAATAAGTTTCGAAGAGGTAAACTTAACAAATAAAACCGCAACCTTTTTGTATGATACCAAAACAACTCGTATCATCGTCGAACGTAAACTACCGACATTACTATACTGTTTTAGTTCGAAGAAACTGATGGACCTTATACTGATTCTTTTGGCATCTCTTTACCATTCAGTAATCAAAATAAATAGAAATAAGTTAAATTTACATACTACAGGTTACGACATAAGATGTTTCCTAAGGCAGAATAGTATAGTACAAAAACAGCGTAACTTCAATATATAGACTGTTACACAGGAGATTCTGCTCTGCTAGAAAGATAAATATGCCAAAATAGGGCAATGATTGTACATCAATTACAATTTACAATACACAAATGGTTACGGTTGTCAAAGAAGTGTAAATGTTTTGGTAGCATTGTGGTAGAAAAACAAGAAACCATGAAGAAGAATTATCACTAATTAGCAGAAGTGAATCAATTTTAAAACATATTGGAAAAACTTTAATAACCGGCCAAACCGAGCCAAGCAGCTTATACATCTAAACAGCAAATAAAGAGATGAAGGAGGGACTCAACACGGAAGGATATAAGAGTATCGAATAACGAATGTATATGAGAGAGTATCGATTGTAAATCTGAAAATGGATCCCATATATTCCAAGCTATATGTTCACGACAAGCAGCAGATTTTAATCACAATTTTAATTCGAACGTTGATTTATGTACCTTAATAATATAGGGCCATACATTCCATTGGAGAAATGATAATTTCATAATAGAAAGTCTCCACAAAAACTTTTACTTAGGACCATAGAAATATCCTCAAATTGGGTTTGATTTCAAATGGCCGTGCTACAGTGTGCCAACATGTAAGATTGTACCTGTCAGTAATCAAATACTAACTACATATATAAATAGTGAGTTGAATTTCCAAAAAGCCCTATACTTTAAACACTAGACCAATTACCATTTAAAACCTGGTTGGAATCTTGTTTTGTTGATGGGGACTCCACATAAATAGTTTTCTGACCTATTTAAGGCTAAAAAAAATTATCTGAGATACGAAAAGATGGAGGGTTTAAGAATAAATATGTTAACGATAAAGTTAATATGTTTACTTAAGGCTATTCGTTCAAACTTCCCGAATTATGACGGAATAAAACGTTGTATTACATTCCTACCTTCCATAGTGCTTGTAGACTCCAAACCATCCTCGCTTTCAATATTATGTTAAAATTGATCAGCTTAAAAATTAATTTGACGTTTAGAAATTTACCATAAGGTTAAAATAGTCAGAAAATCTGAAAGACAGTTTTTGTCGGTGAACGATTTTCATACAAATGTTGAATAGTTTGAATTATTGGTGTTTTCGATTGTGACATTATATTATAGATGTTTATAATGGTTGCATTAGGATGTCGTGAAACTTCAAGAAGAATACGGGCTTTTAACTTTGGAAGATAATGATGGCATCATTTGATTTGTGGAGTTGTGTCAATATTTTTGTAAACTGGTTATCGGAAATATATAGACATTTTCATGCCAAAACACTTCTGACAATAGTGGAGTTATTATTATCGCCTTATGCAACAATTATGCATCTACTCTGATAACGTTAGTCAACATTGCGATTCTGTTATTCGTAATTTCACCAAAAACAGATCAATATCTTTCAATATTAATTATTTGGAAATAAAAATAGTCTCTAACCGAATAACGTGTTCAGAAAAAATAAGGGACAAATCAAGCTTAATAAAAGCTTTACCCAATAGTGAAAACATTGTAGCTATCCGTTAAGTGGAAAATAGTCTACTAGGGTTCTTCACGAGACAGTGATAAAAATGTAGATTCAGTCATCTTGTTACTGACGTTCTTATCATTTTTACCGACGACATATCTATGTTCTGTGGCTCAAGTAAACAGGCTCTAGCTATTAAACATGACATTAATTTACTTGCTATATGCAAAATAATGCTTCGAAGTTGACATTTCAAAGATGCTTCTCAGAAACCGTTATCAAATCTCAATCAGCGTCCCTCTTAAAACATGTAGAAGGAAAAGATTAGATCACTTCGCATTACATTCTTCTAAATGTGAGACTTAAACTTCAATAATATGTAATAGTAAAAAGTGTTTATAAAATTAACTCTTGATCATCATTATATATATATATACATATATATATATATATATATATATATATATATATATATATATATATATATATATATATATATATATATATATATATATATATATATATATATATATATATATATATATATATATATATATATATATATATATATATAAAGGGATATTGCTCTTAGACGTGTCCAATGATAGAATGTTTCACAAGCTTATATTTCTACCCTTGAAATCCTTGAACATCCAGCTTGGTTTAGTCTAATAATATCTCAGAAATTGGTGAACTAGAGGATGGTTTAGGTGCTCATAGGACTCTCTCTTGGCATAAATTTCTTAAAACCTTAAGGATTGGAAGCCAAGTTTTCCTCTATCTGACGATCGTAGTTATTAAAACGAAACCAGTTCAATATTTTTAACTCCTTTCGAGATTGTTAACGCAGAGTAATACAACCTATATAAAGTGTGGAACTTTTTGCGATGATTTAAGAGACACATCAATGCAAGGATGTACCATGGTTTGCAAATATGAGATTTCTTTCATCAGAACAGTTCCTATGATACCTATTTTGCCACAATATCGTTCATGTTGTGGCCAGACTGCCGAACATCGTCGAGAAAATCTAATATCGCATTTTTTATATATTTCATGCTCGTACAATCAGTAAAGTCCTTGTAAAGTAAAACCTCTGCGAACCTATTATCCATTGTAAAGAAATTAAGTCCAAATATTTTCGATTACTAATATAATCGATGATAGCCGAACTTCCTTATCAACGGAACAAACGTCTGTTAAAACAACATCGACATCGAACGAATACGTGTCTGGAAGATTAAGGTCTATAAAGTAACCATGACTTCGTGCACTACAGGTATAGTACAAAGGATTCGATTTATTTCAAAATCCAAGATTATTTATTTAGATAAGAACCATGAGACAGATCTTTATTGCTACTCGTATCACGTAGTTTAAAATATATTTCAGAAGTATAAGATTCCATGAACCAACCGACACAATATATGAGTATAGGAACTGTCTTAGGTTATAGGTTAGGTTGTTGTGGCTGCTATCGCAACCTAAGACAGGCGATCGGTCCGTTATGATACCACTCTTAGTACGGCTATAGGTCCGAGTTTTTTCGAAGTACCATCTGCGCATTGCATAACTCCATGCCACCCTATAGTACTGACATGGAAGATGGGTCGGCCCGTGGATTCTAAACACGACAAGGGATCCAAGAAGGTGAAAAACTCATTTGCATATTGCTCCGAATCGGGATTCGTACCCGGTACCTCCCGCTTTTTGCCAGTAAAATCTTACTTGCGAACAGTAAAATCGAACTCTCTTACTTGCCATTTAAATCACACCCAATGAATTACACTCGACAGTATTAATTTTGTCGGCCCACTTCAAAGCACCTACTATACCAATGTGCTATCATAACATAAGTTGAGTAACATAATAAATCCTTCCGAGAAGATAAATAAATTTTATCAAATTAATTTGATTTATAATTGAAAAATTCACAGTCGAACCATTTTTTTCGTCGCTGCTCGTACACAAAAGCTTGTGAACAAAAAATATATGTTACCAAGTACAATAGTAGAATTCATTTAAAATTTTTAACTTTATGACAAACAGAGAAGTTGTATATACAAGTAGTTTGTGTGCTATGTCGTTTATTATATAAAACCGTTCTCGAGAACACAGAAACCGCAAGAACATAAAAAAATTAAGTTATGTAGTTCGTTCGTACGATACACATAATATATAGTTGGTTTTTGTGCGCTTTTCACTGGAAACAAAACAAATGTATTACGACATGTTGAAAAAGCTCATTTCTATAAGAGACACATTTTTGGCTTCAAGTTACACGTGTCAGTTTTACCACTGGCACAAACTCAAATCTGTTAGTTTGATTAAGTTAACAGCCATTGTTTATACTATACGCATATAGGGTGTTTATATACTGGATTGATATAATAACAAAGCTTGATATTAGGAAATTTCTCGAAAAATCCCCCTCGTATACACAAACATAATCTATTTATGGCTTATGTATGTGTATAAAGTGTTAGAAATCCAGTAATGAAATGCAATTTGTTTGGAAACGTAACGAAATTGAGCTTTTCCAAACATTGACTATTATCTCTATCTATGTGTCATTCTCTCCATATACATAGATATATATGGTATATAGAAAGCTCGAAAGTGTATATAAACATCCCACCTTTGTTTACCGTATTATTATATAACTTTATGACACAAAACATTCCAGAGGATTAAATCGATATGTCAAATACCTGTTAATACTCTTACATATCTTTATATTTGGATGTGTATGTGTGTGTGTGTGGGTGTTTCTATATAGATTCGTTCTACACACACTAAATTGGGGTGAAACCAAAGTGGCAAAAAGTCTGGGTGTGATTTGTATGTTTAAAAAAATAACTGTAACAAGTTTTGTTGTTGTTTTTTTTATGTACCCCAAAAAAAAAATTTTTCCAATTTTCAGTCGGATAAGAGATTATAATATTTACATTTATCAAAATTTTTTGTTACTCGTCTATATATCGATCTTCTTGTATGTGTGCGTTGTTTTCTTTAAAAACGAGAAAATCGAAAGGAAAAAACTGTTCTTTATACCGAAATCGGAAATTACATGGATCGAATTTTTGTTGATTTTTCAGGAAATTATTTTCTCGAACAAAAATATTAGATTTAGATATTATACACAACAGTTATAATTTGTATTTCTATAAATACATTTAGATCGAAGTAGAATATTAATTTAGAAGATTATAAATGGGTGTGTGTATATGGGTGGATGTATATACAACATAAAATCATGTTTTTCAATTAGGCAAAGGTGTTTTCGTACGGAAATGAAAAATTCATTTTGATTTGATTTTACTTCCTTCCGGATACGTTTAAAGGTAATAACCTTATTATATATAAATTTTTCCATTCAATGATTGGCTTATAGACCCTGTCTCTCCCATATACTGTATAAATTCAAAGATCAATTATGGGAAAAATTGATGGGAAAATACGATGACAAATGACTATTGAATGTTTGAAGCTTTTTGTCGGTTTCAAGGATTGATGAACAGCACACCGCACATCCATATAGTGGAGATAAATGTTTTTGATAGTTGATAAATTATTCAAAAACTGTTTCATATGTTAGAAAACAATTTATTTAAATCCGGGTTAGTGAAGGATTATAAAGGTATCAGCAGAGACGAGGTTAAATATAACCCATATTGTATATATGTAATGTACATAAATAAAGAATGACGAATGCTTTAAGTATATAATATGCTGCGTGTGCCGTAAAAAATTGACAAGATTGTGGTTTTTGCTACACACGACGACGAAGGTAGTTTAATGTACTCAAATGTCGTTTTCTCAACCCCTAAAAACGTAAATATTAAGCCATTTATTTCAATATGATGTTGTTATTTTTCAAATCAAATATATTACTTAACCATTACCACATGGAGCTTTTAGATATAAACAGTGTTTTAGAACTCTTTAGATATTTTTAAGTAGTTGGAAAGATTGAAAAGTCAATTGACTTCCTTAAGTCGATGAATATCCACAAGGAAAAGTTGTACTCAAAACTGACCACTTCATTTTACCCGTATTGATCACATGTTAAGTATCTGGAGATATGATTATAAGAAAGAATTCCTGGCAAAAACTAATTCAATAATCAAAAAAAGCACGCAAGTGGTACTAGAAGGCAAACCTATAACTGTGCTCAGCACTACGTTTCAGTTATAGC
The DNA here is from genome assembly GCA_963932295.1 of Tipula lateralis. Classification (NCBI taxonomy): domain Eukaryota; kingdom Metazoa; phylum Arthropoda; class Insecta; order Diptera; family Tipulidae; genus Tipula; species Tipula lateralis. The sequence goes on along the minus strand of OZ010736.1, from coordinate 190,791,395 downwards.
CTCATAATCTCGTTTTACCACAAACCTCTAAATATAATTTTTGCATGCCAATACTATACTTTAGAACTATATATACCATCGCTCTGCAACATTCGAGGTGATGAGAAGTCTCTTGTCGCTGGATCTTTGAATCGGAAGATAAACAGCGCTAGCAGCTTGGTGAATATAGAAACAATCATATCGACAGTGTCAAATATTGAGCGAGGTGGAATATAATTGACTACATATTCTTGCATATTATAGAGTCCAGACTCGTATTTGGGAAACTATTCAATCGAACCACAATAATCTATGTATCTAACGGAGCCAAAGTAATCTACCACAGCTATCAACCAGTACACCGTAATCCGAGTGAGATCAGACTGTTTTAAATCTTGGTAAGTGCAGAACTCTTATGGTTTTGTGTTGGCCAGGATTGGTGCATCTTTCACTTTAGGATCTGAGCCGGCCATCTCGATATCTCTTATGAATGATACCGTTAATCACTTCATCAACGGTCTGCACCACGGAAAATCCATCTAATGATGCTTAACCGCAAAATCATCCGTGCTAGAATAATCCAGTAAAGATTCCAGTTGTTGCTAGAGGTTCTTATTGGATACAGTAGTTCGAGTTATGATTAATTTCTAGTGAAAATTTAAATGGATCGAAGGTTGGATGTGCGATCTTCTGCAAGGTACTAAATGGAACGTTATTTTTCCGTCTCTCCGAATTCTAAACTGCATTTCAAGATGAACCGATAGCAAAACAAAAAACTATAGGATCTGTATTGATATTAGCATAAACTTTTCTTAATACTGGACATTTTCAGGTTAAGTTGAAATTTGTGGCAGCACGTTTCTTACACGGCCTGACGAAGGGATTATGCGAATGCTAAATTTGTGATTTGGCTACTAATCAGATTTGACTTTGAATCGTCGTCAAAATTTATTATTGTTACTGCAATCCTTAAATATCTAAGCTCCTGTGAAATATTTCCTTTAAACACAACCACCTGTAACTGCCTCTAACATCGGACTCTCCGTAATGTTTTGAATTCTTGTGCATATACAACGATAAATATCGATATTATTTCAGCTAACAAGTCCAGCATTTTGGTCATAAAACTGCACTGATAAAACATGGTGGCCATCTTGATCTCCTAATTGACTATTCAATGCCAGTCAAAAGCATTGCTTAAAATTTTAAGAAGGCGGAAATTATTCCTGAATGTGACGAAGGGTCCACGGTTCAATCCACTTTCACAACATATACTAACACATTACTAGTCGTGATTTTTTGATCACCACAGGGAGACCCCTGAAGGACAGAGTAAGCACACTACTTCTAGCATGTGTCTTAAAACTCTTAATTGTTGCTTCCATATTGAAATTAATTTTTTCCTGTTTTTCGTACTGCACTCATCTTTTATAATGAAAAGTGTTTCTTTTTATGTAATCCGTAAGATCTTACTAAAACGCAGATTCTTCTGGCTTTTAGACACAGACTAAATGATTAGGAAAATGGAAATTTACTGTCTCATATGAGAAATGATTTAACCTAACTGATATTTTATGAAACCACGTCAATTTAGAATCACCTGTCAATATCAATAGTGTATTGTCACTGTAAACTTTTTTCAATTTTCATCAGAGATATGAGTTTTTTTCAATACGAGATGGCCAATGGATGGAAGTACTTAAAAATATCTTTTAAATAGGTCGACTATATTTCAATGTTTATAGATTTGAGGAATCACAAAAGTTTAGACGATTGGGCGTGCAGGTTACACGATGTAATTTACACGGTTTTTTACATGTAAAAACGTGGTATTTACATAAGGTTATTTTTTACATTTTGTATGTCAAAAACGTAAATTATGATTTTACGTAAAATATTGACGCGCCCTCTCTTATTACATCTAATTGTAACTACAGCACCATCTGTTAAAAACTCTTCGTACAATTTAACGAAAAAAAATTCGAAATAATTAACTGTGTACAATTTTTTTTAACAGGTCAATTTCGTTAAAAATCGTTTTAATTGGCTCCGGTAAATCTAAAAAAAATCCTCTTTCCAACTTTTAACGTGAAAACTTACTGATTTTGTAAATATGCATTTATCTTAATAATAATGAGACATTTTTAAATAGATGGCACTGCGAATGGTGTTGTCTTCGTTTTATACACGTAACTTACGTTTTATTTAAAATCCCAACAGTGGATGCTAGATAGTAGATATGGTAGTATTAAATATATGCAACGAGATATTATGTTCAAGATTTATAAATAATATTTGCGAAAATGTGATCATCTATCGAGGAGGCAAGGAACTGGCATTTCAAAGTGTTTGACTTTTTTTGGACTTAATATGGGGTAAAGTTGAAATTATCAGTGTTAAAGTGGGCCTTACGCTGTTAAGAGATTGTAGTAGACTATACACGAGGCCTATGTTGATTAGTTATTCTTGTATTGCTTACATTGCCATTTTCATCCACACGCTACTGCTTGTGATTGATTTAGATCGAGTCTGTTGATGTTTTTTGTAACATAATGCCACTTAAATGTAATAATAATGTCTATCTAAAGGCCACATGGGGGTGAGTGGAAGAGACAGATAAAGCCACAACATCTTCATGGAAAAACTCAAGCAACATGGTTAATACAACTTTGTGTGACCGCTTGGGAAAAGCATAAAAGGAAAAGGAAACACAAAAAGAAATGAGACGAAAAACGAAAAGCGAAAAAAGCACTAATGGAATGGATACCAATAAACAGCAGAATAATCATGCAAGGTTTACAATGCTATGCTTCCAACAGAAGAGGCAGATGAGATTACGAAAGATGAATTCCTATCCACCATGGCAAAACACACCGAAATGATGCGAGAATAATACAAAAAGATTTTAACGCAAAAACTTGGTACGGATATTCCGACTTGGCGCAATTGGAGCGAAAAATTATGAAATCAATAATGAAACAATAATGGAGAGACAATAATGGAGAAAGACTCATCGACTTCTGTACACAAACCAGCTAGCTATTCATAGGTTTTAGCAAATTTCCGCACAAAGATATTACTCACCGGGTGACAGAACAAGAAACCAAATAGACCATGTGATGATAAAACAAGATATTCCTTTCATCGCTTGAAGACGTAATATCAATAAGGGGTGCGGACATCCATAGTGACCATCAATTGGTAATATCACAATTCAAAATCAAACCACTCGCCATAAAATAAAATTCAACATCGAAAGATTAAAGAATAGCAAAACAAAGCAAATGATTCTACCAATATAGAAGAAAACTGGGAACGAATCGAGGAAACATATGCCGAAGCAGCTGCGCTAACTCGCTCGGATACTGGGATCACCACCGCAAACCATGGATAAGAGACTCCACATGGCTGAAAATTGTTGAACGGCTCAATCTCAATTTACAATTGAACCAGCAGAACACGCCAGAAATAAGAAGCAAATACCAAAGCACGGCAAAAGAAGTTAAGAAATTGGGAAAAAAATGGCGGATCATAGAAGGTTTACGGAAAATATTCTCAAGGATGCAGAAGAAACAGCAGCAATCAGACAAATACGCGGGCTACATCAATGCGTGCGGAAGGTCACAGGAAAATATACCAACCATAAAAGATCAAAATGCTGACAACGAAACCATTAAGTTGATAGTTTAACTGAGAAATTGAAGAACAACAAAACAACTGGAATAGATAACATACCAGCCGAATTATTCAGACACGCTACATCCACAACGATGAAAACCATAACCCCTTTTCTAACGTATTATCAATGAACGTATTATCAATGATTATCCTCGATAGAATATCGCCTACAATAAACACGAGAAAGTTAGAAAAAAACAAGATGAATTCAGTCCAAGGCCAAGTTGCACTGATCGTATGGGCATCCCGATCAAAATAATCCAACTTACACAAGAAATGTATCAGGATGTAGGCAACCGAGTACAACACAAGGCCAAGCAAAGTGAAACGTACTAATCAATCAAAGAGTACGGTAAGGATTTGTACTCTCACCACTACTGGTCCTAGTAGTCTTAAATATTGTGTTAACGAAAATGGACGGTGAGTCACCCAATGGCATTAAATGGGGCGTTAACGATCAAACTCAATAACCTGGATTAAGCAGATGATATATGCCTGTTAACTCACAAATATTCCGATATGTAACAGAGAATACAGAGATTATCGAACTTAGGGAACGAAGTTGGTATAAAAATCAACATCAATAAGGCTAAGACAATGAGGTTCAACAGTACAGAACCACACCAATAAGCATCAACCAACAACAAATCGAAGATGTAAAAGAATTGCTATACCTCGGTTGTACTCTATCAATAACCGGCAGGGCAGAATAAAATATCACCAAACGAATAAATAAAGCCAGAGCAACCTTCATCATGCTACACAAAGTCTGGAACACTTCTGTATTCTCTCGAAACACCTAAATACGTATGTTCAACTTATGCGTGAAATCAGTGCTTCTATACAGCTACGAAACATGGAGACAAACTCGGCAGATCACAAACAAGATACAAGTGTTCGTCAACAAATGCCTCAGACGAATACTAAGGTGCTTCTGGCCTAACCAAATATCTAATACCGAGCTACATAGGCAGACATATCAAGAGAACATTGAGACTGATATACGAAACCGTAAATGAAGATGGATCGGTCACACATTAAGGAAATCACAAAACGATATAATTCGAACGGCACCTGAATGAAACCCACAAGGAAAGAGAAAAGTAGGAAGACCACCTGTAACGTGTAAGCGAACGATAATTGCGGAAACCAACCACATTGGAAAATCTTGGGCTGAAATGAAATCAGTGGCCCTTAAGAGTTAAATGGAAAAGTCTAGTAGACGCCCTATGCTTCTAAAGTGGAGATACAAGTAACAAAAATCTATAGGTCACAGCAACGAAAGAAAACACCACAATTGTCAAACATATTAACGCGGTTAGGTACCTGTCGATGAAATCATATTTTTTAATTTGATTGAATGGTTCTAGCAATCAATTTCTATCCAACCAATCCAAAAATTTACATTAGTCATAAAAAGCTTTGTGGGTGAACTTGTATGTTTTACAACGTCTAGATTCAAGAGATCATTATAATAAGTCGCATTCAACCTAATTTTGCCTAGACTGAAATCCGTTAGCTGCATTTCATGACATTCTATCATTATTTCGTTATCTTGAACTAATCGAACTTGAGATCGTTTAGCAGAGACAAACTGGAATGGGAGATCCGAGACCACTTTTTATTAAGTTTTCTTGTCTCGAACTATTTTCAAATTCATATAGTGCAGAAGGGATATTCCATTAACTGATTAAAGAACATTGCAATAATTTCAGATATCAGGTGCGACACTACAAATAAGCTTAAGACTTGTATACATATATATAGTAGTTTGGTGGATACACACATCAATCCCATGTTGTATTTCACAGCAGACACTAACCGAAATCATTGCGATATTATGAAAATTTCACCAATGCGTTTTCTTATCATTACAAATAATGAACTTGGGAATAAGTTTTCCACTTAAGTGCTTTTTTTAACCAAACAAAAAAATGCGAGAGCAAAAAATATATACTTTCCGAATGTGTATATACAAAATTATTTACGTCTCTGTTGGTTATGGAAATACACATTTTCTTTTTTCAACATAACAAAAATACTTTGCAGTTTACAAGAAAATTGTATGCGCAAGGAACATTGTACAGAACAGTGTATTACAAATTCGCTTCTGTATCTATATATGGAATTTTTTGCAACGGAAATTATATTAAATTATGATTTTCCAACCGACATGGAAAAAATTTTTCGTTTTATTATGCTTAGAGCTTTATGCTCAAGTTAATTTTTTTATTTTTTTATTATAATGCCAAGTATGAGAAGGAAGGTATGCATAATATAATAATTCTATCTATCGGTCTATCTCTATAGCAGCTACTCGTTCATCTTATATAAGCCGTAACTATTTAATTAGATTTTTTTTTATGTTATTAAAAAGAAAAATTAAACTAATTGAAACGAATTAAGTAGTAAATTAAATTATTTTTTATAATTTATGATTTCTAAAAATATATACATGGCGAAGAAGTCATTAATTTGAAAAGAGAAATATTACAAAGTGAGTGCTAATATGTACTACAATGTATAGTGTTTGATACAAAGTATATATGTACAGTATGTATACACTCAGCAAGTACTTATGAAATGTGTATGTGTACACGATTTTAATTGAAAATTCTATAAAGTATTCCCTTGAGAGGGTAACAGCTGGATAACTCTACACAAATACATATACGTATAATAGAAAATGTTATCTTGTACGCGTAAAACAAGTTAAACGTTAATTAAGCTCTAGAAAGCTCGCAAAATTGTTTTCATTTTCATTTTCATTTTCGTACAATACATAAATCATAATTAAGCCTCATACACATAAATTTATTTAAACATAACAAAATCTTTTCACATTTAGTTCAATTATAAAATTAAATTTATATAAACTGAGTACATTTTACAATATTTGTATATGTATGTGTGTGTATGGATAGTGAGGCAGCGAATGAAAAGCGCTTTTGTTGTTTTTCGTATTCTAAACTAATCCTATAGCGTATCTGTGCTGTACAGAGAGCAACACAAAAAAAACTAATTTATTAAAATAATAAATATTTATGGTTTAAGCGAATTATTTCGTTTATTTTTCATTAAATTACATTTAAATTAGTTCGTGGAACAGAGGAACATGAAATATTTTATTTTGTGATGTGATTGGGTTGTAGACTGGAAAGCTTTATTGGAGCGTGTGCTGATTGAAATTGCTACTAATTAAAAGCTTCAAAAGCTAAATTACTGGTATTTGGGTTATTGTAAAGCTTTAAAGTTTTGAACCGATAACATAACTAACGCAGAGAGCAACTCAGCAGGCCTATTTTGGATTCGATTCGTATTGCTATTCGATTCGAATCATCAAATCGATTCGAACATGAATTGGTATTTGGTAATACGATCGAAAAAAGAAATGCACACTGCCAAATAATGAGAAGAGAAATTTTGTACTAATGGTCACACCTATCCTAAAATTTATCGTATTGTTGAATTTTGACATTTAAAAAGTATATTTCTGTTATTATATTTTGATTCGGTTTATTATTTGATAGTTAAATTATTTGGTCGCTGATATAATAATATTCATTATCGATAGAGATTTGCAATTCAGATGGTGGTGAAATTCGGTTGATTGGTACACTAAACCGTGAATCAGCAAACAAAATAGTGCTAGTTATTCCAATCATTTACCGCGTTTCTTAAATGTTTCACTCGTATGCCAGTTCCATTTTTATCTTCTTTTACGTTTTATTTAATATTATGTTTGAAATCGGTCCACACTTTCTTCCAGTCATCTGAAGTTAATAGTTGATTGTCAAAATGGAACCTACTCTAAATCTTGGTTGGATGGACAGCGTGGGTCTATAAAATTTCCCCATACTAACTACTAAGGTGCTGGATCGCAAAAAGCTGGTGCGGCTTATTACAGTCCCCCATTATACATTTTGTGTCCATTTCTTGTAACAATTTCCATGATTTCGTTCGACTACATCGTCGAATAAATCCTGATATATATGTTGAGTGTACATGTAGGCGGCTTTCATTCTGTAATGTTTGTGTGGATACTCTCTTTACCACCAGCTATGTACTGATGCCTGTTTGTATAGAGGGATCCTCCCGCCGCACTACTACTGGGCTATGAGCTTTCTTTTGTTTCCTCTCACTTCCACTATTCCCACTAGTACTCATCATCATCACGCTTTTAGTTGGTTTATTTGTAAACCACCAGCATCACTCACTTTATTTGTTTTGTTTGTTTGGTATCATTTTCTTCTAACGAGAAATACGGTTACCTATATGACAGATCTCAGCATTATGTTTTAAAACTCGAAATTCACCTTATTTAGCCTAACCATACTAGAAACTTAGCATCCCCTTAGCCATGCAGACATGAGCGTATGCAGTGCCACCTTAGCTTGAGAAGCTCAAGCGGTAAGTTATATTTATTATAAGTTCACCATTCTAGCCGAACGCCATAGCATATTCTGTGACCCAAAGCACAACAAGGTTCACCATTCACCACGATAAGGCAGGCTTGGGAGTAGAGAGGAGATGATATAGCTACCTGCATTGTATGAGCGCATATGCATATATATATATATATATATATATATATATATATATATATATATATATATATATATATATATATATATATATATATATAACTACATATTTATAAATAATAAAGCATCGGCTTTCATTTTAAGACTTTTTTTACTTTTGTATCCTCTGTATATGGGTTCGTTAGCAAAACTAACAACGAACATAAATTCGATCATGATCGAACAAATAATGCTCGAAATCGAACTGCCAAATAAGGGAAATTCTCAGTCGTTTGTGTTTATACGCGATTGATTTGGTGTTCGTTTTTATTTTGTACGTTATCGAATTCAAAAATTCGATATTGTCGTTCGATTATTCGATATCGAGTTCCCAAATAAGGGCCCAGACATTTATCCAGTACATATTTACTGGCCGATTTTCTTATAATTAAATTTAATTTAGTTTTAAATTATTCGAATAATTCATAACGAACTAATTTTTGCGATAGCCATGACCTTCAATCGCATTTAAAACGATACTCGCGCGATGTCTTAATTTAAACAAATTCAATCCGACCTTCCACAATTTCAAACCGACAAACTTTTCAAAAATAATTAATCCGCCGGTTTCAATTCATGCGGATACTGCAGCCATTGTTGCATTCTCACTGTAGATTATGTCCTAATTTATGTGATGGGAGCGAGTCTTGTTCTAAACTAAACGGATGATTTTAGAAATATTTTTAAGTTCATAGTGTAAAGCACTTTATTTTGAGTAACCCTCAAATTTTCAGAATTGAAACCGAAACAGATCATTTTTTCCTTAGACCTTTGGAGTTGAACATATTTTAGCATCGGTTAGGTCTTTACCGATCGTCTAGTTCTAATTCATTTGATATTGGCTGAACTTTATTCCGGATTACGTGCCAACAGATTACACTCTTCGTTTAAGTCGTTTCGTTGCAATTTGGACTCGGTTTCGGTATAGACAAAATTTAAATTATGTATATCAATATATGGAATATTAATCTCAAGCAACGGAATCACTTAATATCTTGATTTTGCTCTGAAACTTTTATTTGGCTTATAGGTGCATTACAGCAAGAAAGATGTGTGGAGCTAGGTTTTTAAACTTAGGTTTTCACCACTTCAGATTTCAGAATTTTGGACATAAGGAAAAACATTCGTGAATGTAGAGGCAACCTCGTTCTAACAAAATGAATGATACAAGTGGTTTGATGGGCGCTAACAGCTTAGGCGCCAACATTGTTTATTTTATTGACAAAGTCAAGTGATTCATTTTTAAAAAGTGGCTGATAACTGGACTACTATTATGGTGCGCCAATATTAAATAAACAAAACCATTTGATTGGTTAAATTATCTGTCTATCTGTCTCTATTTTTGTAATCTGTTTTGGGAAAGCTTCCGCGGTTCGCTTATTTACATAGAATTCACCCGATTTTCGTAGAATCATCTGCACGTTACATAGCTCCATGCCAGCCTATAGCAATAATTTGAAATCCGGTAGAAACTGCACTCTATGAAAAATCTCTTTTGCATCCTGCCCTTATCGGGATTCAAACCCAATTGCTGCAGCTTTAAACACAACGCCATTTGATCGGTGATTGGTTAAATTAATGTGTAAATTATTAAAACCACCAGTCAAGTAATTTATAACAAAACAGACAGTTATATATAAAATAATAAGCTTGCCAAAGTATTTATTCCCTCCATATATTTATACTTAACCAAATGTCAACGTACTTTGACTCTTTTCTTTCTATGTAAATGAAAGTGCAATCAGATACGGTAACAGCTGTCATTCGAATGACAAGTTAAAACTATTTAGCTCTCGTAATGAAACACCTCGTAGTCAAATGTTGTGAATTGTGTCCAAAAATGTCGGATACTCTGAAATATAAATGAAATGTGAAGACCCTTTAATTTGGAGAATATGGTAGGTAGGTATTCGAAGCCTAATTCATTAAATTTTGCCATCGTTTTCATTGATCTGTGACACGATGCATTGTCTTGGTGAAACAACTCATTTTTATCTTTCAAATGCGGATGTTTGCGATTTCAGCCTTCAATCGAACCAAAAGTGCACAGTAATAATCGCTGTTGGTGATGGTTCATTTTTGGAAATAATCGATGAATTTTATTCCGTTCTCATCTCAAAATACAGATGCCATCACCTTACCGGTGTACTGTTGCGTCTTTGCACGCTTTCAATCCGATTCGTCGACTGCTGTCCACTCAGCTGACACTCTTTTGGATTCTGGCGTGTAGTTGTGAAGCCACGTCTCATCCATTGTCAAATATCGACGATTGAATTCCATGTTATTGCGGTTTAACAGCGCCAAACACTTCTCTGAAGCATCGATTCGTTGTTGTTTATGGTCGACTGTGAGTTTTCGCGGCACCCACTTTACACAGAGCTATCGCAACCCCAAAATGTTTGTGTAAAATAGTTAACATACTACCATCTGATATCTTTATAATGTCAGCTAGCTTGTGCATCTTCAATTTACGATCGATCATAACCAGTTGGTGGATTTTCTTGATGTTTTCTGGAATAACAGCCTCATTTGGGCCTCCACTGCGCTCTGCATTATTTGTGCTGGTACGACCACATTTAAATTCAGCAATCCACTTCTCTACTATTTGTCTCGATGGAGCAGAGTTTGGATAATGTTTATCAAGCCATTGTTTGATTTCCACTGTAGTTTTTTTTTCATCAAAAAGCAGAGTTTTATTTAAACTCGAAATTCACATTATCCTTTTTTTTCAAAAACACAAGTTGCTTCACACAAAATGCTATAACTCACGAATCAATCGTCAGATTGCTGTCAAATGTATACACGTATCGTTTAAAGGTTAGTACTAAATAAAAATCATTTATATTTGTCATCCTATGGTCTTATTGAATGACCCTGTTAGGGCAGTTCGATTAAGTTATTAAACAAACTATGCAGAATGCCGTACCAGCAAGAAGCTCAGACTTAGAGACTAAAATAACTCTTATATCAACTATGCTCATTTAGCAAACCTCTTAAAGATAGAAACCGTCTCAAGTCAAATTAACCTCTAAAAATATTATTTTGGAAACCTTGAACATTTAAACATACCTTCCAGTATATGGTATACCTTCCAATACTCATATAGAGATTATAACGACAAATCGATGACAGTACAGAAACAATAATTTATATCAATAACTATATATACATATTAGTTGGAAATGAATCAGCGCTTTAAGCCTTAAACTTTCAACTATATGTTTTAACTTAGTTTCCTTTCTAAACTCAACGGCTATAAGTATTGGTATGGAATCATTTCACATACATTTATCAAATCTCTTTCCATTATCATACTTTATTAGGAGCAAACATACAGAATTTTTGGAACCAAAGTTACTAAGACTTCTATATAAATAAGATATTGAACAAAGATACAATAACGTAAATCTAGACCATTCCGATAGACACATTACGTGCAGCTAAAAGATTATGGTCTAACTTTCTCAACATCTTAAAATGTTTCTGTTAGGAAAACTTTCAAAAATCTCAGTACAACTCACCTGTTGAACAGCTAAAAACTTCTCAAATTTTCTTAGGATGTTTGTATTAATATGGCTCAATTTAGGGTCTAAATAGTTACATGGCTTCAGTCAATGTTGTCATCAATGTAAAATAATTTTCAATTTTAACGCACGAAGTATTCACTAGAAATGCCCTCATATTTCATCTCGTTTTCTATAGCTAAAAATACCTTGACGTAATAAATAGTTTTTATGACTTGTTCTGTTTAAAATAAATAACATATAAAATAATTTTTATATTGCAATAAAATTTAATATTTATCTTTAATTTAATTTTATATAATTCTCTAAACTATATTGCAAAAGTGACCTTGCTTTTAGAAATGTACTTGCTCCAGTCATTGCTGCCTTATTAGGTCAACTTTAATTACTTATTTACACATATATTACTGCAGTATGGGCATCTAGAATGAAACCTTTTGAGAGTTCTACCCTTTTGATCGACATTTTCCTTTTAATCCCCCACAACTGATTTCGCTCTATGAGGTTCTCTATGAATATTCCCCAACTACATGGTACCGTTGTTGTACCGTATATTTTACTTCTATCCATGTTACATGTTATCAAATCAGAACCTGACTTGACTATCACACGCCCTTACAGTTCCTTGTTCGAATTTACTAGATATTGCAATTCACTTTAAATATCTGATCTCGATGTGTAGAATCATGCAAGTAAATATACTCATACATAATACATCTGAACAACGCACAGTTATAGTTATCATCCGCGTTTATCGTTTAACAATCAACAATCGATTAAAAATAAGAAATTTCTTGAAAAATATCTGGTTGTTAGGGAACCAAGAATCTATCTCAATCAAGTTATTCAAAAATAGGCCAAAAACACTTGTTACTATCCATTTCCATTGTCAGATACAATCTGTTACACTGTATTCATGTTGCTCAGTTTTAAGATTAATTTCCTGTGCCGTACTAAAATCTTAACGATAAGTCATGACTTAATATTTGCATGGTGCAAACGTTAAATACCTCCACTACTGTCTTCTTTGTCCTATTAAAACAGTAGTTTTACACCAACTGCTAATGAATTCTTATAGTTGTCCATTTGTATGGAAGAATCGTACATAGTCAGCTTAAGCCGTCTTAATTATTGAAATCGAAACACTAAATTCTAAGCTATAAGTCGTACTGTCCTATATCTTACACCACATACGAGTACATAAGGCATTAACATAAGCTTTTGGTTCAAGTTGGACTTGATACGACATATATTAAAACTAGAGTATATGCTAACTAGAGTATGCTATGAGAAAAATCAAGCCGATAAGCCTTAACAATAATACAACCACACCGATCTAAAATTAAATTGAAGATGTTAATGAATTAGTATACCTTGGATGCAGATAATATCTGTTTGATTGAATTAAATGGCAACGGATTGATTGTATAAAGTATTGATCATACCCGTTGTCATGTATGAGAGAGTTGATGGATGAGTACGAAAAATGGTTTCTAACATTCGAGAGAAGAATTATGTGTGTGATATATGGCCCAAAACGCGGCGTTGGTGGCACATACCGAGTTCTTTTCAATCACGAGACATACAACAATACTTTAATACACATTACTGATATCGTGCATTAACTCAAAGGATAGCGAGTACGCTGTCTCGGTCACGTTCTGCGTGCTGATCCAAACCGAATGATACAGCGATGTTTGAAGGGAGAGCTGACTTTCTGTAGGCGAAGAGGTCGCTGTTAGCGACGATGGCTCCAAGGCGTAGAGAGCGATCTGGCATCTTCTGGTTATTTTCAACACTATGAAGTCAACAATCTGACTCCATCGGTTTCGATGACGAACTAGCTGTAACAATGACTCAAAAAAATGACTCAAAATAAAAGCCGTAAAAAAAACCTAATTATATTTAAGGAATTTTTTTTATAGAAGATGTCACATACGTAGTTTAATTATATTGTTTTGTGTGTTGATTATAACTTACCTTCTCGTGTTTTTTTCTATTAATTAAGCTAGGTGATTTCAACGGGAGGAGTTGGTAGGTACGAACTATTTTGGTACGGTAGGTTGATCTAAGCCTTGATCCTTCTTCCATTTAATTCTATTCATTAAATGTACCGTTTCCTTTCCTGCGGTCTAGAAAGAGACACGCATGTTTCGAGAAACCCCATGCCCTACCCTGAGCCTTAGCTGGCCCGTAGATGACCGCATCGAAACCTCCTTCTTAATCAACGAAGCTAATTATTCCAGTAATAACCGATAAGAAAATAACGGGGGTATGAAAATCGTAACTCATCAATTTTATTTGCGGAAGAAGGTCACATTTCTACTTTCAGAAAAGAAGTGATATAATTGCGGAGAAGCGTAAAAACGCTAAAGCAAGACTTGAAATTCAACAAAAAAAATGAAGCAAGTATCTTATCAGAAATTTCCAATTGATAGAGTTGGATCTACAGTTAAGATGTTAATAAGGCTAGAACAGACCCAAGCAATCTACTAGCCATAATAATTGAAATATGTAGATAATGACTACTATAGTCTCGGTACGAAATCTTAGAATAAATGAGTTAAGCAACTAGCAATAATGTTCCCTTTCAGGCGGGCAGGGATATACCAGGTGCACTTGTAAGGGCAAGTGCGATTCGAACCAAAGCAAATGCAAGAAATTTAATCGGCTTTGAAATTCAAAATGCCGCAACTGTTTGGCATATGCCAAGTATATACCAAGAGTATATTCTCAAGAGCAAATATATATATATATATATATATATATATATATATATATATATATATATATATATATATATATATATATATATATATATATATATATATATATATATATATATATATATATAATTATAAGTTACACGAATAATAAATCGAAAAAAATAATTATTTTATTTTAAAATTTATTATTAGTTCTTTACAATATGAGTTAGATCTTAAAACTAAACTTATTTTATATTTCTTATAATATTCTATTTTAATTTAAAAGTGCAATCCTGCAATTTCCTATGTTGTAAACCTATTTATGTTGTTATGGTGTTTTATGTTGGTCAGCGATATTTGTTTGATATTCACATGACACCTTTCGTCTGCGATGATGGAATGTTCTTCCTCATCATTTCTGCGGATGTAACTATTTGTTTTATAGTTACTTGATACATAGCATCCTAAATAAAGAAGCCGCAATGATTGACCCTTTAAATTTATCGAGCTTTTTTATGGGGTCTAGATTTTCATACACTCCATAAGAACTAATGTAAAATTGAAGATTTTTGGCTCAATTTTAATGAATGAAAAATACTGAAAACAAAAATTATTTTTATATCAAAATTTAGATCAAACATTTTCATATAACATATATGGAAATCAAATGAAAATACGAATTATTTTAATAGTTATGATAAAAATAAAAACGGTTTGATTTATTCAATTTTTATACATGTATATGTTATAATTGGTTCTAAACGCCGTATAAAAATATATAAAACGAGATCAATGACGTATGAACTACGAAAAAGAAACATATACTTCAAATATTGAATAAGAGATGGCACTTTATAACTTTAATAATATAAATCGTATTTATTGATATTTTAAAGCATATTGTTAATGCGATAATACGAAGTGCACAATTAAAATATCCATACATGTTAATGAAAGTGAATACTTCAAAAATTATTTAAATTTTTTTGATTTCCATTCAATTGTTATACTCGATACAAGATGGCATTATAAAAGACAGCAGTTGTTAAACTCGATACAAGATGGCATCATAAAAGTCGTTACGATTTTTGACAGTGTGATTTTTTAAAATAATTTTAAGTATTTGAATTGTTTTTTTAATAAAATACATTTATTTAGACACAAACAGCATTTAACAACAAAACGGTAACTCTTTAGCTTCGTCCACAAATTAGTATTCAATGGTTTCAATTTTGTTTCATTAAATGAATTATCATGACTTATGAGAACGATTCACCTCAGTTGGATATGAAGCATTCATGTATGGTTTTCTTCAACATATACATTTATTTATTGTGTTGTCTAAATTCTGTTTTAAGACATTGTCATGAGCACATTTAAACGTCAGTTGAATATGAATTATTTTATGTGATTTCGTTAAACAGATGCAGCTATTGGAATTCTGTTTACAGCTATTGCCATGTGCACATTTATACGTATGACAGATTTTTTGGCCGAAAAAGTAATAAGAAGACAGTGGATTTTAAAACTTATTTTTATTCCAAAACATATATGAAGAAATTATTTGCACGAGAATAAAAATTCTTCAGAGATCTTCCATGTTTATATAGAAATAATAACTTCACATTGGCTGAAATTAAAATAATTGTTCAAGTCCCATCTCCAAGCCCATCAAAAGATATCTACGAAAGAACATTTACATTGGTGATCAAACAGAAATTCAAACACAGCATTTTTGGCCGAAAAACGGAATTTCCATTACACCGTATATTGAATTTAACAGTGGAAATTCAAAACATTTGACTTCCTCGACATATTGCAATATAATACAAGCTAATAAATGATTTTAAACAGTCGGTATCGTATCATGTCTCATCGACTCAAATGCGACCCAAATATTAATTATTTATTATTGGAATTCGTCTAGACAATGACGAACTATCGAAGAACCGACGAAGAACTATCATTTTGTGTGGTTGTATTATATTTTGTGACAAGAACATTATTCCCTCACGATGCCGAAATCTTATTTTACGGCAGTTGCATAGATGCACAAAACACATTTTTAAAACTTCAATAATCGCCCGTCGAGTCATACTAACTAAAAATTGATAATAACATCAATATTATTGGCTAGTTTCATGTCCTTTTTCGAGAACTTCTAATGGAAGTGGTATGTCGTATTACTTTTCAATGTTTCCAACGTTCACTACTGCCCTAAGTCTAACGTCAACGACTTACATCGAGAAGATGAATAAATTCTTCACATAATTGTAAACTAGAAACTTGTATAACCGACAACGGGACTAAATTCAAGAGTCAATATTTTAGTAATTTATATCGTTGCCAAGGAGAACGGATATTAGCATTGTCTTACCACAGTATATCGCATGGGTAAGCTGAACGATTTGGTGAAACACTAAAAGAGAACAAAAACGATAAATATGTTGGGAACAAACAAGTAAATTCTAATCTAATTCCATGAATTAGTACAAATACAAAACCAAAACACCAACAAACTAAATCACCGCAGCAGAATTATTTTAGACCCATCAATCCACACGGAACTAAAAATAGTTTGATTTTATTTGGAATTAAACACAGTGGACGATGATCTACATCAATGTTTGTAGATAACGAAGACGATCACGATCTTCAAGAGTAGTGATATTTCCACAATAATTCTAAAACCCAAAGATATAGTTGCACAAATCACATTCACATTTAACATATTTATCCACAGGCCAACAATATTAATTATTAATTATAATATATATGTTTTATTATAAGAAATAATTTATTATTGTCTACGGACGGGTATAACCTATAAACATTTTATGAACAATTTTTGACAGCAAAAACAAAAACAAAAATAAAAAAAATATTTTTTTTTACTTTTTCTTTGTTGTACGCTGTTCAATTTTTTAGTAATAAATATGAACTGTAGAGCGATTTTATTATTTTTTTAATGACGTCACAACTTATTGATGTGTTAGTAAATATGGGGTATAAACTTTTTAAGTTCAATTTCGATGATTGCGGCTTCTTTATTTAGGATGCTATGCTTGATACCTTTGTATATAAGATGGGGAAAAAAGTAGGAAGACCATCGATGACTTGAAAAATAACTATGCTAGTTGAAGCGAAACAACTTGGTAAATCAGGGAAATAGAGTAGCATGGTTCAGCCTAGAATACGCCCTATGATCCTACAAAATTGGAGATACAGTAAAAAAACTCAAACTGAAAAGTCTCAAATTTAAACTTTAACTCTGAACGGCTAGGCCCAGCTAGACCTTTGTGTTCCAGTAAATTAATTCCAACTTATATAGAGCTTTTTAAATCAATGTCAGCATTATTCAGGTTTCATCTCAGCAATAAATACAAAAATTACACAAATGGTATGGAAAGGAGACCGCACAATATGCGGGAAAGCGAAAACTGAAAAAATACCCATAAATGTATACATAAATCCATAATATGCAGCTATTAAAACCCAGTATGTACATCGACTCTATAACAAGCCTAAAAAGCTTTATGTAATATTTATATATATAGAGCTTTTATTTATTTATAATTTATTTTTGGGATTGAATATAATAAATAAACATTTTCGTATAATTTTTGTTCCAAGAAAAATCAGCAAAATTATTATCAACAAATAGGCAAAAACAATAATAATTTCACTCTATGATTATAGACTTTTCAACATTTTCCTTTATTTCCCATCCAGTGCAATTATAATAAATTTTACTTTTGTTGTGCTTTATTTGCTTGAGGCACAAACACACACACACACTACTAATATTATTTCGTTGTTGAATGTTGTTTCGATCTACTATATACCTAATCTAACCTTGTGCTACCCTCGCTCGCACCCATAGAACAGTATATACTCGTCGATATACTTAGGTAGGTAGATTTGGGAATTTTGGGAGTATCGCTGAGTTGTACATATAATCTTATAATAAATAAATTAAATTTTATTTTATTTTGCTTAAGTTGTTTTAATTTGGATTATATAAATTATTTTATTTGAATTTAGGGATTTTTGCCGGCTTCTGAAGGTTGATTTTATATCATTATTATTGTTATTATTATACCGTGGACACTTTATGGCTGTTTGGGTTTGTTGTTGCTGTTTGTTGGCAAAACAGAAAATTCTCGGAAAATAAATTTCAGTTTCTTACCTTTCTTTATACCATATACGTACGTACATCTTTGCTTTCATCAATATATGAATCCAACAGCTTTAATCAAAGTTTTGCACAAAAACAAAACAAAAAAGTAACTTTCCAAATAAAACTTTAAGCGTATACTGAATTAAACTTTTGAGTGTCATCAAAAATTAAGTTTATTTGTGCTTTTTACATTTTGTTTTTGTCTCTTGCGCTTAGATTATAAATGTGTGTGTGTGTGTGTGTGTGTGTGTGTGTAGGTGGAAAGTTTAAACCGAAACCGAATTAATAACAAAGTTGATCGTTTTCATGCCCAAAATACGGAGCGAATTTGTGCATAAGGAAATTCGGGAAAAACCGAGCTTTAATGTTTTAACATTCTCTCGTTTTAACAAATAAGCGAACATAAAAAAAAGTTATTTTAAAGTAAAATGAAAATTTGATAATTTTGCGCTTTCCAGTTTCACGCCACCGCATGTATAGTAATTTTATCTCTTTATTATAAATGGATTTCGAAACGAGAACAACAAAAGTGAAAATCTGCTCACAGTTTGTTTTGAGTTTTACTAATGGATTTTTATTATTGCGTTTATATTTATTTTTGTTGTATTCGAAAAAGTTGTGTGAACTTTTACATCCATTTCTGGTATATATAGGGTGTCTCAATAACCGGTTTAGATTTTGACGAAACTCAGTATATTCTTTTTAGTTGACGACATGAGTCGATTAACACTTCAACAAAAGTGGGCAATATTGGCAATTTACTCCCACAACTAAGACAATTGGTAAGAAATCGCAAGAAAATCTCGAACAAAATTTGTTGACAATATTGTGGTGGTCGAAAATTTGTGCCAACGGCCCAGAACATCAGATCAAACCATAATATCGATTCGCTGTGTGGGCCTCGGACAAACTAAAAATTGATCAATTATCTTTTCGGACAAGGCGCATTTCATTCTCTGTGGGTTCGTATAAACAAACAAAATTGTCGTATTTAAGTATCGGAAAATCCACAAAGATATGTGGTGAAATCTCAAGAAATGTCGAACACAATTTGGTCAAAACACGGGACTCACACCCAACGGTATCAAGAAGTTTGTGTGCCAACTGTATGCCAACGGCCGAGAATATCAATTCAAGCTTCGCAATTCAAGCCAGCAATTGAAGCCCTGTGATCATCCGCTTTGATATCGATTCGATGTGTAGGTCTGCGAAAAACTGGAAATTGATGAGAATTTTGCTCAAAAAATCATCTTTTCGGACAAGACGCATTTTCATCTTGGTCGGTTGCAACAAAGATATGTGGAGAAGCCAAAGCATCCATTGCGTGTTATTGCGTGAACCATATTTCTTGGAAGATGAGCGCCATGACATACATCGAGCGTTACAATAGTATGAAAATGTGTCAACAATTAGATAGCCGCATTATCAGTCGAAATGGTAACGTGATTTGGCTAGCAAGGACCTGTGATTTGACACCTTTGTAATTTTATTTGTGGGTGCCTTGAAGAACTAGGTTATACGAATTATCCACAAACAATGGGGCATTTTATAGCGAATTGAAGCAACCGAAATAAATCCTCACACAATCCAAAATGTGCTCAGAAATTGGACCGGCAGAATGAATATTTATCCGTTTTCGTTTAATTAAATTTTAAAATCTGAACTTCTTACTGGGACACCCTATTTATATACATATATGTGAAACCATGTACTCAGCTCGCGTATGTAATAGGTGTGGCGCACGAATAAAATATATACAAAACGTGATCTTTAAGGCACTTTAAAACTTTTTTGCGTACTAATCGATTTAATTTATGACTAACATACCGCACATCGCGGTTTATATCGTTTCATATACTCGTGCACTGTGGAAAATTAATAACAATTAACGTAATGTATCGCACTTGTTCGCTTAATCATCGCAACATCTGGCATCCCATGTACACAATCATGAAACTAACTTAGGAATGTGTTACCGTCTATCGAACCGCGCATCCCATTTCTAAATTACACAAATCATTCCATCATACTGTCAAAATGTACATATTTTTTCAAGCAGAGACCGAAATAAGTTGTAATTTAGACTCTACACTATATATATAGTATGTACGCATCCATCTGACTTGATGCGGTACCGTATACACATATATTTTCATTTGTGGTTAATACACATAAATATACGAGACTACGAGAGTATACACGACATTTTCTGTAGATTAAAATGTGAGCAGCAATAAGAATAAGATTTTATTTTTTGGTATTTTGAATGATAGAAGGAAACAACGACGAAAATGTTGAAAAACATAATGAAAATATATATTGTGTGATTCTCTTAGTTGGTCGGGGCTTTTTGTTCATTTCGAAAAGCGTCAATTTCATTTAAATAGAATTCTTTTCATTTGGTAAAAAGAATTCAATTTAGAAATCAATTTTAATTAAATTCCATATGGTTTGAGTTTGAACTGTGGCTGTATTGTGGAAATGGATTTTGTGATAATTTCTTATGTCTATATATATGCCAATTTTGGTAACATCTTTGTTCCATTTCAAAAATTCTATTTATTATGATAACAGAAACACAATTGTGAATACAATGTCATAGTTCACAAATCTCGTATCTTTCCTTTTTCAACCACAGTGTTGATAGGATCATTACAAAGCGAGCTTTTGAAAAAAAAATTTATATTTAAAGGTTGGCTTCCAAAAAAGACAGCCATGTCACCGCATGTCGTTTTACAATATTCTCAATTAAATAACATTTTGAAACAATTTACACTTTATTTTATTCCGGACACTCTCCATCTATATCTTGCTGTTGGTTTAAAATTGTTATATTACTCATTTTCATAAATTAGCCTTCGTACATCCTCCACACTATCACACAATCCGTGTTTCCATGATTCAACCTAATTCTCTCGATTGTTCTCACCATTCATAAAAGAAGCAGTGCATAATTCTCTCTACTTCTATCATTTTGTTCAAAATTTCTCGTCCCGCATCTCTTGCACTAGCCTTCAGAACTATTCCATTCATTTACTGTACTCCATTTTCACTTAAACTAGCATCTGTATAAACTATAGCGTGCTTCGAATACTACTGACAGCTTTCCTCAAACATTATTGTAACGATAACTTTCATGCAAACAGTAATGGTATGCATATATGATCTTCCGTTGGAGTGTAGAATTGATGGGTCGCCCCATATTCCATGTCAGTACAATAGGCTGATATGGTGCAGATGGTTCTAAGTAAATATATAGCTGTAAGCTTCCAAAAAACTTTGAAGTGCCATGAGCTCAAAAAAGATGGTAACATGTTGAAAGACATATTTCATATCCATTTTTGAAGCTTATAGATTAAAACTAGGAGGCAATTAGCATGTTTCGCATAATTTACCAAAACCTTAAACTTTAAATTTTGATAATAATTGTAAAAAACAGACACTCGCTCACAGAAAGACGAATTTTTTTTAAATCTGTTTACCGAATTTTTTTCTGATGGTAGATGATACCGGATTTTGTACTCGCACCTTCATTTCAATGCGTCTCACAAATGCTCAATTGGGCTGCCCACTTGATATAGAGTCCAACCTCACCCATGAGCTTCAAGTGGTATGATACCTGGTATTGTCATACATAAGAATAAAATCTTTGCCTATATATTCTGCGTAGGATACTACATGATCAACCCACATTATGCATGAACCACTCTTATACGAGAATTTTCAGCAAAACATCATTGCAAAAATCGCTCTTCTGGACTCCGTTAGACCCGGTTTCTCCTATTACTATAATAAAGACATATTCTTCACTCGCCAGAAAATGCTCCAATCCAAATTCGAATACCAGTTGGTATGTTGTGTCCGATTGAATCGACTCACCTATACAATAAAAGTTCGCTAAGGTAAAAGCAATACACCAATATAATTCTAATTGGCAAACTGTCATATTATGTACACATCTGCTATGTAACATTAAACCGAGGAACATTCATTCGTAACAAAAATCGATAATTAAGTTTAAATTGTCTCCATTAAACATTCACTATATGCTGTGTGTAACGGGGATAATTCAATTTGTTTACCTTCGACAAACTATCTATATACTCGTAGTGTTATTGTGTGCCGGAATATTGCGAGACTGGAAAAATCTCATCTCAGCTTTTCATATAGCACAAACTGAAATGATGTAATAGTAAAAATATTGTGACTTAAAAGACAAAACAGCAACAACAACAAGCAACGTAATGATACAAAAGAAGAAAATTTCCACTTCATTTAATAATAAATTTTCATCTCTAAAAGGAACGTAAAGCAAAGCAACAACAAATTGTAAAAAAGGGATTCCACCTCCTCTCCATAATACTGTATATCCACACCACCTCTCTTCTATTATTTTAGTGTTATGTTATTTGGTGAAATATTGTAACTTTATACGATGGCACTATATTTATATAGTGATGTGTTGTGTGTGTGTGAAAATGGAATTTTCATTTTTGCCTATTGTGTGTTGTGAGTAATAGTATTATATTCCATTTTATTCTTCTTCTTCTGCTTTTCTTAAAGGTTGTAAATAGAGTAAATAAGGGGTTTTTGATATTCATTTAAAATGTGTTACAAAATATGTGAAAACTTTTTATCATTCATACCCGTTTTCCGTTTTTTTTTTATATGCACACATATCCATATAATAAGAACAGTATAATAATAATAATGGGTTGGTTGATTTTCATTGTACATATATGCTTGCCATATACACGAACGGAAAATTTATTTTAATCAAATTTAAAACACAAAAAAATTATGTTACATTTAATCCTACGCATACGAGAGTCAAATCTTTCAACAACGGGTGAGACTGTCTATCGAAGAAAATGCACAAAGTCTTGTCTGATATAATAAAATCAATTTTTACCATCACCCATTCATTATATATATATATATATATATATATATATATATATATATATATATATATATATATATATATATATATATATATATATATATATATATATATATATACATATATATATATATATATATATATATATATATATATATATATATATATATATATATATATATATATATATATATGTATATATATATATATATATATATATATATATATATATATATATATATATATATATATATATATACTATCCTATTCATATATATTTGTGCAGTATACATTTTTATTGCAACACCACACAAAGTTCTTTAAAATTTATATAAATAAATATCTTTTTGAAACTATTAATTTTTATTGTTAGCTTAATTATTTAGCTTTATAATTTAATAAAAAAAATGTTTAATTTTAGTTATAGGGAAAATTACAGTTAATTTAATCTTATACAAAAGTATTTGTGCATATAAATTTTTATTCATTATTATTTGTGAACATTAAAAATACTAAAAAAAATTAATTTATAATAATTAAATCAGTTATATTTTAATTCGGAATAAACAAAAACACATCAAACAACAAATCCATATGACGTATTTCCTCATTTTGACTTCGGATCTTCTGTGATCCGCCTGAGCATTGAGTCGATTAAATTTTTTAAAAAATCGATTGGCACGGTGCTCGACCCATTTATTATGGCGTTCCAAGTGGCCTTTTCAGTCCTTCCAACAACACAAGGGATTTATCCTTCTATGAACATCCACATATTCTCAATCACATTAAGATCCGGACATTCTAATAAAGGTTGATCCAAATCTTTTAAAAATTTTAGTACCATTTGGCTTTTATGGATAAGAGCATTATCCTGTTGCAGCATAAAATTTTCTCCAATTAATTTGCATCCAGCCACTAACGCCACTTGATTTAGAAGATGCATAGAACGGCTTTTACCATAGCTTTCCCCTTTAATAAAGTAATCTAAAAAACACTATCATAGGATACGGATTCCCATATTATTAAGTGGCCTCCACCAGAATAACGCGGTGATGCGACAACTGAACGTTTAAACTTCTTTGTAGGTTTTAAATAAAATTAATGTCTTCCCCAGGTCCCATCAAGAGAAAAAACTGATCCGTTCATCCATCCAATATTCCTCCAAAACTCAAACGGCTTGTTTTATTATTGATTTTAATCTTTTTAATTTATTTAATTATGTTATTAATAGTTCTTTTGAGTGGGGAATTTTTTAATACTCTCCTCCCTTAATCTTCTATGTATTGTTGGTTGAAGTACAAGTTTATTTCTTGAAAAGTTTATTAACTTTTGTAAACTGTTTTGCGTCGTTGCTGGATTGATTTTTACAGATCTCACAATTGCCACCTTTGAATAGCCGCCTCAGAACCCGGATCTTTATGTTATTGAGAATATATGGGCGTACACAGAATGATATATTCCTTGTGTTGTTGGAAGGACTGAAAAAGCCACTTGGAACGTCATAATAAATGCGTGGAGCACCGTGCCAATAGATTTTTAACCGACTCTATGCCCAGACGTCTCACAGAAGATGTGAAATCAACAAAAGGAAATACGTCATGTGGATTTGTTGTTTGATGTGTATTTGTCTATTCTGAATTAAAATATAACTGATTTAATTATTATAAATTAATTTTTTGTTAGTATTTTTGATGTGCACAAATAATTACGAATAAAAATTTATGTGCACAAATACTTTTGTATAAGCTTAAATTAACTGTAATTTTCCCTATAACTAACATTAAAAATTTTTTAAATTCAATTAAAAAGAAAAATAATTAAGCTAATTAAATAAAAATTAATAGATTCAAAAACATGTTTGTTAATATCAATTTTAAAGAAGTTTGTGTGGCGTTGCAATAAAAATATACACTGCACAAATATCTATGAATAGGATAGTTTATATATATATATATATATATATATATATATATATATATATATATATATATATATATATATATATATATATATCGATATATCGATAAATATAATCGAACGTCGATTAGCACCACATTCAATTTTTGTAAATTTCGATACAAGCAACCATTCCTCAATTTTGTTTGTGGCAACATTTGTTTCAAAACTATAAATTCGTCTGTACTGTCTCTCCATCTCTGACTTACTACACCCAATATAAGGATATAGTGCCTATACCTAAGAAAGACAACCTTGTTCGATGTCGTCGTTTCAGGAACTTATTAAAAGGTTTGGAACCACTATCATACGTCATCAACTGTTTCGACCTGGCTATAGTTAGATGACTTCTAGGTTGGATTTGATAAATTGCTTGATTTCGTGGTTCATCGGAATCCGATGCTGATGCTCAAAACCTAATTTTGCTTTATATAACGGCCAAATATCGTTCGTAGATGTTATATTGACCGTTTATTTCAAATCCTATCTCAGTTTTAAAATTTTCATAAATCCCAGTCATTAAGCGCTTCGGTCTAACTGTTTGAAACCGAGTACTGAAGAGTAAAATTTCCTCAAAAACCAAGCGTATGGCTTAATTTATTAAATATACAATTTGTTATTTCGACAGAATGAACAAATCGAGACACGAACGAAATCTGCCAATCGCTCATCTTACAAATATTTAATAAATTCGGCTAGAATTCCATCTTGTTCAGCAACACTCTATCAGTCTTGAACTTAACAATGGCAGCAGCAGCTACCTACTAAACTGTGTGGTATGGGACAAAGATCCCCTCACAATAATAGGAGAAACCACATCAGTTCAATTTTCATTTGGTTTTGACACGGGGTTTTTTTCGACAGGAGATTGCCACGCAGGTTAATGCGAAATGTAAAATTTACCATTGCTCCTGGTTGTGTATTGGAGCGTCTCGCTCTAGGTACTCAATGACAGTCAGTGGATAACTAGACAGTTCAATGTATCGATATTCCAGTCGCTGACATTGTTCGTTTTTCTATTAAATGTATATAATTTGTACTTATAGGGCACAAATCCCTGCGCTATTGAAACTAGAAAAAAATTTGATGATAAACCAGTGCTCATGTTGGACAAAAAATTCACCATAAATTGAATTGACGTAAATCTCAAAACTACTTAAAATAATTTTTTTTTTAGAAAATGACAAGTTAAACGCTATCTATATCGACTACTCGGGTGGATAACGTGATCAATTTGGTTTCCTATTTTTTGATCAAAGTACTGGAGGTCACATATTTAAATTCGATATGTTACAATATCAATATGATACATTCGATATGTAATGGTAAATCATCACTCCAACTCTTAATATTGAATTCGGGATGTTATAAATGATATCTTTACTCTACAAAAATTTTTTTTGAAATTATTAGATTTGTCTGCCTTTTGACAGGTGCGTGAACTTCGCTAGATTGTTATGTTGAAACTATTTTAGTGGAGCGTCTCGTCTTTATCCGCAAACCAATTGAAAGAAATAGGAATAAGCAAACTATACTAACATTTCCGCTTTTCTGATGCTTATAATAATGGTAGAGAATATCTTTAAGATGGCTCCATTTGATTTCTTGCAAGCCAATAATTGCTACATATTTGGTTATTGGGATTGATCTGAATTGTGCTACTGTGCTACGTAAATGGAACTTATGCTGTATATATATGTATATATATATATATATATATAAATAATATATATATATATATATATATATATATATATATATATATATATATATATATATATATATATATATATATATATATATATATATATATATATATATATATATTTATATATATATATATATATATATATATATATATATATATATATATTTATATATATATATATATATATATATATATATATATATATATATATCATATAACTTGATCTATTATGCAGTTCAAATTTGGTAAAAGTATAACAAATGCTACGATCCCTTCACAAAAGCTCTTAGAAAATCTAATAACACGTTCTAATCGGAAAACAATTTCTCAAATATAAACACCGAAATTTGAGTATTTGAATAATACATTATCAGTTCATCGATCGGGAATATTCTGTGGTTTGAATGGTATTCTAAAAAAACTATATGAGGTTTTGCCTTCGATCAATACTTTACATTTAAATAAATACTGTTGCAACCCAAACAGATCAAATAATCCAAAAAGGGTTATAATTTTCTACATTCATATTGGATTGGAATCTATAGTGATCAAAGGTGATAGATGAATCAGTAGGTTTGTAGCATATGAAAAAGGAAAAACATAGCGCAAAAACAAAGGAAAGTTGGTAGCGTGTGGGCGAATGGGCAGCATTTGGATAAAGTTGAGATTAAAATGCCCCATCTATCATGTGTGATAGTTAACTAGTGTAGAACCAGCATGAGACATTATTCTTAAAGAATTTAAATGAGGGAAACACGTTCGCGGTTGTTTTCAAAACCAATTCACCGAAAGAGAACAATAAAATCAAAGAATATATTGTGCCACATTGATCCGAAGATCAACTCTTAAATGGAATGCCGTAATGTTTCTAATGGATGCATAATATTACATATTATTACAGTGATTCGAATTAAGCAAAAAAAAAGCTGATTCAGATCGTCACAGAAAATGTTAGAACAATATATGACATTAAATATTTATAAAGATTTATATCAGCGTTGAAGCAACAAAATGTATCGTAAGACATAAATATAATGAGTATAAAAGCACAGAGATCAAAAAAGAAGCTATATCTAAATATTGATGGCGTGGGATACAACTAAGAAACCTGATCAATTGCCAAAAGTAATTTGGATAGTCGATAGGCAGGTGGAGTTATATTATAATCTTCTAAAACAACGAAAGCAGTTTTCAGTATTGTTTTGATCGCATATCATTGAATACTTATCGAGTCCCGATATGATATATATAAAATATATATATATTGTTATTAAGTACCTAACCAATTTTTTGTAATTTGCGTTATTTACATATAAAATGTAAAAAAAAGTTGTTTACATGTAAAATGACCAACTGTGCTTATTCCATCAGAAAATCCTTTCAAAAGACTTTCTGCTATTCTGGAATATTTCAAGATCAAATTTGATATGCATGTTTTCAGACAACAAATCAAAATCAGAGACACACCACAATAATAAACGAGCCTATATAATGAAAAGTAAATGTTTAGGACTTATTCTCTAATGGCTTTAACACAAGTAATTGTACTTCCGCTGTAGCAACATTCATGTATGTATTCAGTATCAAAATATTTAAAAAGATACTCATCCCTTGAATTTGAATCAGTTCTGCTCCAACTATGTCGAAACTAGTCCCTTCCTCATGCAATACATTGTCAGCCGTTAGTCTTCAACAGGGGACACTAAATCGTGGTACTCTGTGATATAAACACCGACTATTACGACCACGCACTTTCTTTTCGCTCTTGATATCAGTATCATGACAGCATCTAAACTCCATGACGATAAAAGTTAATTTACGAGTCTGAGATTTTGAATCCAACCATTCCACCATTTCAACAATTTTATTAAAATAAGATGAAATTCGGTCATTAGTCAAATATATATTTTTATATATATATATATATATATATATATATATATATATATATATATATATATATATATATATATATATATTATATATATATATATATACACATATATATATATATATATATATATATATATATATATATATATATATATATATATATATATATATATATATATATATACATATATATATATATATATATATATATATATATATATATATATATATATATATATATATATATATATATATATATATATATATATATATATATATACATAATTTATTTATAGCTTTCGCAGTTTCCTTTTTGGTTTGGAAACAGTAAAAAATTTAAATTTATCTTTGGTCGAGTTCGATAAGACACAAATTTCGTCAGTCTTGCAGTTTTTATTTTTTGTGGGTTTTCACTTTTCTCGTTAAAAAACAAAATAATATTTGCATTATTTATTAAAACAGAAATAATCAAATTTTCCCGCAAACGAAAATAAATAAAATATAATTTTTTTTATTTGAGATTCGAGCGTATAATTTTCCAACCAGTGTCGTACACAAAAGTTTATTTTATTTTTCAAATTAAATTTTATTCACTTGCCATGGTCAATTTAACAAACAGTTTTTTGTGGGTGGCTCGAATATTATTTTGCTTTTCTATTAAGTATTTGTGTGAATATTTATTTGGCAGTCGAACGCACACTGGTTTAAATATTCATCTCGGGTGGCTTCAATGTTCTAAAGAGAGTTTAATGTTTTTGAAGTCTCTATTTATCGAAATTGATGCTTTAATCCTGCATTGATTTTTATTCCTTCTTTCCGATATATGAGGTGAGTATTTAGTGTGAATAATGAGTTTATTTTACAAACTTGTATGGAATTTTAAATTAAATTAATTTCATTTTTCGTACTTAAATTTACGTATAAAAAGTTAGCCCAGGATTCATCCCAGAAAAATGAGGTGGCAACACTAAACAATCGCGATATATTTACCATCACTGTCAACCTAAAGTTTCACAATCACTGTCAACCTAAAGTTTATCCCATCCCAGGATTTACCATTCCAGAAAAAACTACAGAGTTAACTATCAACCCATAATTTTCGCGCAGCTACCCCTATATCAGCAGAACACTATTCGAAAACAGTTAACACGGAATTTGTATTAATAATGTAATTTATTGGATAGAATATAAATTACCACAGCCCGAAAAACTATAGCGACAATTCACAGTAAATACAAAATATAGAATAATCCAGATATGAATATAATAAAAAAACGATTGATAATCGAATTGACAACAATTACAAATTAAATTTATGTATATAAATAGTTAAAAAAATAAAGAAATTTTCAACGAAAAATTTAAATTTGAACTAAAAAAATTATTAAAATTTTAGAGCTATCGATACATGATCGCATCTACAGCCGGAATTATAAAAGGTTCGGATTAGGGCGAGTATCTTGTAGATGTAACCTACCAACATCTTGAAATTAAGTTTTTAAAATGAGACTTCTATGCGAACGGGTTTTAGTGATTATCTATATATTTGTGTCCGAATAGTAAAGTCGATTAATTTCGAGTTACTGGCGATATTTCATAGAAGCAGTTAATTGTTGCTGTCACAGTAACGGATTTTAGTGAATCATTCCGCAGTATTTTCATACATTTGCTGTTATTATATTTGAATATTTAGTTTTACCAATTGAAAATTTAGGTTATTCAATTTAAATTCATCGACAGCAAATAAACTTTATTTTGTGTTATCATTTTACTTATATTGTATTAAAATGGTTTTTGAAGCTTTCTCTTTCGAGGAATGTAAACATTCGATTATTTAGGATGTAATTTTGGATCATATTGAAAATATAAAACTAGGCAATTGCAGAAAAGAATCGCTATTCTTTAAAGTTTGCCAGAATATAGACGGCCTTAAATGTACAGAAAAAAATCGCGTAAAACTCGTTAAGCTGTTAAAAAATAATAATTTTTTCAGTGAATTAAATCTAAAATTTTTACAAAGAAAAAACTGTATGGTATCAACAAACTTGACTGAGGATATAAAAAACCAAGACTCCCGAAAGAAATCTAAACGATATAAACTTGGAATTGATTAATACTGACCCAATGGGCTTAAACGTAGTTTCGAAGGGCATGTTATCTCTTTTCCGAACATAGTTGTTAAACTAACCGATGAGAATAAAATAATTAAGTTGGCCGAAGTATTTGAGTATATTTGAAACAACCTAGGAATTCAAATTCGGCTCACGAAGCTTTGGATGTGGACCTCGAAGACGAAGATTTGGAGTTGATTAAAGTTTTTGAGCCGAAGAAGAAAAAACGGCCAGTTAAGAAACCTGTATCAGCCTCTACGAAAGTTACGAAAAGCTTACGATTATTACATAGGTCAAATCGAAATAAAAATGGCCATTTGGTCAGAATTATATTGCCAAAATACACAAAAATTAGATAAAAATGCGTATTAGATAATCATCAGTGATTTGTTAAGTTCAAAAACGGGATGCTTAATAAATATAAAATCGGTGGATTATTTAAAAAATTTTATTAGCATTCGATCAAACTGTGGCTATAATGGTTGTAGAAAATATAAATTATTAAATGATAATTTAGAAAGTGGTATATTTAAGTTATACAGTACAGAAGGGCAGCTAAACCATAGACTAATAAAAACCAAACAATTAAGAGGGTTAGACAGGGTGAACCTAAAAAAAGAAATTGGCAAAACAACAGCCGAAGAAATGTTTGAAAATTTGGTTCAAAATGAGGATCCACTAGTTGTAACCAAATATAAAACAACAAAAGTTAAATCAATGAATGTTTTGAGACAAGCGAGATCCGAAGCTCTGAAAGAGCAGGACAATGACTCAAACGACATTTTGGATTTACAAAAGGAAATTTTATTGAACCCCACGTTGATTCAAAAATTATATATAAAACCGTTTTGTGTTATTTGCTTCAACGATATTCAAATATCAATGCTTAAACTGCATTTAAAGCAAAATGCAGGAGAAAAACTGGTTGGTTATTTGGATGCCATCGGTGGACTGATGAAACCACCCGACCACAACCTGTCTAGCATTTTGTATTATGCATTGGTAATACCAATTAAAGTTAATGATTCTAAACCATCAGACCCATTCCCTTTGACGGATATGATCAGTTCTAGTCCTAACATCGATACTATTGGCGCATGGTTGAGATCATACCGTATCGAATTAGAACTTAAGCTACGAATTTGGCCCATTTTTGAGTCGATAGTAAGTGATTGCAGCTTCGCTGAAATTAATGCTATCATGGATTCTTTTAATAAAATGGATATTATCAAATATTTCACGTTGGCTTTTGCCAGTTTAATGAACAAATCTGAAACCTTTGGAGTAGTGAAATTGCATTTATGTGTTTCTCACTTAATGCACAATATGGCTGGCGACGTAAACAAAACATAGAACAACAAAATTCCACAGAAAAAATTAATAAAAGAAATCGTGGGTTCATTATTTTTAATAAACCATTTTGAAGTTGTAAAACTAGTTTGGCAACATTTCTCGATAGTCCTTAAATCTAAATATGTAACAACATCTGTGTTGAATTCTCTTAATGAAATTGTTAAATATACCGAACAAAACAACGATTTTTATTTAGAAGTTTATCTAGCTTAAAGCTCAATTGTGTCGCTCGGACGCATACAAGTCTCATGAAACTAACTTAATTTCAAGATGTTGGTAGGTCACATCTAAAAAATACTCGCCTTATAATCTTAAGGAGAAATGTTAACTCAATTGATAATTGATTAAATGTATGATTTTTATACATAGTTTTTTTCTTTGAACAATTTTAATGACAAATACTGGGAGGACAGTGTTATCCTCGGATACAGATTTTTGCATTATGTGGTCGCAATTTCTGGGCCGACATTGATCGGATAGTTAACTTTCGCTATAGTGATAGCTAGGCTAAAATTATGTTATGGGCTGATATTTTAGTATCGTTATAATTTTTCCTTGGATGATAAGTCGATATGACAGAAATCCTGGGCTGACAGTTATATCCTGGGATGGAACAACTGTCGTGATAGTTTAGTGTTGCCATTTTTCAGTTTTCTGGGATGAATCCTGGACTAACTTTTTATACGTCTTAAATTTACATTTTATAGAGTAAATTTGTATCCATCTTGCAAATTCAATAATGAGTGCACTGAGTATAGTTAATTGCTTTTGATGGCACATAAATGAATAAAAGATTTTATTTAAATATACATTAGCAACTTAAAGCTTATAAATTCATTCGGAACTATTATAACATTATCAGCACAGAATGTACGTATTAAAATCACGAACCTGGATGTGTAAATTTACAATAAACCCTCTCAAGTCAAGCCCCTAAGGCAGTATGGCCAAAATTTGAAAAAATGGTTGAAAATTAAGACTTAAACTGGGTCAGATTGGGAAATGCTTTTGCATAAGTTTCAGATTCAGATATAAGACAATCAAAAATTAACAGACAATGTATTATGTTCTTAACTGATTGGTCTGATTGGGAAAACTCTTTTTCTTATTTGTAAAGCTAACTTTTCATTTCAAAGAATCCCAAACCTGATTGTTGTGGGATAAAATTAAAGGTAAGAAACCTCTTTTGAAGCAATAAAATGATTTATCAGTTTGAAATACGAATTCAATCCAATTGAATTTCAACCCTTATCAAAATAAAGTGTGGCCACCGTGTGAAAAAACTAGGAAGCTTTTCCTAATCGGATCTAAATCTAAACCAAACTGTATTCAATGGCAAAATAATATACATATTTGTCTGTGAGTATTTCTTAATGACACCGAACAAAAAGTAATGAAAGCAAATATATTCAAAAACAATGTAAGTAGTTATTTATGGAAGAGGCGTTCAGTAAAATTCTTATAAGAGTTCAACACAACATATAGAGCAAAACAGCTCTATACACTATACACACTATAATCCTGCATTAAGCCTCTTATCTTAATTACGTTGAAATAAAACATAAATCTACTTGTTTTAGATGCCAGAACAAAAACAACAACAACAAAACCCATTTACGAACAATTAATTTTTTTCAAACTTGCCACTCACATCTGCCAAGGCATATATATTTCAAACAATTATATCTAATATTTATATACAACTGTACCATGATCACAGTGCGTAATAAATAAAGGAACAATTTACTTTTTGCGTTTTCCGTTCGACTATACAAGGAAATAGAAAACAGACGAATACTTGGAATATTTTAATTACAATGAGCTTTCATATCCTTATATACAACTTAATTATCCCTATTAAAATAGGATTTAAAAACAAGAAATTAATATTATTTACGACGGTGTGTGTGTGTTCTTAGAAATTCTTAAAATCTTTAATTAAAATTCAATTTTGAAAAAGCTCATTTCTAACAATAAAGATGTTCATTTGTTGATACGAGTATGTCTACACACACTCGTAAATTAAATTCCATTATTCATTTATTTCAGTGTTGAACAATAAATAAAATCCTTTCAACATTATTTTGAGCTTTTTGTGTAAACGACAACATATATATGTATATGTCACATATGTAAGTGGAATATGTTGTAGCATACAAGCGAAATGAATTAAAGTCAAATATAAAATTATGTTCTACGAGAATAGGCAAATTTACGCATAAGTCATGATTACAAAGATGAAATATTTATTGTTACTAGAAATTTAACATTTTACAACACAGTTTCTACTGCACATACCTTCCCGAAAAGGTTTGATTTATATTTCATTTTTCCATTATTAAAACTGACATTTTCTTGTTTTTCGGCAAAAAGCTCTTCATGTATAAAATTTTGGTGTTCGTTTTTTATGTGAGGAGTATTATGAATTTACATAAATGTTTTGTAAATGTAAATGTATATCTTGTCTTGTATTCAAGTTTGTGTATAATTTGTAAATACAATCCATAATCAAGAACAAAATTTATTCACTTAAATCGTTGACTTAATATATACTGTCGATCCTAAATATACAATTTGTTATTTAATAAAGACATGCAACAAATCGTTCATCAACTGTTTCAAATTATTTTCGTCATCTATACATTCAAAACATTCCACATGATTTACCCAGCTCAACAATAACCGCTTGAATATGATAAATTTCCTAAACCATTACAAATTAATGTACCAAGAAAAAAATATTAACGCAACCGACGATTTTCCTCCACTAAATGCTCGAAAAATATCTATCATGGTTAACCTTTTAAGGCGTTAAATCGTCTCCAAAAAAAATGTTCACTCACCCCCACGCCCAACCCGATTTAATCGTCGTGTCGTGCGCATATCTACAACATTAATCATTCGTTGTACGATACACAAAATAAATGTACTACATACAATTAACATTAACAGACAATTTTTGCGTTTTATATTCCAACTGAAAATCATTTTATTAATATTATTTTTATTAATTTTCTCGTTACAGGTACAATATCGTAACGCTCGGGGAAAACAATTACAGTTTTCTGTTTTCAATTACATCAAATTATATTAATACAAGGTAATAAGCCAAGTTTGTAAATAATAAATCAAGTAAATATACATAAATCAGTAAAATATTTACAAGCTCGGAAAAAGCTTAACAAGGAACATAATCATATATATAATTCAAAGAACGAATCAATAAACAAAAAGGAAAAGGGAGCAAATAATCGTCAATACAAGAACGGGAAAAACATGAAAATACGAAAAATGGCCTGACACAGACGGGAATGCTTGCTATTTGGGTGTTGTTTTGTGGCTTATTGAAAAGCTATGGATGGTGAAAATCGCATTATTTTAAATGTGGGCGGAATAAGGTAATTCACACTCGTATTAAAAAATTAATTATCACTCATTGTAAACGGTTTGTTGACTAGATTGGTTTTGTGGTAAATTCATTGTGGGCTCCCAGTCCTCAATAGCTAAATAGATTAATTAATTTTTGTGGATGTATGTGTATCAAACATCAATCCTTTTTTTTTGGATTCGACAATGGATATTCTTCATATAGATTATGTCATTAATTTTATTGTATTTTATGGTTGACCACACACGGTTTTTTGATTCTGTCTATCCCTTTATATATTGTACATTCCCCGAAGAACAGACAAACTTGACTGAAAAAAATTGATTTTTTCGCTTGATATTTTCAGTACATATATAAAGAGATTTTCTTTATTTACTTCCAGATCCTTAAATTTTCAACAATGCCATTAAGTGTTGTGGGTTAAATATATCTATGATTGGATTTATTTCTGTGAAAAACATACTCTGGTCAAATTGATTTTTCAAAGGTTAAACTTTTCATTTTACAAGCTGTTCAGATCGGTAACGTTAAGTTCAGATGATCTGTCATCTAAAATTTTAATTTAAATTGGTATAATTTTAGTCCTTTATTTATTTAATTAATCCTGTGAATTTGGATTAAGAAGGAAAAGCACATGTAGAAGCAACACGTGAAAAATGATTACTTCCATTAGGCATAAAAACATTTTAAATTGTTTACAAAAAAGTCAGCATGGTGCACACACATCCCAATTTGAGAACAAGCTCATTTACAATGGGATGAGCATCAGGGAGCAGACAATATAAAAAAAACTTTATAATTATATTGTCATTCTAGCACGCCATTCAAGAAATTTTGATTTAAACGTCTCGTCATATCTCAAACTCCCAATATTGAATGGAACAGAATTCTATATAGATATACACCTTTCAAAACATTCCGAATTCAAAGACCTAGAAGAATTTCGAGCAGGCCGCAATCGAAGATTTTCATAATGCGACCTGCTTAATCCGAAACACATAAAAAAGAGATAGGCAACTGACAATCCGTTAACCCTACCTCCCTAAGAGTATTATTAAAAGCTATCCTCAAATTACTAACAGTAGCTAAGAACGGAATGAGTGACCCATTAAGATGAATATAAGGAAACGAAAACGTATCTAACGATTTTTTGTTGATAATGATAGTTTGCGATCTATTGGAGATTGGCCAATTCTATATTCTATCTAAATCCTCGTGAGTCAGAAAAATATTCCTAGCAAAAGAAGCTAACTAACTAACTATATCTATAAATTTGGACATCATCAGCGAAAACGTGAAACGAACAAAGATTCTATGTCATTAATGTACATGAAAAATAATAAAGGATCAAGTACCGAGCCTGAAGAACACTTGAAGTAACTGGAATAAAATTAGAATAACAACTATACCAAAAAACCACCGAAAGGGAATATTTAAATTGTGCGATAAGTTTGTTATAAAGAATGTTGTCATTCAAAGAATCAAAGGCCTTTGAAAAATCTGACAAAGTGAGATTATCATCGTCGAATATCATCACTGATTTCAACAAGGCAGTATTCGTACCATGGAACTATTTAAAGCCAGGTTGAAAGACCTTGAGTAAACTATTATTAGTTATATGGGACTAAATTTGGGTTTTTAGGAATATGCTTTGGAAATAGAACATTAAAATACTAACAGGTTTAAACTGAGATAAAATTAAAAAAATTTTAATAAATATTTTGAGCCTAGATGAAAAATTCGTTTCACCAATTTTAAACTAACTCTATTAAGACCAAATGGATAAGAACACTCTTCCAATATAAGATCAACAACAGGACTAACCAAAGTTGGATTCAAGCTAATAATATAAGGATTTATATCGTCAGCTATGAAATCTAAAATGGCATTATTTCTACACCTTCTACAGATTTGGAGTATTACGCAAAAAAACCTTAGGTGGAAGAGAAGGATCTAATTGAACCTAGAAAAACTACTTTTGGCACTATTCTTTCTTACTACCCTTTTGCGAGCTTAATCTATGCGTTTAAATGACAGAGAATGAACTTATTTCCTTAGTCTCCCACATGGTGTCTTACAAGCAGAATATATATTTTAACTTAAACTATAGATTCTTCTATAACGGTACCGATTGAAGACCGATGTGATTACAAAAACTAATCCAACTGCGCTTAAAGAATACTTCATCACTAAGCCGATGGTGAAAATTCCATATTTATAATACCTGTTGGGATCACCTAGAACCTCACGCTGCAAACTAAACAGTTTTTATCATTGCGTCCAAAGAAAACAGCTTTAGCCAATACTAACCATTGGATGTAGCAAAAACTTATTTCTTTGAAACAATTAAATTCAAGCTTAAATATCTTTCAAAAAATGGTTCAAATTATATTATCAATGTTAGAATCAAGACGAGGTTTTTTAGATACGAATGTATTATTTACATAGTCTAAGTAAGTTCTTGAGGCCATTGATTTCTCGCACAATATGGCAATTGACACCTTCAAACTTAAAGCATATATTGTGAAAGTTCTAGTAACTTGAAAGCGATACCAAAAAGTAATTTGTTCTAAAAAGCTTATAGGCTTCTTTCAAATACAATACTTTTGTTTGTTAACGTAACCATTTAAGACGATATCAGTTTTATTTATAACCATCAGTTGAAGCCTCCAACATGGTTAATAACTCTAAGCTTCAGTTTAAAATTTCAACTGAACTTTTTAGACGTTAACAATATATTTTTTTGCACTCGATGAGTGATATTGTAAGAATGGAGATTGTCGAGTGGCGCACCAGATGCACTGGTATTATTTTTTTCGCACCGGCCCAGACTCCGTCTTTCTTATTATTGTCTCAGAATGCATCATCATTTAAGTCAGAACTTTCAACGTATTAACTCCAGTTAAGAAAACGCCCCCGCCCTCATTGAATCTCGACATTACACAAATAAGAATAAATCAAATTTGATTGGAAAGTCGTATAGACTTATTCCATATTCAAATTCAATTTTGTCCAGGTCTCAGAGCTAGTTGATTAGTTTTTGAGTAGCTTATCGTAGTCTCACCTTCCTTATTTTAAAATTTATAGTATGTTACAATTTGGTCACATCGCAATACATCATTATGCTCAAGTCACTTCGAGACAACAGTGTGTTTATTTTATAACTCATTGAATTCTGTAAACTTTAAGTAAAGTATTGTCTAAAGTTTTTCATAATTAAGAATATGTTGTTCTAAAAGCACTATCTCTGAGGAAGCTACCAAAACGAATTAATCTCTCAAAACCTTGTCCTAGATATTTCTTTATTTCTAATAAAATAAATTTAAAACTAAAATGAACTGGAAACATCCTTATCGCATATCCTCAATATATATTTTATTTATATCCATGGTTCTTTCGTATGGGGTACTCAATTCGTACAACCTCCCTACATAGTAACCGAGTACGTCTATAAAAATGTAATAAAAATGAAATAAAATTTCAAATTTAATACGAAAATATTTTTTAACTAAAATTAATGACCGATCCTTAGAAGAAAAATGATATCCGTTATCAAAATAGAGTGTGTTTACGTAAACAACAAACACAGTTATATAAACACATTTTCCACATTTCCTTATATACTCCTCCAACTCGTATATCAAGAAAAGTATCCTAGAAATTTAATAAAATATTAATTCAAATCAATTTATTTACCAGCCATACGGATCTATATACTCCTCCTCCCATCGTCCCATGCCCGTTTGAAGACAAATGAGTGTTATTGTAAGGAATGTTGAAACATGAGTTTTTTTATTTGGAACATCATGATACGTTCATTTAAAAATATTTCGTTTTAGTATGGAGCACCGACTATTAACCTATGTCCAATGTACTAAAATATCGAAATCGTTTAAGCTATTCAGGCCATCGTTATAGGATAATATGATAAGGACTATGGTTTGAGGTTAGGTAGAATCATCACGAATAATAACGAATGGTTTGATGGTAACAAAATTTCTGGTTTTTATCCATCTTGTTACCACAACGTATAACTGGCGGAATATTTTTAAACGGTTAGTGAGTGTAAACAACTTCTAAGCTATCAGTTTTGAAACAACTGCTGACATATAAGCCTAACCATAACATTTATTGATACACTCTAACTTTAGGATTTAAGCCTAGTAAATCTGTGATAGACGCACTTTAAGCATCTGCTGGGCATTCTCACGGGACATTTTTCATTGAATAATCATGTGTTCCGAATGAAAGTTTGCAAACTGCGAACAGTGTGGGGGAGGAAAAGAAGAAACTGTTCGGTACTTTCTGTTCTCTTCACAAAGACGCTACATACTCTTCACAAAGACTAGAAGAGATGTCACAATGGACCAATCGAGCCTAAGTGACTAGGAAAAAAATAAAGCCTAGTAAATCCTACAATATGGGTTCGATGGAAATGTTTTCTAAAACCGATATAACATCGAGAAGCTACCTCAAATAATGAAAACTATAATGTTCGAATGCTTAATGCAACCTATACGTCTTAAGCTATCCTTGCTTAAAGAAAATCGAACAATTGATTTTTCTGGTTAAAGCTTTTACACATCATGTTAATGGCTTCGTGAAAACCATAGTTTGTTCTATGTACATCAACTTACAAGAACTGATGTCTTTTTAGGTGTCTATTAAGTACTTTTAATAACAAAAAATATAGAATTGACGATGCGTCAATGTAACCCAATAAAATGTTAGTGGTGGTAAAAACTTCAGATTTGGTACAATAATATGTGATACGATAGTATAAATATGTGATCAACATTTTTTCCTAGTAAGTGGTGGTTAAACTTTTCCTGAACATCCTCTAGTTTACAGATGTTTGGACATAAAACGGACTTCAAGCGGCAACCGCATGTTCAAATTTTGTAGCGGCAAATTATTTATTACGTAATATTCTAAAACTGGATTCCATTTTTGCGGGTTTGATAGAGTCTTACATTTATTGAAAATTTGAGTCTCACCAATTCGCTAAATTGTTAATACCCTGAATATATTTTGAGCTATATAGTTTCGAATATATTTAGAGGTCGCCAACGAACAATAAAATTTTTGAATGTTGTATAACTTTTTTGATCGCGACTATGAACTGCATAAAAATCCAAGGACCAACATAGGAAACTTTTGGAAAACTCGATGTAGCTTGAATTCACTTGGGTCTGCTGTTTCCGAGGAATTAGCATATTACAAGTTAAAATAATTTGGTTCTATACTCAATCAACGCTACAGCTCTATAACATACTACCAAAGAGAATAAATATAAAGAGGAACATCTTATATGAACCTCGGTTGCATATATACTAAAAATTTCAAAATATTTCTGAGTTATTTGCTGATGGCAAATGAAATAGGATAAACATATATTTTTTATTTCGTTTTCTCTTCGAACGACAGCAAAAAAAAATATTTGACTATTTCAAAATATCGCTTACTATTTCATATTATAATTCGATTCTCAAATAGAATAGATTGTCAAATATTTTTTTTGCGGTCGTTTGAAAGAGAAAACGATATAAAATATTTATATATGTTTATCCTATTTCATTTGCCATCAGCAAATAACTCAGAAATATTTTGAAATTTTTAGTATATATGCAACCGAGGTTCATATAAGATGTTCCTCTTTATATTTACTCTCTTTGATTACTACATCACTTCTAGCCCCAGTTTTGAATAGCTAGGCTTATCCAGGTTATCTTCCATTTTAAGAAATTCTCCCAACCTCAGCGACTGATTGAACATGCAAGAGGTAGTTCCTTTAAGTTAATCTTTTGAAATGTAGCAGGTATTTGGTCTATAGTCCACAACCATCGCCGAATGATTTCAGAGCCTTTTTGATGTCTTCTTTGCGTGACATGTGATACGTCAATGGACAGGTTGCTTACCCTAGTATGGTGGGAATTTTTCGTAATTATGATTCAAAGACCGATAGAATTTCATATTAGTAAGAA
Organism: Tipula lateralis; assembly: GCA_963932295.1. NCBI lineage: Eukaryota > Metazoa > Arthropoda > Insecta > Diptera > Tipulidae > Tipula > Tipula lateralis. The sequence continues at coordinate 190,749,447 of OZ010736.1, read as the reverse complement.
AACTTTTGATTTAAAGTTTTGTCTTAAGCTCTGAAAGTGCTTTGGATTGTATATAATATTAAAATATTGGTTACACTCTGCATATTTAAGCTTACTCAGAATATTGTTTGAATTTTTCACTATAGTCTTTGTCTTTCATGTTCATCAAATTGATCAGATCACATTTTGGACATCCTTTAACTCAAGTGATTTGTCCTCAGGTTCAAGCTTTATTCCATATATAGATTCTGTTGATTTGCATAGAGAGCTTTAGTAGTAATTTATAAAGTTTGTCACCTTCCACTAGAGAAAAGTATTTAAATGTGTGTGTGTGTGTGTGTGTGTGTGTGTGAGAAGCTGTTGAAAAGTTTAATTTTTTCATTTGAAAATCGAACACAAATTACAAATGCGCTGGCAGTTTCTATTTGTTAGTTAATTCCCTGACATCTCCACTGAACCGGCCGATTCTCGTTTCTAACTCATCTTATTTATCGTTCCAGATATGAAACATACAAGGCAACACTTAAAAAAATTCCAGCAACACGTCTATCACGATTGACCGAAGCACTAGCCAATTATGATCCCGTATTGAACGAATATTTCTTTGATCGGCATCCTGGTGTATTCGCTCAAATATTAAATTATTATCGGTAACTTGTGTGGCAAATTATAACAATTTAATTATTACATTTAATATGCTTAATTAATTAATTAAATAAATAACGTTTGTTTTAAATTATATAGTACAGGCAAATTACATTATCCAACAGATGTTTGTGGCCCATTATTCGAAGAAGAATTAGAATTTTGGGGTTTAGATTCAAATCAAGTTGAACCATGCTGTTGGTCGACATACAGTATACATCGTGATACACAAGTAAGTTTTCTAAATAATTTGTTGTTGTTTTTTTTATTATTATTATAATTATTATTATTTGATTTAAACCACATTCCTATATAACATAATAAAATATCATATATTTGAAATAACAAAAAAATAGTTTTTTTGTGGTTGGGCTATAAATCTACTCGTACTGTGTAACGTTACCGCAACAAACCAAAAACAAAAGTTTTATGGAAAATTAATTTTCATCCGAAAGTTTTCTGTTCAATGTATATGTGCGTCTGTATGTGAGTGTGTGTTTGTGTGTGTGGTAAACGGGTGATAACGAAAGCTCATTTTTAATACATTATATGTACATACATACGTGTATGTATCCATAAACCAACATTAACGTGAAATGTTTTGAGGCCATTGATTTGGGTTCGTTCGCATTTAACGTTTACAAATTTACTCAAGATTTAATTACATTTTTGAAATCTTTTGTTTTGTATTTTTATTTCTATTTTTTATTTTATTTTTTTTTTTTGAAAACCCATTACTTACAAAATTGTTTTCTAAATCGAATTTATATAAATATGTTACACAATAAAGCATAAAAAGAATTTCTAAAATTAAAAAGTTCTTGTCAGTCATGAAAAATTATGTATTATAAGAAAATTCCGAAAAACAAAAGAAATCGTTCTTGGTTATGTACCATATACATTTTAAAGGCAACAAAGAAAGATGGTAAGCAATAAATTGTGTGTGACACTGAAAAACTTAAGCTTGCAAAGCTTTATTCGGTTTAAGTCCATTTCATGTTGGCATAAAATCAACTCGGCTTTAGTTTTTAAATAAAATATGGATTTATTATTTCGTACCAATAGAGTTAGAAATTTAAATTCTAAATTTCGGTGAGATTCCGACACTTTTATCCGCCTTATATATTGTTACGACTTTGCACGGTTTATATCCAGACAAACTTCACTTTATTCAATAATTCACTAAATAAATTGGTAAGATTAGTTGCTTACCACTGGTGACGGCTAAGATGCTAGTCTTTACTACACTTTTGAATTCTTTAACACTTCACTGATTAAAATAAATGAATTCTCCTGACGTTGGTTCGCACGCTGCATAGTGTTATCCATTTCCTAATCTGATTATCACTTCTCAAATTGAAAACGACTAACTACTATCACTTGACGCGTTAAAAGGATAACATCTCTCGCTCTCTGAATCAGACATTAAAATATTGCATTATCCGCGGTTGGATTCGAAACCAGCTTCTATTTTGACTGCTACAACTTATATACCGCGTACTATAAAAACTCGAATATTAACTGACATGACGTTTACTGCATTGACATAAGCATATTCGTAAGGTACACTATAGATCAGAATTTGTATTGTGTGTTCAAGGTGTCGCATTAATAATTTGCTTCTATTTGCTATTTGCTAAAGTTTTTCATTTTCATTTTGCCCATCTGACTTGTTTGTTTGATTCAAATGAGCAAGCAATCAATTATAAAAATGAAAGTATTTTCTGTTTCTGTCATATCGCAGAACCAACTTTTATAAGAGATCACGCTTCCTAAACTCATTTTTAAAGTGCTTTTCTTCGAAAATAGATGTATAAGACATCAAAGTCTTCAAAACTAATTAACTAATTTGATTTAACTAGTTTTCAACCTCAACAAAAGCTCTAATGTCAACTCTGAGATCTTCTAAGCCTCCGACTTGCCTTACAACAACAAACTGGGTGATGTAGACCTTTCAGTGGAAAAACTAAATATATATCACAAAAATTCACAAATGTCACATCGTGTTATTGTTTTTTTTCCGGTGGAATAATCTATTTTGTGTTCATAAGGTCCATTACCTTATTTTTTCTTATATAGCTCAAACCGATTGTGGCTATTAAACCTTAAATCAAAATATTTCTGTTTATTTCTATTAAATTGATAAATATAAGCAATTGATGAAGCTACGTAACAACTGAACACTCGAGAACTTCTCCGCATTCATATTTCCCAGTATCAGAAATGAAAGTTTCACAGATAAAGTTTGTACTATACCCTTTTTGCAAGTTTTTATTATACCCTACAGTAACAACACAGTTCTGCAACATCTTTTTCGATTATTTAGTACTTTCAATAGCTGACAGTGTCAGTTGTGTTTATGCTTACATCATTTATCCAACGGATGAAGATAAGCTTTTCTTTGTAGTTACAAGAGGCTGTTCACTTTTGCTGAATCCTATAGGACATTCAGGAACACTATAAATGTATAATAGATAAGCTTCTTAAAATAAAACAGCACAAGTGTACTGGTTTGTTGGGTGTTATCGGTTTGATGGGTAAACACTGACATTAAATTTTGGATCTCCAATTGTACATATTTAATAGGATTTTTGCTTTCAATTATCAACTATCGGTTGTATCTTATAAATGCTGTCGGAATCGTTCCCATGACAAAAATTGATGGCTATTGTTGGAGTTTTTTTGTAAGTGTTCTCATATCTTGCAACAATCAAAGTTTATCCACTCAATGCGCTGAGCATTTTTAACCATAGTTAGGCTCAATTCGTGGTTTTGGCCGTTTCGACCTGTGTGCATTACAAAAGACTAGGAAATCCAATTTTTTACCAAAATAATAAATTCGGTTTTCGGTGTTGAAAATTATAGAAAACCGGGTTTCGGTTTTAAAACCGGTTTTATAAAACAGAGTTAAATATTAGTAGACTGAGCCTTAAATGTTTAACTACAAAAAGGCCATTATTCTTAGAGAGTGCAAACCTGCAAAGTAAACTAAATCTAAATGGCCACGCATTCCTTCATCATTGAAAATTGTGATTTATCGACGCAATCGTGCTAACAGTCCCTTAATAGGCAACTGCTAGCTTAACAGGCAAGAGAATCGATATTACTTCTGAAAGCAATTGTAACTTTTCTTCGGAGAGTATGCTTGTACGAAACAGATAAAATCGTTCCAACATCATTACGGGACTGTTCCATCTTGTTTTGGAGTTGTATTTTAATTTAAGAATATCATTTTTGTAGGTAATGTCTGACGACATTTCTTAAATAACTTTTAAAATTAAAGAAAGTCAGTTAGAATGTTCAAGAATCTCTACTTCCAGACTATATCGTCGCCATCAAAAGAAACACCAAAATTTTGTACGAGATCGAAATTATCATGTTCGTCAGTTTCTGTCTCTTCTAACACAAATTTATTTTCATTATCTGTATCGCGATCATTTGGGTCTCTATCACTAGTTTCCTCATTGTCATTAACAGTATTCGCGGAATAACACTTTTGATAGAGAACACTTAAGACGGCCAACTGAATTCCGTGGGCGAAACTAAGTTGCTGGTCGATTCCAGTTAATTTCCCTACTATTCACCTAACAGATGCACCATCTGCAGTTAAACATGCAATATTATAAAAATGTAAATCATATTTCAATAATTTATGAGTCAAAAGATCAATAATCTTTTCAAACCGGTTTGAAGAAATTTAAACGCCGTTTTCGGTTTTGAAAAACTGGTCTAGAAACCGGTTTTACCGGAATTCAGAAACCGGGTTTGAATTCCCTACAAAAGACGATATTTTTCTAGCAAGTCGACAAAGCATATATGCAAAGGGGTTTCCATTAAGAGGTTTCATTTTGAACAGACTGCTATTTGAGCGGCTAGCAATTTTAAAGCTGCATAAATTTAGTTTCAATTTGATTGAACCTAACTACAGTCTCAGTGCTATAAGGTATCGAAAAAATTAGATATGATTATTCGGATTAACACTTTAAATAATTGGCTTTTAACACCCCTAAATTTATATATTGATCCGCCATGCTTGTTGGATTCAAAAGAACAAGAAATCAGTTCTAAAACTGAAAATATTTCCTTTTCTTTAATTTAATTTCGAGTTAACTAATTTTCAACGGTGAGAAAAGCTCTAATACCAACTTTGAGATCTTCTAAATGCTCCGTTGATTAATGGACCATATATTATGTTTCCTTATCCAGCTAAAAACCATTTTGGATATTAAACCTTAAATCATTATATTTCTATTGAATTGATAAATATGAGCAATTGAAGATAAGTTACCAACCAACTGATCGCTCGACAAGTTCTGCATTCATCATTTATCCTAATGGATTTTCCTTCAACGCTCACTTAAAGTAAAATATTTACTTAAATATAAGATTCGAGGAAAAGTGATGATTAATTTTACAATAAGATCCACTTTTTTTACAAGAAATTGTACACTTTTGCTGAATCCTAGGACATAAGGAAACACTTTAATATTATATCGTTGACCGATAATGGATAACCTATAGAAAATAAAACAGCAAAAGGATATTGTTAGTTACCAAAAAGGTATTGTGAGCTATATTTTAAATAAATATTTCTGTCTTTTAATATCATTGCAATATATTTTGGAGGCTCAAGGCTCTCTCAACTCTTTCGCGGTTCGCTTATTACGTCCTAATTTACGCCATTACATAGCCAAATCGCTAACGTCTTATTTATGGATTCTTCATTCCAACGACCCCTGTTGCCGTAATCAAATGGTGAAAAATCCCTTTTGCATCCTGCCTCTATTGGGATTCGAACCCGATACCTCCCGCAGCTTTAACCACTTCAATTATAGTTATCAACTATCGACTGTACCGCCCAGGTGGCGCACTGGTTAAAACTGCGGCAGTTAGCGGGAGGAATCGGGTTCGAATCCCGATAGGGGCTGGATGAAAAAGGGATTTTTCACCACTTGATTACGATCATTGGTGTAAATGAACACAACTATGACCCCCTGTTGGAGTACAGAATCCATGGACCGACCCATCTTCCACGTCAGTACTATAGGCTGGCATGGAGCTATGCAATGTTCAAATAGTAAGGTACATAGAATCTATAGCCGTACGTCCTCGTTGGGACTGCCTTGAGCCCCAAAACAGATTGCATATAGTAATAAAAAAATAAAAAAAAAATAAAAAAACTATCGATTGTATCATAAATTCTTGCGAAATCGGTCGAGATTTGACTTTTCACTTTAGTGTTTTCATATTTTATTTTTATAAATTTTATCCTAAGTTGGCCTAATAAAAATTGGGCACGTTTTGTGGTTTTAGCCATTTTCACCGGTATGCATAGGAATCTCCGAAAAAGTAACAAACGGTGGTATTTTCCTACCAGGTCGGCAACGTTTATATGACTAACTTCAATAAGAGCATATCTAAAGTGCGGTACCTTGTTCTATTCTCCAGTATTTTGGGGTTGAATATTAGTCAAAAATTATAGTGTCAAACCCGATTCACTATAGCTAAATCCATTAGAGATTTTATCAATTTTTATTAGGGACAAACAGATCTATAAGAAAACTACGTGAATCTTCATTACATCCAATTGAGATTACTTAACAGACAACGGAGTGTTAAAATGCGTATAAAATTGCAATTTGATCGTACAAGTTTATAACAATTTGCTGAATTACTTGAACTTGAAGAACCAGTATGATTTGGATGCTTCGTTTGGTTATGAGAACTCAAATTCGAGACGTAATCCCACTTCAAAATAATGTTTTGAAATATTAAATTCGTAAACGAACGGTGTTTTGACGTCGTTACTAAATAGATGCAATATATAGGCATTACCATACCATGGATGTCAAGGATCACTCGAGTCAGTGGAATCCTCCAGTGAATCAACGTCAAAAAGAAGATTTCTCGTCAACAATATGGACGACAGCGCTTTTAGAAGTCATAAAATTAAAGTTGATGTATCTAAGTCGTATATTAGCGTGCACATATCAAACTAGTTTGAAATGAAAGTTTGAGAAACATTTTAAAAGTGAAGAATTATCATGCATGCTTTCCATGTCGTTCTTGAACCAATGCAAGTTCTGAAGTAATATCAACTTATTCCGCCAGCACTTATATTCCATGCATGCGAATTTCAAAAACAAATTTTTCTTATGATAAAGTTTGACTAAGACAACAAAGGTGTCTTACTCTTCTCTTTTTCTTATTTCCTTTCTTCATATCAAAGTACTTTTGGTTAAGTTAATTAAATAAAAGGGAAATGAGCCAAGTGTCTAAATTTCAAGTCAATGAATCAATATGTCATCATCTGTATGTTTAACAATAGGGAGGTACACTCAAACCAGTGTTGCGCTACAATTTTACGATTGGTTATGACATTTCAATGTAAGGTGCTGACTTAAGTGTAAATTCCAAAATCACTAAAAAACTTTAACATTATTCATTATTTTGCTATTGGGATGAATGATGGTAAAATATTTGAAAAAAACTTATTCTCGATCTCTATGTCTCAATCATCTTTTTACGGTTACTTACACATGACTACCTTCATAAACCAAGTATACGCGGCTCAGCCATTGTGTTTCACGAAATAGTGTCCTCAAATAATATATAGTTTCTCAGAACAAAGAAAAAACTGTGTGCATAAATTAAGATGGCGTTAGTTGCCACTCATCTCTTAACGTTAATAACTTGTGAGATTGTAGGATGCATTAACCAAACATGGTACAACTTTTCAAATGATATCTGTGATCGGTTGTCGGAATACATACATGATCTTTCTAAAACAGAAGATAAGAGAAGACTGAATCTGATATCTAATAACTTCGGAGGTAGAATATTCAATAGTAGAAGATGGTGTCACAGTTGGAATTTTATTATTCAAGGCTAGTACTCAGATTAAAGTAAAATGAAATTTTACCGCGGTCTCCAAAAATTTATTTATTTTCACGTTAAATAAAAATGAATTTTTTTGGAGAATTCAAATGTTCAAACAGTTCGAATGTTCAAATTTCACGTGAAAAAAATGGTTCGAATCATTATTTTCGCGTGAAACAAATTTGTGAGTTTATGCGCGCCATCTTTGGCGCATTGAGATAACTATAGTTTTTGCGCTAATAAACTGAGTACTGCTTAGTGAAAACAGAAATGAAAATTTTCATTTCTGAGTTCACTTTGGTAAAATTGTATGGAAATTTCACGCGAAATCGATCTGAGTACTAGCCTTTAAGGCTAGTACTCAGTTCAAAGCGAAATGAAATTTTACCGCCTTCTCCAAAAATTTATTTATTTTCACGTGAAATAGAAATGAATTTTTTTTGGAGAATTCAAATGTTCAAACAGTTCAAATGTTCAAATTTCACGTGAAAAAAATGGTTCGAATCATTATTTTCGCGTGAAACCAATTTGTAGAGTTTATTCGCGCCATCTATGGTGCATTGAGAAAACTATAGTTTTGCGCTAACGAACTGAGTACTGCTTAGTGAAAACAGAAATGAAATTTTTCATTTCTAAGTTCACTTTGGTAAATTCGTATGGAAATTTCACGCGAAATCGATCTGAGTACTAGCCTTTAGCAGTTAATATAGATACACGTTATTAGTTGGAAAAGCTTTTTACCTGGTGCTTTAGTTACAATTACATTTCATAAGAGATGGCGCGTCACTGGTACTTTATTTAGTGCTTTAGTAATTACATTTGATAAGAGATGGCGCATCAGTGTGCTTTTTACATAATTTTTTTATATTTTCACATATATAATGTAAATGGAAAAACCCTTGTAAAGTACATCATGTAATTTACACGCCTAACTGTGGATGTTGTCTTACTTTTTATGCTCCTGTCCAGGACTAGCACATAGTAGGCATTTCTATTTGGGTAAAGCTCCAATTTGTTTAATTTTAATGAATAAGGAATAATATCACAACGGACCACGCCACGACATCAGTCTAAGTGTGCTTTCGACTACAATAGGTAGTCTTACCAAACCTTAAGAGAAGTACTTTTATTTTAAATATTAATCAGTCATGCTAAGCTTGTGCTATATTCAGAAAACCCACCAACTAATATTCTTTCTCCTTATAAAGAGTATTTGGAATTTACAATTCCCCGAATTGAAAATTTGTTCAAAAAAAATTGAGATGGTTGTACTCATGGTTATTGTGTTTTTTAAGTTTGGAGCTTTTCCGATTTTTGAGGAAAATAATAAATTTTATTAGGTTTAAGCTTTTTCCTTGAACTCGAAGAATATGAGACATCTCTAGCACGGTGCGGACTCTGTATATAAATATGCAGTTTTAATTGAAGCTTTTCGTAAGGTCTCACTTGTCTTACAAAACGGTATTTAGATAAACGGTTATTTACGGTCCGCGGTAAATAAAAATCATTAGAAAAAGCTCAGAGAGAATAATGTTTTGTATTTTTTTATTTTCTTTTTTTTTATCCATTCATGTCTTCCAGACCGACACCGAAAATAATTCACAGGTAATGCAGAATATTAACTATATATGGTATATTGTATGCTAAACCTTTAGGGTCATTCGCATGCCTTATATATTATGCACTTTTCTAACTCTATTTCAGAACTTATTTTCAAATTTTGTAATGATCCACAGTACATTCTCTTTCCTTTTTACCTCTTTTACATATTTCTTGTAGACATTTTGTTTCATATATCATCTGCCATTTTTTAACTTTTATTTAGTAAATACTCGTAGTCAGTATATATAATATAATCTGCGTATATGCTATATAATATATTTATTTTTATTTTTTTTTTTTTTTTTTTTGAATAAAAATAAGCTTTTTTGAAAAAAACTTTAATAAAGTTATCACTCGTTTCACATTATATAATATTGTTGTGTTTGCGTTAAGTATAAAGAGGCGAAATGTCATCATAACATGAATTATTATTATTTTTATTTAGTAACCAAGTAAATACATATGTATGTGTATTTGCCGGTATTTGTGTGTGTGTATATATATGTATATACACAAAAGTTTATAAAAGGGTAAAGGTATCCATTCGCATATGTAAAAGATAATATTGTTTGAGTTATGAACAACTAAAATATTCAGGATAATAAGAAACGATGAGCCTTAAGCTTTTTTATGTATATATTTGCGTGCGTGTGTGTCTGTGTGTTTGTGTAAAATTTAATACTAAAAAAATTGTAAAGCACACAAAAAGCACCATACAGCACACAAAAATATCCTGATCTTGATAAATTTCGAACAGTATAGCATATATATATATACACATATGTAGATTAGCCAAACCAACAAAAAATCCTTTTTTTTGGTACATATATGAACTAAAACTATTTATATACGTATAGTGTCTTAAAAATCAATGAAATTAATGCCAGAGACACAAAAAAAAATTATCTCGTTAGCTAACCATGATATTAATTTGCTTTTCGGTTTTTTTTTCATCCTCTCGTTTAGAATACATTAGCAATTTTGGACAAATTAGATTTAGATAATGAACAACCATCCGAAGAGGCGATAGCACGTCTATTTGGATTTGAGGACGCACTCATAAATGGCCAGCTCACATGTTGGCAAAAAACCAAGCCGAAGATATGGGCAATGTTCGACGAACCGGCCAGTTCGGGCGCCGCCAAATTTGTTGCCATACTATCTGTGTTCTTTATATGCACATCTGTGATATCATTTTGTTTAAAAACACATCCAGGTTTTCGTATCGATATTCCGGTACCGGCTGCCAATATAACAGCAACATTGACAAATGCAACAAATAATTTAAATAATACAGGTAGCCCATCAATAACACCGGCAACAACGCGAACCAAATTAAATACGTTGCAATCGACGGTTGGTACGACAACGACAACAACAACAACCACAACAACGGCGGCACCTAGTCGAGTATCTCGGTTTTTATATGGACGCGAACAGAAACCGTACGAATGGTTGCATTCGTATGGGCAGCCGCATGCTGCATTTTTTTATGTAGAACTCGTTTGTAATGTTTGGTTTTTTTTTGAATTAGCTGTAAGATTTGTGGTAAGTGTGCGGCAAGGGGTATGCACCTATAATTTTATATATAATAATTTGTATACTTTTCTTTTCAACAGGTGGCGCCGAATATGTTAGATTTTATTAAATCGCCAGTTAACATAATCGATCTAGCCGCAACATTAAGTTTTTATACAGATGTTATGCAACGAATGGGTGAACAAACAGGTTTATTTGAGGCATTTTCAATAGTTCGAATATTACGATTATTTAAATTAACGCGGCATTCGCCGGGGTTACGAATTTTAATTCATACATTTAAGGCGTCGGCTAAGGAGCTGACTCTCTTAGTATTTTTTTTAGTTCTTGGTATTGTTGTATTTGCTAGTTTAGTGTATTATGCTGAAAGATTACAGGTAAGTGATAAACGTTTTATAAAACATTAAAATTATTTTCAATATAACCATTGAGTCCGGTCAGCGAACAACCACGAAATTCTAGCAGAACGCGAGACGCAGACAAAAAAAAATCAATTTCCTTATTTTTTTTAACCCTCATTTGCCATTGGAACTTAAAGTCCGGCAATGGCTTAAATCGAGTCTCAACTATAAGACCTTCCGATATATCTATACATATAAGTACACAGATGGTCAGAATAAGTGATCCGAAGCATGTCAAGGTTGCGTCAACGACTTGAATCGAACTCGCTAGTAATAGGTAACTCTCTTAATCATTAATAACCGGAGTTTTATCTTCAGGGGGGATTGGATGAAATTCGTTTCAATATATCGGAATTGCAGATTATGTAGTTGGGTCAAATAACTGAACATATTTTCCTTATGCATTTAGTGATCAGCATCTAAACCTTTTGGATGAATTTCGTAGTTTAGTAATGATCGACATTTAGAGAACCGGACATAGTGATATTGGTTTCAATAGATCGAATTTGGTAATATAAGTATTTGGGTCAAGTAACTGAGTGTATTTTTCATTAGACACTTATAGTGATCAGTACCTAAAGCTTTTTTAATAAAACTCCTGCTTAAGTAACCAGATCTGAGTTTCAGGACCGACAGTTAGAGCACTGGGCATTTAGATATTGGTCTCAATAGATTGGAGCTATAGATATATTTTGTTGAGTCAAATAACTGAACATATTTTTCTGATGCATTTAGTTATCTGTATTTAAAGCCTTTTTGGATGAAATTCGTTTCCATCTAAATTACGAAATCACTCGAACACTATGCAACATTTGAAATAAAGTTATTAATCTTGAATGAAGTACCAATATTTGTTTAGTCCATCACACTATCTATAACACAATTAAAATGACGAGTACCTCTGGTTTACTCTGGTCGGTACCTATTTGTCATTTTTTTTGCCTTCGCAACATCTCAGTAAAATGATTTTTTTTAAAGCTATGATTGTGGTTGATTTTACCGATTAGTGCTGTAATCTTCTTAACGTAGGCCCCAGTGACAATGGATGCTACGCTTATGAAATGATGTCTCATTAATTTACAGAACAGTATGAAGGAAAACAAAGCGAACAATTCTTTAACTCACGAGTAGTAAGGCAAGACTGTCTATTATCTCCATTACTATTCCTAGAAAGTTTGATACCATCATTTGGACCACTAACGCGACTCATTCATTTTGACTACGCAACTGACGTATAACTTGACAGCAGAAAGTACAGAAACTGTTAGACCCCGCAAAGAGAGTTGGTCTAAAAACTAACATCAGCTAAACAAAAATCATGTCAATCACCATTAATAATACTGCAATCAAAGAGGTTGAGAAACTCATACACCTCAGCAGTACTATAGCAAAAGAGGCGGCATACACGAACACATCAATCAACGCATCAACAAAGCCAGAATTACGTTCAATATAATTCGGAAAGCTTAGAATGCATCCGAGAAAAACAAAGCTACGATAGTTCAATACGTGTGTTTGTTTGTTTGTTTGTTTTTATCTCTACAATCTGTTTCGGGGCTTGAGGCACTTCCAACTCTTTCGCGGTTCGCTTATTTACGTCCTTTCCTTACGCCATTACAGCCAAATCGAGGACGTACGGCTATAAGTCCGATTTACGTAGAACCATCTGCACATTGCATAGCTACATGCCAGCCTATAGTACTGACATGGAAGATGGGTTGGCCCATGAGTTCTGCACTCCAATAGGGGGCCATAGATGTGTTCATTTACACCAACGATCGTAATCATATGGTGAAAAATCAATTTACAATCCTGCCCCTATAACCTGGTACCTCCCTATGGGTGTGAAACATAGAAAGTCACACAAAAACTACAGGTGTTGATAGACCAATGGCGGAATAGAAGATGAAGAGCTTCTGCGACAAAGAAACCAAACAGATATTGAAATCGTAATCAGAAAGTGCAAGTGGAGATGGATCGGTCATACACTAAGACAGACCTCCAATGACATAGCACAATTATCATAGGAATGGTATCGACAAGACAAGAAGCAAGTCGGAAGGCCAGCAGCTATTACCTGAAAGGTTCTAGCATGGAGAGAGCTGGAAACAATATGATGATCCAGACCAGAGTCAAATGATCCAGTCTTTTGACTAAATTAAAGACAAAGAAAAATGAAGAGCGTACTAGGACTGGGGCCCAATTTAGCCCGTGATTATTGACACAAACTTGAAGCGTGTAGCTAACTGTAAATTTTGAATGTGCGTTTTACTTCGAAGTTGTTGCTTGTATCTTGTAATTCACTCGGCTGGTTTCGATCTGATAATGACGTCATTGAATGACTGCGTGATCAAGAAGATCAAACCATCTCATCAGGCATATGCTACCGGACTTGAATACTGTGCGATTCGTACATGTACGAATAGTCGTGGAGCGACAGTACTAATGAATTACAAGAACTTTACTCGAAATATCGATTTTATTAATTGCGTGTGGTGGTGAGCTAATTTGCGATTTATTTGAGTTGCTCTGAACGCCACAAACTCTCAGCAAAAAAAAAGTACAACACATTTTTATTGAGGAAGTTATACGTTTTGTCGTCGTACGCCATTTTTATTATAAACTCTACATAAAGATTGCGACCAAATCGAAATATTATGACGAAGCCTTTAGTAACAAACTCGTCATCTGCATAACTACATAAAACTTAAATAAATTGTATTTTACGAATTTTGTTGGTACATAATTGGTATAGAGGCCATTGAGGCACAAAAAATAATCGGAAAAAGGAAGCAATAAAGACAAATTTATTGAATTTTCAATATTTCCATTTCTCATCCCCGGCACTCCCCTATATTTTCCACATTTAATAGAAATATAATGTACCAACCAACCCATCAGGAGGTCGATCGATCGATGAAGAAAATATCGAAAGTCAAAATTATTAATTACGATTATTATGATTTATATGAATATATTATGTTGAACATGATTATGTGAAAAATCTGATATGGTTTGTATATGCTCACAACAAAACTCGTTAACCCTTTTGGGTTTGAATATGAACTCTTATATAATAATTAATTATATTTTTTACGTCATGTCGATTACCGGGTCTAGTGTAAAATTTGTCACCTTGATAAAAATAAAAATTTAAATAGATTAATTAAACTGATACGGCATTCGAACTGATAACCCGAGCCTTTTTTGTGCAGATGCATAAATTATCTCAACTAACATCATATTTCTATACATAAACGTCCTCAAACAGATACTCGAGACGACAACGAAACAAATTGCCAAGATAAAAATTAAATAATTATCTTGATTTAATTTTAAAATTAATTACATTTATGTGATGTACCCGTATACTATTATTTGTTGCTTGTTGGCATTGTTGTTGTCACTTAGTTTACAACAACAATTCTGAAAAGGTATTGTTTGAGCTTAATTAGATGGCATTATTTAAATTTAATTACGAAATAAATACAATTAATTTGTTTTATTTTGTGAATTATTAGCAATTTAAATTAATTTCGTTTATCTTATAATTGAATCGGTTTAGTTTAGGGTGCAATGGGGAAAATATATTACCCACAAAGCTTGGGTTTAAGCGTCGAACTGTTTAGCTTTCGACGATGGCTGGTCTAATGAAAGTCGGAGATTCTTGATTTTGTCATTGAGACTTTTATATAGAACCTTTTAACCTCTATTAATAAGCTTTTGGACATTTGCTCCGGATAGAAAAGTAAATGATCCGTTTCTCACTCTTCAGTTGTTTAATCTTTATCCGCAGATATGAGTTTTTTCACTCATTATAAACATCGATTTTATTATTTCTGATTTTTTATCGGCTCTGCAATAAATCACAAATTTACTGTTCCAGCTCTATTGAAAACTTAGAGAAACAAATCAGGCCACTATCATAAGCTAGCTTTAGCAGTGGGATGTATGATATGAGGAGAAATCTTAAGAACCCTTCTTCATTAATTTGGTAGGCCATAAACGTAATGCCTAACATTGAATTGTAAATCAATATAATTCTTGATCTCACGCAGCGCCATACTTCGGCTGATTTCCTTTTAAACCACGCGGGAATCATGACAGAATATTTAACAGGTGATCTGAACCTTTCTGAAGAAAGATTCTAGACAGTCTTTCGTTTGTTTTAAAACCTTGAACTTTAAACAATCATTTTTGTTCATCCACAAAACCATTAGTACATTAAGCTGTATCCATGGAGACATTTATATGACCTATATATACAACTGATGCTGACTTCAATCACCATCTCCAGTAATTGCCAATATCATAATTTTCAAGCTAGTAAAGCTCCGGTAGATGAAGCGGATCGATCCATAATGCGAATAAGGCATAATGTAATGCAATGTGCTACGGTAGCCTACGTAAATCGAACCTATAGCGTACATCTTCGATTTGGTTAGGTGATAGAACATTAAAAGGAAACAGTGAAAATATATAACACCAAGCTGATCTCACCATGAGATTTTTTCTATGAATATTCGGCTTGGTTGTCTATGTTGAAGTATAGTTATTCGTTCTTTTTTAGATTACAGTAGTGGACTGATGTGTAATCACCAAACTATAAGAGACAGAAAATCTTTTTGTTTATGCCTGGCAAGCAACAAATGGCGTAAAATAAATCAGCTTCAGCATTCTTCAGCTCGGCTTCAGTTCATATGAAAAACAATTTGAATCATTTCCAATGTTGTCCAATTATAATGCTTAATGCTTCCAATATAATAATGCTTCCAAAGCCCTTCGTGTTTGATATCATCATATTCTTATACTTTTGAAACCACTTCCAATATTTCCTTCCTCTTCTATAAGTTTCCGTAAATGACGCTTACTCGGCTCAACCGAGTGTGTTGGCACATACCGAGTTACGGTGATGCCATACACAACCACACACCGATCAGGAATTTAATCACTGATATCGTGCATAAAATCAAACGACCCCGAGTATAGCTGGCTAGGTCACGTTCGGCGTCCTGATTCGAACAACAATATGAAGACGTTTCAGATCGTTGAAACGGTGCTTGACCCGCACCACGATGCCTACGACGTTGAGCCATCGTCTTTGATAATGATCTCTTCGTCTAAAAACGGCGGTCTTTCGCCTGTAAAAACCGTTAATTAATTAACCGTTAATCAAAGTCATTAATAATAATCCGCGTTTGGGTGTCAGAAGCTCTGACAGTTACAAGGAGCTAGGACTGTCTAAAAGTCCACCCTGCACCCAATTAAAGCTTAATATAAAAAAAAGCATATGATATAAACTTCTACTTGAGTATAGTTTAGAGGTAATTGATAGACGCGTGGTTTATCATTAGGATAGAAGAGGTTTATTCTCAAGTTATATAAAGCACAAAGATCTTTAATACGAACCACAAAGAGATAAAAGATTTCCACACCAACAATGGCCACAATTTGTGTATTGTTTCTCGAGACGAGCATATCACATTAATTTTAATCTTTGGTTAACTGTGATTCAGCACCTAACTATAGAAACGTCTGAATTTAAAAAAGATATGCAGAAGTGTAAGAGTGGAATATTCAGGAAGAAGTACAAAAGATTGTTTCTAACCCAAAATTAAAAATAATATATATCTTAACGGCCATAAACGGACCTAACCGCATCTCAACTAAGGTCTAACGAACCATTAGTACGAGTGCAGAGTGAAAAGTCTGGTAAAACTGAAATAAGGAATAATATTTTCGGTCAACATTTATTTTTCAACTTAGACGCCCTTTAACTCGATACACTAAGTCCTAACGTTTTTCCAATTTTTCAATCTCTTCCGAGCACAACGATTTCTCTAACTCTTCAAAAAAGTTATTTGTTGTATTTCGATGATCTCCTCATTAGAGCCGAATCTCTTTCCGCCGAGCAATTTCTTCAAGTTCGGAAACAGACTAAGTCTGAAGAATATGTTGGATGCGGAAGCAATTTGAAGCATTATTCATGAATTTTTGCCATATTTTTTTACACACGTGTGCACCAGTGAATTGTCTTGATGCAAGAGAAGTTTTTCTTCACCAAAAGCGATCGTTTTTTTTTCAAAACGTGGCTGTATGATCGAATAATATTCACTATTGTAATATTCACCTATGACTGTTCTCCCCTTTTGATGGCAATCGATGTGGATTATGCCGCGTGCATCTCAAAAAACTATACCCATGACCTTATCATCCACAGTTATGAAACGACGCAAAAACTCTTTTTTATTTCGCTTGAACATCACCAAACCTGCTTCTGAAGTTGTCACACTTGTGCGTTTTGGTCGGTTGTTTGCAAACGCGGCGACCAACGCGGTTTTTCATATTCAAATGGCTGTGTAATTTATTTCGCACGCGTTCATGCCGATTATCTTATATAACCCGCACACTTTCACTCTGCGGTCTTGCAATACCGTATATTATGGATTTTTTGGTGTGGTGACTTTATTTTGGCGTCCTGATTGTCCGACATCAGTTGTACTTGTACGATCACAACGAAAATCATTAACCACTTGTGAATCATTTTAATCGATGGTGAAGAGTCCCCATTATATTTATCAAGCTCTGTTTTGGTTTGCATAATGGTTTTTCTACGCAAAAAATTATGTTCAATTAACACATAAAATTGTCTGTCTTCCATGTCTGCTGTCAAAACTGAATTAAATGACAGATGTGTCAGAAAATTTTAATTTGGTCTAGTGACAGAAGGAATTGACCTTTAGTCTTGCGATTGTGGTGCTCTCTGTTGCAATTTTACCAGACTTCTCACTCCGTCCTCGTACGTACGTATAAGTGCATATTGTAGGTGCTGACCAACGAATGCCTTTACACCAAATCGCTTTTCGGTGAATGCTAATTTTTGATCAACGGCGAGAATCGAACTCGAGACCGCAGCGTAATGAGTAACTTTCTTAACCATTAAGCTACAACCGACGACGAATGTGTTACGGTTTTCCTAATCGCTTGACAATTTCTTGTTAAATATTATATAAAAGTAGTTTTACTTACCCAGTTTATTATCATTTTGATTTGAACCAGTTACAATAATTCTTTATGATCGATTTGGCAATCCATTTTGTGAACAACAAATTTTGTACCAAAAACTATGATCTCATTATGGTCCAGATTATATAAAAAAAATGTATTCAACTTTATCGTCACCAATTCACCATCTACCACAGAAACACCAAAAAAAAACTGCAACAAAAAGTTTTTCATATATTTTCCATATAAACCAAACATTTTTCAACTATCAAATACAAACATTAAACTCGAAACTGTTTGCTGTTTGGTTGCAGACAAAAAAAATAGTTTTTTGTGTGCGGTTTCAGTTCAGTTAAATATGTATAACGTTCATATGTGGAGTGTGTACGTGTCTCTGATTTTAATGGTACAAATTTGCTTCAGACGTTACTTTTCCACCTTGGCATGTATAGTGTGGCTGTAATTGAGTAGGTACTTACATAACTGTATATACATATGATGATTGTTTTGGTAGATATACATAACAAGTGGTGGAAAATTGAAATTAATAATTCATGATTTCTCACCCTATGTCGTTTATTGCCATGTATCCATGTACTGGCATGTGTATAACACCACATAGCCATTCGCCACCAACGCTCGTTTCATAATGAAAACCAAATAAAATGAAAAATTATTATATGTTGGGTGGATTTTTGGGGATTAAAGTTATATGTTCGTTAAAGGTGAGTTCGTATATACATCGAATTAGTTATCTAAATATTTTCCAGCTTTATGTTTCATGAAAAATAAGGAAAAATTATAAACCAATGGTGTATAAAATAAGGGTTAATCACTTTGTGTATAATTTTTTTTTTTGTTTTTCTGTAAACAAGAAGGATTTTATTTTTAAGGATCAACAATTTTGGTTTATGCTTGTATACCACACAGAGATTGTCTATATACCCTTTACTCAAAGCGACATGCAAATTATTTTT
Organism: Tipula lateralis; assembly: GCA_963932295.1. Classification (NCBI taxonomy): domain Eukaryota; kingdom Metazoa; phylum Arthropoda; class Insecta; order Diptera; family Tipulidae; genus Tipula; species Tipula lateralis. The sequence goes on along the minus strand of OZ010736.1, from coordinate 190,730,420 downwards.
ATTTTCTCGGGCTGTATTCATGTATCCCATCCCAACCAACGACGTCCACATCACATAACATATACCTTACACAGTATCAATATTCTTTAAACCACAGTTAATCCCTCAAATTTATAAGATAATTCGTTACATGAAAAAAGGTTTTGGATATATGTTGTGCTAAAATGGGAATTATAGGATATTTACCTCCCAAAAACGAAATACAGTACCAAATTGCAACACGCACGCATTACAACACAATACAATTTGCAAGTCAAAATCGATTTTAATTTCAGATGAAAATGGGAAAAATTTTATAAATCATGTTCAGGACTAAATTTAATGATACATTTTTAATGGATTGATGGAAGAGGCATACATATACATACATATGTACATATATACGAATTTACGAATCGATAAATTAAAATCTCCAGATCGAAATGGAATTATCATTAAATCTACATGTATTGTGATGAGTACCTTCCGCCCCCCAACCTTGTTTGGTAAATATGTTACGAAAAATTGAAATAAATAATTTTCGTATGTACGATGCTGGATTTAATGATGTTGGATCCAATTAATGTTTCCGTTTTGTTATAGATTTGGAAAGGGTTTCGAGCTTTTATTGTGTATATGCGGTTGACATAATCTTTTAATACCGTATACCTGGTAATTGATAAGTTTTATAAATGGTAGCAGTATGATTGATAACATATCGATATAAGGATGTATGTAATTTTGCTTATAAAAAGATTTAAAATTTATTTTTGGGAAAAGGTCGTTTTGCATATAATACTGCGTCACTCTAAATGTTCGTCTGGTATGTGAGACGTATATCAATCAAACATTGGTTGTTACAAAAATTATTTTGAGATTTCTGTATAGCTAAATCGCTAAGTAAATTTTTACCTGATTGATGATGCCAGATTCATATCCTCGTTCCATATATCTGGTAGAAATAAAAACTCCTAAAGACTTACGACTCTCTTTAGTTAAAACCACCTTCAATTGAGTTTACCCCGAATGGTTCGACAATTTTTGTTGAATTTTAGAAGCCTTCTCTCATACCTATATATCTATATGTTAAACTCTTACACGAGGCCTGATCAATAGATATTTTGATTCCAGAAGTGAACGTTGAAACTATAATCTTCACTTGCCAGTGGCAAGGCTAGTCTAAATAGTCTCTCCCACCCTATTATAGTGAGTAAACGTCTTAGTCCCGAAAACCAGTTTTGGACTGTGATTGTGAAAAATGGAAGTTGAATTCTTTTCTAGTGGATCAAGTATCTCTTTCACTCCATTACGATTTAACGCAATCACACATAGATATCATCTGCATATGCAAAAAGTGGATCGTATTGTCGGCTTAGGATAATGTCTTGAACTGTATCACTTTTAGGAAGGATGTATTCCAACATGAGATTAAAAAGTATTGGGAACAGCGCATCTCCTGAAACAGCAGAATTAACTTTTGCATTAAAACTTTTGCATTTCGATAGTCTGTTCTCAACTTTGACACAGAATTGTAACCTCGTTACGGTAATATTACTCAAATGTACGTATTTGTATGGTATGTCTAAATATTTAACCTCTCGTAATTGATTAAGTCAAACGCTTGCTTGAAATCTGGGAATCTGGCGTACATCGAGAGATACTTGATAGAACTTGAAAAGAATCATCCCTAGAAAAAGACTTGGTTAATACAGCTTCAAATACAGCTTGTGACACATCTGGAACATAAAGTAGGTCAGAAGAATTATCACGCCATGTATCGATCCTGGTTCCGCCTAAGCAGTTTGCCGAGATCTTAATGTATGGTGTATTCGTGACTTTGTTAAAAAACCACGCAAATTTCTGAGTTGATGTACTCTTATACTATAGACACATATCTGGGTGGTCATTTTGTGGAGCTTTATCACATTTAGTGATAAAAACTATGATATAATGAAATTGTCGTAGCTTACTGCAGAGGAATCATGAATGAACAACTTCAAGTCGAATATTGAAACGAGTAAAAAACACGGCAATATATTCCATCTCGCTTTTACTTGTCCAGATTTTATACTGTTAGTAATATGTTATGTTAAAATGGTTTCCAATATCATTAATTAAGTTGACTTCATTTACTTACCCTATTCAACAAAATTCTCACTACCTATTCAACCACTTCATATAAAAAATGATACAATTAATTTTGGGGTTATGCGAAACGTCAATTTATCACTCTAAAATATTTCTCCTTAAAATTCTTTATTTCCCCTTTTAAATTTATTGCACAGGGTTGTGTTTGTAGACTTATTTTATTTTTTCTATATCACGAAAAAAGTCTCCAACCGTGTTATAAAAGTATGACAAAGCACCACAAAATGACCACCCTGATTTCGTAACTAGTTTCGAGTTAACCATAATTTCGTTATAATGTGTCACTGCTAACAATGGTTTGCAACTTGGTTTAAACATAGAACCATGGCGTTTTAGTGACGACAGTGCCACGTTATACAGTTAGTGAGTAGTGAAAACTATAAAAATTGGTTTTTTCATGTATTTGCTTATTTTTTATTATAAAAATTGAAGTTTTCAAAAAAATGTATTAATACAAAATTCGATAAATTTACCCTAGTTTGTTATGTATTCTCATTTCGAAAATCATATAGTTTCACAATCATGGTTACGTGAACTAGATATGTGTCTTTGGTATTAAGACCTTAGCCTATCGCCGTTCTCGCTCCATCTATATTTGGTTGGTCAACAGCAAGACGACACTCCTGAAAAATCAAAAGCTATTTCTCATAAGACCTTGACTAGTAAACATGCAACCGCCCAGGTTGCGAAGTGGTTAACAAGCTGCGGCGTGGAACGGGAGGTACCGGGTTTGAATCCCAACAGGGGCTGGATGCGAAAAGGGATTTTCACCATCGATCGTTTGGGCGGTGCGATCATTGGTGAGAATGAACTCATCTGAGACCCGGTTGAGTTTAGAATCCGTGTTCCGTCCCATCTTTCATGTCAGTACTACAGGCTGGCATGTAGCTATGTAATGTGGAGATGGTTTCTACGTAAAATCGGACCTATAGTCGGGTACGTCAAGTAAAAAAAGTGGGATGTCACAATAGGCCAATTGAGCCTGAGTGACGGATAACACAAAAAAAACATATAACCTTAGAAATCTAAGTCACGAATTGAACCATCAGTCGGGGAAAAATTATTATTCTACTGAACCCCGATATTTTGAGCTGTTCATCGCTTTAATAGCCACTCAAACACTCTTGATGACAATTTAAATGACAAACTCTTTGTGTAGTGTTGCTCTAAGTAGCAAATCCACTTAAGCCAAACATGTTTGAACCTGTTATAATTTGAGAGTTGTTGATTGAAGGTTTAATCAGTTTTTGTCTATGAAAACCACGAAGTCTTATCCAAACAGTTGGAGTCAATACTTGACACTGTCTCTTTTTAACTTTAAAAGCTGTAACGGCGAAGAGGAGGAAGATCCTTACTCTATTAACTCTGCGCAGCTGTTTTTTACACTTTTACTATCGTGAGGAAGATTTGATCTAAAAGTGTACAATTACAGCTTATTAGGCATACATTGTACATAAATTGCATTGTACTTCATACCAACATCAAGTCTAGTAGCATATATGACTGATGAGAAGCAATTGAAATGCCTGATTAGAAGTAATTGGATGAAGTGGGTATCTAATAACCCAAGATGGCTGGAGTAGTCACTCACAATTCTAAACACCAATAATATATTTGGAATACCTTGTTCATTCCTCTCGTAACCTTAATTTTTAACATCTAATCCTATTTCAATGATATCAATGACGTAAATTTTAAAATGAAAAAATTAAATTTATCGAATTGGTATAATGCCAAAATTTAGTGGAATAATCAAAAATACAAATAAAATGTTTAGGCCAGCCATGTGGAAAAATTTTATTATTTCACCCTTCGCAGTCGTTATACCCTATCCCCTTCTAATATATGTATGTACGTTGAAGAAAATTTTTCATTCTGATGATTCCAAAAAAGGAATGTGTACAGGATTAAATTATACACATATCCATTTTCTACATGTCTGCCAAATAATTTTACGGCCTGGGAATATGTGAATTGAAAAGGTAAATATTAAAGGTGAAAATTTAAGGGTGGTGTCATGTTATTCTCGCACCCAAAACTATATTAAAACTTGCGTCTGCTAGAAAATCTATAAATTTATTGCAAAAATTTTCTCGAAAAAGTACGCCATAATAATAAAAATTAAAATAAATAAACACGTTTAAGCAATTAAATAAATCCGTAAATATTGTTTTTGTTTTATAAAATTTTAATTAAATTCCAAATTTTATAATGAAAATAATTTTGATGCTATTTCAAATATGTTGTACAAATAAAAATCATAATTTTTTGTTTTACAGGATAATCCGGAAAATCAATTCAAAAGTATTCCACTTGGTCTATGGTGGGCTATAGTAACAATGACAACCGTAGGCTACGGCGATATAACACCAAAAACATATTTAGGAATGTTCGTCGGGGCGCTATGTGCCCTAGCCGGTGTACTAACAATTGCATTACCAGTTCCAGTAATTGTCAGTAACTTTTCAATGTTTTATTCGCATACACAGGTGAGTATTTAGTTAAGGATTTTCTTAAAATGTTCTCGACATTATACATGTACATATATATACAAAGTATATATATGGGTATTAATGGAGCTTAATAAAGCTTTTATTAAATCCCATTCTAAAACATAACTTATGCATATGTTTTATAGTTATAAAAACTTGTTGAAAAATTGTATGTACTCAACTCATACTGTACATGAATTTTATATAACTTAAAAATCGTTGAAAATTAACAATACGGAAATCTGCTATTATTAATAACAAAGTTTTTCTCTTTGAAGTTGTTTTTTGTGGAATAGTATATGTTAGACAATGTATAGAATTGTATTGTAGCTCGTTTGGGAATAAATGTATATTTGAGCTAGCTTATCTCTTCGCCGTTCATGAAAAGTATGTACGTTGAGCTGTTAAGCCCTCTCGTCATCACCAGAGAGAAATTATTAAGGTCATATCCCCGGACGATACATAATAATGCGGGTGATTCATTTTTCTGTCTTCTAAGTTGGCAAAATGTAAATCAAACAGCATTAAGGACGTTTTTCCAAAGTGGTTGGCAAGAGACGATTTTTGAGGTGGATCAATTTTAAATTTTCAATTTAATCGATATTAGCCTACGTTCCAACACGAATTCCGTTTAACATTGGTGCTGGTCAAAGTGACCGTAGATTTAAAATTGTCGATCAATAAAAGGCGGTTATAGTATTTAACAATACGGATCGATCCTTCGAGCTATTCAGTGACTGGTCAAACAAAATCTTGGACACATAATCGCAAACTCATAGAATACCACCACAGTATCCAGAGCTTGTAGGAGGTGATTAAATGTGGTTGGTTCGCTGGGCTGACAACCCGCATCCGTGAAAAACAACAAATGTGAAAAATATTAACAAACACGAGATTTGACGCCATTATCACATGTATAAAAGCTAGAACTCATGGCGCTCCAAGAATCTCGATGACCTTAAACATTGCTACACAGTAGAGCTGACCTCGGAAAACTTAGATTTGGATTTATCATTGACCGAAGGTGGAAAGTATGTGCTGGACTTCCAAGCAGTTCATAATCAAATGTGTTGGCTTCGCTTGCACGTAAGATTAGCCAACCTGTCATTGTCTGTGTACATGTGCCTACTAATGTAAGCCAATCCCAAGATAAAGACTAGTTTAGCAATAATTTGTTCATTATTTTACAATAATAGGGAAACAATGGTGTACTTTGCGATCGCTTATGATCTTAAAGTGACAAGAACATTCATTTGGAAACATGGACATATCCACGTAAAACATCCCAAAGCCAAATTGACCATGTTTTGATTTCCAAAAAGAGGGCTCGGGTTGTCCAAGACGTAAGATCTTATCGGTCGTCAACAAAATGTGTAGGCAGTGACCATTATCTGGTTAAAGCTACGATGGAAATTCTCGTACAAGACAAGGAGGACAGGGGAATGTACCACGCGATTCTTCTGTGAAGGTCCGATTAATGAAATTTCGCTACGAAAATATCAAGATATTGCATTTTGTGATCAAATTACCAGAAGTGAACATTGTGATACTGAAAATTACGCCCAAAAATTCATTAAACCCAGTAAGTAATAAAATTAAGGACAATCGACTGTTTGCCAGTACACTTATGAACACACTAGTAGATTTACTCCTGCTAACGATATGATGCCCATTAGCGTTCTAAATACATCTGACAACATTTTACCGAAAATATAAGATTTAAGAATACAATCAAGAATAAAATATATAGTGATCCTCATACATATCCTCATTGAAACAGCGTGTTCGAAGTTATCAGTGGCAAACAATTACATGATTTTATATCAGTCGGAGTAGCTACGATCTCAAAGGCGAAAGCTCTATTAAGAAATGTACGCTGAAACACCCCGGAACAAACAACTACCACAAGTAATGTGACAATTGTTATGAGTCTCTCTATAGCTTAATCAACCTAGAAGTTCCAACCAACACTATTTTATAATCAGCCTCTAATACCAAAGTCGGAACAGCGCACTTCACTGTAAACATTATTCTTAAGCCATTTTTTTCTTCAGACTGCCAACGTAAAAGAAACTGTACGGTTTGCTTAAATATAAGAAGTTTTCGTAATAAGAGGATCTTTGGTCAAAATAAATAAATAGAGGCCGATTATATGGCCAAATGAAGGGAAATCTATTTGAAGAAAGGCAATTAGAGTAAATTATCATGAGCAACACTACTGCAAGAGTAAAGTTATCAAAACTCTATAAAATTATGCAAATTTTCAGCTTTCGGGTTCGCTGTACATTGAACCGTTGCTTTCATATTTCGTGCCTAATTAATAATTTATGTTTGATAGATGCTGAGAAGATTGGTGTCACAAGAGAACGAAAATTCAGATCGAGAATTATACGAGAAGAGAATTTTTCGGCAATAGTCAAATCTGGAGAACGTCTCTGAAAATATTTTTATTGTAAATTATTTTCTTGATGATTCATCGTGATGTCTTGAAGTAGTCACTGGAGTAAAATAATACGGGACGACAGAGATATATCATCCGAATTCCTTATGCAATAGAAAAAATATTATTTAAGTTTTAATATCTGGTGTGGCAAGCAAATTGTGCACCAGCCATCTTTATAGGAAGGAATCAGAAAAATAATGGGCCGAACCTATATCATCGAATCCACATGTGTTTGTTTGTTTTCTACCATATTTCCTTCTAAAACTCATACCTGTATAGGAACCCAAGTTTAGATATAGTTCTAGTTTAGATAAGTTCTACATGTGGTAAAAATTTCAAATTCATCTCATCTTATCGAGATTTGAACCCGGTAACTTCCAATAGAGCATCTAATTCACCTGAATTAGATGTTCTGTCGCTGATTTCAGTTTTAATAACGTAACTTTTGTTTATGATTAATAACTACAGAAATCCGATCAAATGACCCGGTGAAGGTTAAAACTGATGCAAGTGAAAAACTTCGAACCGAAAATAACAACAACTGCCAAACCAATAAAAAGATTTTCTTGCGCTATAAGCTGCCGACCTGCCGTGAAGTTCTGATTTGGAGGAATAATGTGACATTCAGTTAGTAACAAACAACTCAAATTAAAAATCATAAAGCTTCACCCTTTTAATTGGACACCGTTCTGTTTAGAGCATTACATTACACGTCAATAGACAACCACCTAAAATTTTCATAATACCTCCTATCTAACCCAAAATACGGCAACAATAACTACTCACAATGGAATTATGTGCTTTCTATCAATGATGGTAGTCCGGTTTGCAAGGCACAGATATTTCCAGGAAGTGTGTCTCATATTACAACAAAACCAAACCTCAAACACAATACACAGTCAGGTTCGTTTCATGCCGCAACCATTTCATATAATCAAGACGGAGGAGAAATTCTCTTTTGGGGAAATAATATAACGTTCAGTTGCCTAAAGTAGTATTTGCCTTATGAGATTGATTTGATATTTTCGTTCAAAATCAAATTAAAAATCATAAAAACTTCACGCTTCATTGCCAAGGAAAATTGCATCGAATATTTGGAGGAGTAGGTAACTACAAAATTTAAGAGCATTTGTGGGATGTATTTGGGAAGGGAGAGAGAGTGGGTGCAAAGGTTAGTGAAACCTAACCTTTACAGAATTTTATTGATATAAGAGATCAATCCATGTGATTACAGTTATAGAGTTGAATGAAATCCGAAAGATAAATCATATTTGTGATTGATATATGACCCAAAACATGACATTAATTTTCAAAATAATGTTTAAATACTTTCTCCTTATTTAGTAATGGCTCCTAGATTTTCGTAGTTCTAGTTCTGACACTTCTTAAATTAAGAAGATTTAATTGAGCCGGAATTTCACTGTGCTCGTTGTAATCTTGTTTCACACGCTGCACGTATGTGGTGTGATGATATTTTGCCCCATTCTTGGAGAAGAGCAATCGTGTCGACTGTCTTAAATATTTTATTTAATACTTTGGCCTGCAAAATGGACCATATGGAAAATCAATTGAGCTCAAGTCCAGAGAATAGCGTAGGTTGTAAGCGTAGTAAACGAGTGGTGTAAGCGAAGCTCGCAACCAACGTGCGAATAGCTTAACATCTTTGCTCTTGCAGTAGGCGAACTGCCTTTTAGAGTACAATTGTAGTTCAGGTTTTAATATGCTACGAGCAGACACATTGAGATTTTTCACCAATTGAACTGTGCTTTTACGTGGATTACATTGAGTTTTACCTCTCGAAACATTTCTAGCATTTCTAGATGTTTCTATTTTTTGACTGTCCACCAGTATCAACTTAACAATGGTCGATACACAAATTTTTGTTCACATGTAAATGACGTAGCTCATTAACAATGGCTGGTTACGATTTTCCAGTTAAATACAAAGAAATAACACTATCGAAACGATATACTTCCGAGAGTAGTATAGAACAGACTGACGTTTGTCAATTAGAGAGTTCGTTATGTTTGGTCAGCGATGATTGGTTGGTACAGCAGCTTTAAGTTTGAACCTCTGTATACTATACTCATATACACGAGTAATGATAAGCAATTCAATTTCTTACCACAAATTATATATTTTCCCTCGAGTAACAAATATAATTAGCGATTTTTATTTTAGTACACTAACACCAATTATAATCATATAAATGCGTTAACAAAAAACTATTAAAATTAATGTTTACAGGCACGATCAAAACTACCGAAACGACGTCGACGTGTACTACCTGTTGAACAGCCGCGACGAAAACAACCCCAAATTGGTGTCGTAAATCGTCGTATGAACGCGATGAAACATCAGCACACAACACCGCATCACGGTACAACGCATCCAGCCATTTTCAAAGATGCATTCGGTGGTGCCAAAATAGGTGAGTGCGACTCGGAGAAAAAAAAACATTTTTAACAAACAAAAAAGCTTGGTTTTTGCTCTGAAAATTATTTAAATGTATATTGATGTGGTTTTTTGATTTTCAATCAGGATTTGTTTTTTTCACTCGTTATTATTTATTAAATATAATATTATTTACGTTATTTACAATATATAAATTAAATATCAAACAATTTTCAACCGAACTAAGATTGATGCTCATTAATGATTAATGTTCTAATGAATTGAGTAAAAAAGCTCGGAAAAAAGTTTTTATCTATATGTAGACTAAATAAATACAGCTTTTATTTACTTTTATGTTTATCATCAATTAAATGATCAATTAACTATTTTATTATTGATTTGTATTATTTCATTTCGAGTTCGGCCATGAAAATTGTTTGGAACACAAAACCATAATAATTCTACGGCTGACTAGAAAATTCGATGTAAATTATAATGTTTTGGTTATTTAATTCGAAAAACTCGATGTTTGTTGTGTTTTTGATAAAACCCATTTCATTTTTATACACAAACACACACACATACATACCATATATATAAATATTATACATATCCAAAAAGTATCAAAAAAAGAAACCAAACGAAAAACCTTTAAATTTTGTAAACAGGTCATGTAAATGGTGTAAATGTGATTGGAGTAAGTCTACAGGGACCGTCAGTACCAGGATTAGCAGTTATGCGACCGCAATCACCGCAATCAGGTATTATATAAATATTTTAGATTAACAACAAATTTTGTATCCGTTGTATATTAGCTAGTATTGGCTTTTAGTTGGAATTTTATAAAAAGCTTTCTTAGACTAAAAAATTGTATTTTTATCAATGTATATAGACTTTGTAGTTTTTATTAAATAGTTTTAATATCAAAATCGTAAATATATTTTATCATATCACTCTAAATAATAAATTGTTGTTGTGTACAAAAACTATAAAATCAATCATCATCATATATGCATACACATACTATACACATATATCAGTATATCATCAATTATAAGATGTTTTTCAATAATTTTTGTAATGTACTAAAATTTCGTAGACGTACTCATTTACATACTCAACTACGAGTAAGTTCATGCTTTATGAAATTCGAAGAAAATTTTACCAAAATCCTCTTTATTATATAGAGCTTTTGTATGTAAAGAAGTTCTAATATTTAATTTGCAAGACTGGATGGTTCTTAGCCTCTGATTAGCCTTGCTCAGAATCGCCTAATTGGTGCACTTCTAGAGAGCTAGATTACGCTTGTCTAAATAAACTGAAAGTGGAGAGCATCGAGGACTCATTAATGCATATATGTAGGTTCCCATTCACCCTAGTCGGATAATGTGCATAAGGTAGCACCATTGTCAAAAAAAGAATTTTAACAGTATCCTCACTGGTGTATGTTCAGTTGACAGAAGGAGAGATGGATCAGTTTTGATCTTCTATTTCCTGTCCAAAGTTGAAATGGGCGCTTAATGAGGGGATGACCGATACAATCTGTCTACCGAAAATTACAATCTACCGAAAAACGACACAGTGGTTAAAACTACTGCAGATGTGTTAACGTCTACTCAAATCGGGCCTTGATCTCCAACTCGATCTTATATTGCTACAAAGAGAAAATGTTGTATCATTCTGAACATATAAACCTCTCTGCGCAGTGACTTAATCGCGAACGTTACACAAGGATTCATTTTTATACATTTGGTCCAATAACTACAAGAACATTTAGATAGTTATCCGATTGGCTTATTGAAGATCTAGGCGTTCAGTGAGATTATTCTCTAAGATTATTTGTGAGTCTATGTTAAAATCTCGAGCTCCAATTGAAGGTTCACATCGAAATTTGGGAATAAGTAGACATCATATGTATATTTGTAGTAGACTGGACCGTCAAACTAACACAAAACTCAAAATTTTTCTAAACCTAATCCGATTTATATGATTGATAGAATTTTGACGGGCAAATTCTTTACATCATTACCAAATTAAAAAGTGTTTCTTTAATCTCCAGTTAAAAACTTATTCAGCGTCCCAAGAGACACTTTATATCAAGAAGGAAGTTACCATAAAGTAGCCACCATCAAAAATAAAAGTGGCTGCTCGATTAATGTCAGTCAAATGTCGATCATCATCGAGCAAAACTAATTGGCAAGATCCCGTGTAGGTTAAAACCATACTCTCTCTCACAAATGAAAAAATACTAAACAGTACAAACTTGCACGGACCAGGGACTGTTGCCTAAATAATAGAACTCGTATTTAGCGATGGTAAAAGTATGTCTAAGTTGGAGTGAAAATATTATATTTTAATCGATAATTAATGTTACCTTACGTCACTCCAACATTTTTTAAAGCAATCGTAACGACAGAGGCCGTATGAATTGAAGATTTGATCAAGTATGAATTGAAGATTTGATTCAAAAACCTGCTAAAAATGTAGGATACTTTCAAGACCTTTTGAACTTTTCCTATATGAATGCTAAATTATTCTGCCAAATTTCTACGCGACGACCTAGCTTTTTATGACATCCCGCAACATCACAGACTGAATTTATTTAATTTCGTGACGAATATTGTCTTTAATTTGTTGAATCGTATGAGGCTTATTCACATAATTGTTTGATTTTAAAAAACATCATAAGAAAAATGTCTGGTGCTCTTAAATCCGGAGATCTGGCTTAATAGCCATTTCGCGAAATTGTAGTGGCCCCATCTTTCTGAAACCATATGTCCTCTACTAGTCCTTGCTCTTCCATTTTATGCACAAAAAAATTTCGAATCATGTCTTGGTACCGTTCAGAAGTAACAGTAACTTCAACACCGCGGTATTTTCAAAAAAAATAGGGAGCAATGATATTTCCAGCATGAACCATACAGTAGTTTTAAGTGGATGCAATGATGAATTAATTGTGGATTGACGTGGCCACTGAGATGAAAATGGGCTTCATCGCTCATTATCAATTTAAACGAAAAATCTTCAATTTCACCAGACAGCCTTATAGGCTTGCATTACTGTACTCAACTCGTTGATCACTCGATAGCAATTTTCTACTAATTGAAATTTGTACGGGTACATTTTCAAAATCTTTTCAAATCGCATTAAACTCCGAGCAGAAATGTGTTACTATCCACGTAACCCAATTGATGATCCAAGGATCCACGTCTCCCAATTGATTTTTCTGGAGACTCTGCAACACTATCACGCACCAGAGCCACATTTCAGCGTTACGAGACGTCTGTTGTCTTCCAGAACGAGTTTCGTCTGCTGTCGTACCGTACTGTCGAAAATTCGCATGTAAACGATAAATTGTGGTTTTGTGAGGCACTGGACGATTAGGATGTTTTTGACGCAATTTCCGCTAAGTGGCAATAATGGAACGATTATTTTCAATAAATGTTATCACTATTTCTGCTCGTTCTTGTGGCGTATATTTATTCATTATATATAACAGTGAGGCGTCTACACAACACAATAGCTAAAGCGAAACTGAGCTAAACGTCACTTAACCAAGATGGCACGTAATTAAAATAGTAGCGGGACTTTTACCCCACCCTGTATAAGAATGATCTCTGCGGAAAGGTCTCTCGAGTATAAGAATGGCCTTTTCTATAGTGAAACTTATCATATATTTTTCGGACATACTTCAAACATACAACAACTTTCTTCTCATAATCTTCGATCAATAAGTAAAACGCCGATAATCTTGCTAACGTATCTTATTTTATATGCTACACAAAAAATTATACTTTTATTCATTTAGACATTTTCATATTGCAAATCATATTCATTTATTGACAACCTATATATTGTATAACTCAAATATCGGTATTTACATTAAAAAAAAAATCTTTAATCTCTAAAATATATCATCTTTTACTTCAAGGTGATTTTCTAAATGTACCACCCATGCATGCACTGCAACCACGAGCCGCAACAACAGGAAATGTTGACCTACTCTTACCACTGCAACCAAAATTACTAGCTTCACTAGGTAAAAAACAAACTTACTACTACTACTACTACTACTAATCTCTCCTAGATCTACTATAACGTTGTATAGCAAACATTAATCGTTTATTTGTTAAATTTATCTCTTTAATTTGCATTTATATATAATACCTGTGTTTTTTTATAAACAGAACGAAAGGAGCCTCCTTCAACTCATCACCAGACCACAATACTTCATCATCACGATGAAATCAGCCTAGACCTTACCAATCAACCAAAAGTCGTACTGAGCAATGATGTGCCTCAAGTCGATGATTCGGGTAATGAAACACCGGTCGAATAATTTAAATTATTTATATATAAATTTAATAGAACAAACAATTTAATTAATTATTATTTTATTTATTTAAAATAAATTATTTTTATTAAATTCTAAAAACTAACTAAATCAATTGTAGTTAAAAACCATAATAAAAAAATTAAACTATAATACATACATATTATATATTTAAATACTTTTTATATAATATATTATTTTATTTATTTATTTATAATCTCGAAAATATCTTTACATTATATATATATATATATATATATATATATATATATATATATATATATATATATATATATATATATATATATATATATATATATATATATATTTATATATATATAGGTATATATATAAATATATATAAATATATATATATATATATATATATATATATATATATATATATATATATATATATATATATATATATATATATATATATATATATATATATTTATATATATTAGACAATTTTAAAACAAAATGATCAAGAGGGCTTTGCTTGGACAAATTGAAAATATCTCTGGGAACGGCGAAAACTAGATACTGTGAAAAGTGCTATACTCTTAATATTGATGTTAAAAAGTGCATCGTATTTTCCATTTCCTATTTCAAAGGTTATTCGGGTTCTAAGATGGATTCATGATAATGGTTCTATCGAAAAAAGTTATAAATTATAAAACTCTTTTTGTAAATCATGCCATTTGATTAGTGGGTAAATGGTGTTTATATAGATATCCTCATTATCTATATAGGTAATATGAGAAGTCCGGATTTCATGAAAGCTCTAGTTTATGTTTAGCCCGGATACTCATGGGAATCATAAATAAAAACCTATAAAAAGGAAAGTGAAACTGTTATGATGGAGAGTGCGAAGTCGTCTGGTCTCTATAAAACCTGCCGCGAAGAGAACGTGGACTCTAGCCCTCTATCTACGTATGTATATGTCACTAAGGAACAATTCGACTAGTCAAGCTAATCGGCTCTTAGTCACATGGTTTACCTAGTCAATGAATAACTTCCTACCCTTATACAGTTTCCATCATATGTGAGACTCTATTGAAAAATGGCAAACGAGAACTGATTTACCGGGAGACCATAAAAGAGCATTCTCAATGGATGTTAAACTCTTTGCAGTTTACTACAAGAGGAAAGGGCTACGGTTTATGGGACAGCAGTGATACTTTTTCAATGGATGTCCATCTCTTTGAATATCTAATAGCTAAAAACTAACTTTTGTCAATACCTTGATGATGAGTTTACGTTTTTACCTAGCATTAGATTGTCCTCATATGGACACCCTGAATATCAAAATTTGATCTATAGATGTTATAAAATAAGGCCACATTGGACCCTATATAAAGTTCGACATATTTTCAATCAATTGCTTTAAAGTATCCACTCATATGGCCAAATAAAAGGGCGCTAACGTTATACAGCATCGAATTAAGACAATCTAAGGAACAAAATAGAGAACATACAGTGAGAAAACAGTGATAATTTATATAACCTTCTTCAAAAGGAATATGGAAGCTTTACTGAAAATAACAGAGACCTCCTTAGAGACATGAACTTTGATCATCGTAACAAAGGAAACAGAGTGTATCTGGAAAAACGAGTCATATGGGCATAAGCTAATTCATTTCCAAAAAATTTCCTCGGAAAGGTGGTATTTTATCTGCTCTAGTGCAGTAAGGTATAGACGAGATATAGCATTAATTATATTCCTTGTTAAACTGACAATCTTCCAAACCTGTTTAGTTAACATCAATATTAAGAGATGTATCTTTCACAGTACCTATTTGCTTGTCATTTCTAGTATTATTTTCAATATGTTTAAGGAAAACCAATGGTCGAATATTTTAACAGTCTATTAAATATATATATATATATATATATATATATATATATATATATATATATATATATATATATATATATATATATATATATATATATATATATATATATATATGCATTTGTTATAAAATATAATTAAGATGAAACAAAAAATTAATTTATTAATTAAATATACAAATATAAATGTTTTATAAAAATAAATAATTTAAAATTATTATTAAAAACAGAAGATAAAATTAATTAATATTTAATAAATTAAAAATTATAAATTATATTATAATTAATTGATAATATTTTTATTATGTATTTATATAAAACAAAAATATAAAATTCAGAAGAGAAATTTAACAAATAAATAGTTAATTGGATCATAAGTTATTCTATGTGTAATAAATTAATAAATTGTTAAAATTTTAGGCCCGAATTGTTGCAAATCAATATAATACATATTTCCTGATAAAGACATCTCCAGTAAATAGTGAATTCCCCAAAATTTATGGTCCATAATTGTTTCAAATACATAAAATTCTTAATTAAATATTACAATTTTTTTAAATCATTTAAAATAGATATATTTTTCAAAAACATAATTACTAATTATTACCAATACATAAACATGTTTTTACAATTTTAAACCAGAAAAGTTTATATATATACAAAATTTGTAAATTTACGTAAATTTTAAATGTAATAATTTATTATTCAAAGAATACAAAAATTTATTAAAAAACTGATTTTGTAGAAATTTTATAGAAGAGTTCTAAAGTAGGTAAGTACAGGGATCGGGACTCGAAGTTCGGTATATCGTCATAACATTTCAAATTTAACAAAAATATTATATTATTCGATGTAGCGAACTTTAGCGCGAATAGCATCGAGTCTGTCCGTGCGTAGTTTGATAATATTTTCTCATTCTCGGCGAAGAGCAATCTCTAAGGTGTCAACCGTTTCTTATTTTTAGTTAATACTTTTGTCTGCAGAGTGGATCATATGGAAAAATTCCAAGTCCGGGGAATTTGATGGATCTTTTCAAAGAAATCATTAGGTGGATGCTTGTATCTTGCATTGCGATATGCAAGGTTGAAGATACATTTAGTTCGGTCAAAGTTGCCTGAAGATTCTTTCTGGTCACTGACGAACTTCTTGTAAACTTCATGAGTTCGATTTCATCGCGGAAAGTTACGTTAACCATTTGATTCTGACAGTTATATTTTTTGACAATTCCGAAGTGCCTTTGGTTATTCTTGGTGATTGTTCCCCAAATGCTTTCTTTTATTTACAAATTACTGGTTCTACCAATGATAAGCATCTGTTGTTTGGTGGTCGGTGGTTAAAGTAAAATCATCAACTGCAAAAATTAAATGTTCGCAAAATATTTCTTTTCGAGCTGTAACTGGAGTCTTGTCTGCAATGAAATTGCAGACCGTTTGTCTAAAACATGATCTCGCTTATATTTCATATGGCCTGAACCAGCTGCTCCTTTGCCTCTTTACATATTTAAAATAGGAATAAATCGTTAGTCATTGAATCTAATTCTAATTCTCAGCTTCAAGTTAAACTATCTATGAATTATTTTGTCATAGATAGTTTAACTTGAAGCTGAGCATATGCTCTTTACATGAACAAGGACAACTTGAGAAAGGAATCTTGGCTTCTATAATTACTGGTCATGTCTGTTTCAAAAGTCATTTTCATCGCATGGGGATGTTGATGATAGCTTACACTTCATCAGCAGCTGTCTGGCTTTCGATACCAACTGATTCGTAGTGTTCCAGGAATATTCCTGTACACCAACATTCTTCTCTGGTTTGGTTCAAACTACTTCAGTTTGCACCTCAGTTTACACTTTGGTGAAATCGTAGACTTGCACCATGGGCCCTCTGTGGTCGAGTGTGAAATCTTTATGGGTCCCAGTCAACTTGAATAATAATAGAGAGCAGAAGGTTTATATCGTTTAGAGAGTTAAATTCTGACCACTCTCTCGGATCTCAAAATCCATAATCTGTGAGATATTCTTCGCTTTACTAGAAGCGTCTATTGGTGCTTATAATGGTAGGAAAGATAGCACATGATCTGTGATCTTGCAGTGGTTCATTCGTCTTCTAGGTGTGTGGGAGTCGCCACTACCTAACCCAACCGAAATGCATAATGTGCAAATAATAAGTAAACACTCGTTGTCTCGATTTTGCCATATCGATAATCGACGAAATTGATCGATAAATGATCTACCCGTACTTTGTGGTGTCGAAACATGGATTAGAAATTTGATTAATAATGAATCGGTTTCGCTGAATGGTTAGAACACTTAAAGATGATGCATTTCGATAGAAAATGTCTTAACCTAGAGTCAATTCTTCAAATGGAGTTTTGACATCAAAGATTCATACTACAATCCCTGAATGTTTGGAATGTGCATGATCGCATATTTTAACTTACATTCATTATATAATTGGTTATTAACCAATAGTTAACTACAGCTAATTTCACTCTCGAATATCCATAATCATTCTATATTATGTTAAATCCTTTTCGAGTCCTTGTATCAGAGCCTCTATTGTATTGTTTAAGTGTTCCAACAGTATGTAAACTTGAGGAGCAATTCAAATAGAATAGAATTTCTTCACTTAACTAAAGCAATCGAAGAGTAAGCCTTTACAAAAATATACCATGGCTGTTTAGTTAAGAGAAGTGTATTTATAAACAGTTCATAAAGAGTTACTTAACTACGCAGAAGACTAGCAAAAGGAGAATACTTTCACACACACAATCGCTGTTTATGTCATTCGGACCAAGTCAAATCAAATCGAAGGCTCTACCGGCGACTTTATCTTAAAAGTACTATAAATTACGACATCTCATTAAAAATATTCAACCTTGCACTGGGCCAACTTCACTATATTCCTGGTTACGTTTTAAATACTACACGAATCTCAAAAGAATATCTGATTTAGAACACCCCTCTCTTATTTCTAGTAGCTCAATATTTGCCCGGTAGAAGACTCTAGTCATATTCCTATTGAACGTACTTCAATCTTGGTAACAAACGAGACACAACCCAACACCATCCTTGCTATTTTTGGAGTTGATTTCCACCTGGCTATTCTATAAACTGATATACCGGTTCAGGATCTTGCAACCACTGTAAAATCTTTACAGAATATGATTACACAATTCGGACAGCATGTTTTCGTTTGTTTCTAATATTTGCAATCTAATGAGCCTCAACAACTACCAACTCTTTCGAAGTTCACTTATTTACGTGATAGTTCTGTCAAATCGACGACGTGGAGCTAATGGTTTACTTTAAGCACATATTAGTTGCTTTCCAATCGACCAACCGCTAGTACCTGCTAGTGAACCTCTAGTAGTTCGTTGCGTGTCTTTGCTAAGTAATCCATAGTAAATATAGCACAGACACGCAGCGTACTACTAGCGGTTAGGCGATTCGAAAGTAACTATTAGCTGTTACCCGCGTTTCAATATTAAAACCGCTTTAATCCATTGTTGCTACATAGTATAGTTGTAATGTGGTCAAGCCCCAATCGTTTTGAACATAAAAGCTTATTCATAATAAGGAAGGTCAAACCGATGACGAAGATCACTCATCCAATTCTCTACACTTGGACTAAGAGCGGTACGTAACTGGTACTATACAGACCCAAATTTTATTATGCCAAACTAGATTTATAGATCTTGAATGACATTCTAATTTCAGAAATATAAGGCGAGCGTCGATGAACGTTCATAAACAACCAAATTGTGTTTCCTACATTAAAATTAAGATTAGTTTCCAATTTTGTACTAAAACAGTACCATCTACCGTCAAATATAATAAATAATTTATACACGTAATGTATAAACATTAGTACATTTTCGAAACCACATAAGTAATTATTAAATTGCACGTCAAAACAATTATTTACATCATTTTGAATTGTATTTAAATCAAAAATGATTCGATTGTTATAGTTTAAGTAAAATAGTTCTCCGATTAAGGCTATTTAATCATCTAATTTGTAATGCAATACACTAATTTTTTATTTTGATCAGTTGTCAAATATTTGACGTTTCGGTTTCTTATCAATCCTCGAACAACCACCACTTGAAAGACAAAAAATGTATTTTAAATTAAATTTTGTAATATTTACTGTATTGATACTCGATAAATTCCAATTCGATTGTTTCGATATAAAAGGATTTGATGACACAATTCAGTACAATATAGCTTGGGGCGATAGTCGCTTCTACAAGGATGTTATAGAGCATAAGGTGAGCATATCGAAACATTTGGGAACAAACGGGGTTTAAAAAAACGTCAGCAATTATAAAAATTTCCAAATTTACAGGACGAATTGCCAGGTGATAATGAATTGTATCCGTTACGGTCCACTCCTCACGAAGATTATGTTTGCGTTATACCAAAAGTGGCAAATAAAGAATTGAACGAGAATTTGGATTACAATGGTCCTGGGCCATTGGACTTGTTAAAACCATTATTTCTATCGTCTGCATGCTCCTATCGTATCGAGAGTTACTGGACGTACGAAATATGCCATGGGAATTACATTAAGCAGTACCATGAAGAACGTGAGGGTAAAATGCTTAAGACCCAAGAATATTTCCTCGGAAAATGGGATAAATCAAAGACGGAAGCGCTTCGGGCTCGAATCGAAAAAGCTGATAAAGACAATGAAAAATTAAGACACAAGAAAATCGATGGCTTAAATTTACCATATGTCGAGCTGGAAATGACCGATGGAACACTTTGTGATCTAAACAATGAGCCAAGAACTACTCGAGTACTGTACGTATGCTATGGTAAAAATGAAATTTATTCACTCAAGGAGACGTCGACGTGCAATTATGAAGTCATTGTTACAGCACCTTCGCTGTGTCTTCATCCAAAATTTAGGCCACAAGAAACTGGCGTGAATACAATTAATTGCTATGGAACCGAAAGTTTCAGGCATATGCCGACAGCGTTGCTTGAATCGAAATTGGAACGCTTGAAGCTGGACTATCAAAATCTGGTGGTATTATCAAATTTTATTTTTTTTAAACCAATAATTCTTGAACTTAGTTGTACATATTAAACAGGAACCTAGATCTCCTCAACTTTGGATTAGAATTTCTGGTTTATTTCGAATTTATTTTTATTTTTGGTTTTTTTATTTATAAATTTTTTTGGGTGCCTTTTATTTATTGTAGGACGCTCAAAAAAATGCTAAAGATACCGTAGCTGTGTTTAAAGTAGACTCGAAGGTTTGTTTGTTTTTATGATTTTATTTTGGTTACGGGTTATGCATCCTAACACCTTGTTTGTTACTTACACGTTAGATTTGCATGTTGCGATAGTTACAGAACGTCTAATGTTTTTATAACGAATTCCTATTTCACTCCTCAGGATGGTACTGTCCGCATGGAAGTAATTCAAACGAACGATCTGAGTAAATTTACTACCAAAACTCCAACATTAGGTAACGATATACCAGATACTGAAACCGTGGTTAAAGATTCTGGTCGCCTTAAGCATTTTTCTGCCAAGGATATTAAAGATACATCACCGGTCGATGCTTTTCTACAAGGAAAAAACTGTTTAAAAGGAGGAACTGGTTGGTGGAAATACGAATTTTGTTATGGGCGCTATGTTCGACAGTATCACATCGATAAAAATGGGGAACAATCTGTAATTCTTGGCTTCTTCGATGAAAAAGCCCATATTGAATATATAAATGCAAATCCTCACAAAAAACCAAAACCAGCAAGTAAACGAACTCAACTAACGCATTTCTATCAAGGTGGAAGTCTGTGCGATAAGACTGGTAAAAAACGGCAAACCGAAGTTAAACTTAAGTGTTTAGAAAATGCATCGAGTTCATCGACGGTTTCTCTATACCTACTGGAACCTCAAACATGCCAGTATATTTTAGGTGTTGAATCGCCGTTGATTTGTGATATTTTGCAAAAGGCTGATGAAAATGGTTTGGTTCCAAAGCAGAACACGGGTAGTGATAGCGATGAAACGCCGGCCGAATACATTATAGAATTATAAAATTTAATTTAAATTTTGTTTTTAATTTAATAAACGTTTGTCTTAATACTTAGTGATGGTTTAGATTTTAATTATCATTCTCATTTGGTTTCTCGTGCATGGCGGCTGAGACTTCAGCAAAAAGGTGTTCCCAATTCCAAACAACGTCAGGTTCTTGTAGATCTACCTCGGAACGTAAACACTTGATCAAAATAGTTAAATCCAAATCTTCAAGTGATGCAAGTGCGCTCTGCTTAATAAGATCATTGTCCAGTTCTTTGTACGCTGCGACACGATTCATTGGAATTCTAAACCAATTAAAACGGTTATTATGAACTGCATTTATTTTACAATGTACTTACTTGGGCACTGCATCATTACTAAACAACGTATCGTCATTGAAATCGTCCAAATCAGGAATAATTGGAATGTCCTCATTGGAATTTGAAGAATAGTTTGTTGTTGCACTACTAAACCGCTCCTGCTCAATAATATTAGTCTTTTGCTTTACATTCTTATCGGGTATCTCATCACTCCATACACCTGTCTTTTTAAGCTTAATCGAGGAAAAACTATTATCATCATTAGGAATTGAGTCGAGCTGGTTTTCGGATACCTCGACTTCCTCTGGATTCTTATTAGATCGCCGCCCTTTTTTAATCTAGTAAATAATCTTAATAAATATTACGTATATTTTAAAACTTTAACAACTTACTTTTAAGGTCTGCTTCAAATCATTGCCCCAGTCGATCATTTTCATTCACAACTATTGTGAACAAGGTACTCCAGATTTTCAGAATGAAGGTACTTTGTTTTGTACACATTTGACGTTTCCATAACAACGTCTCTTTACCGATCATGCTGCCACGCATTAAAAAATACGAGTACTAATTCAAACGTCAAATATGTAATAATCAAAACAAACACACGTGAAAATGTCTCGAAAATCACTTTCGAACAAAAAAGAAACGCTTTCTTGGTTTAAAAATGAAGACTCCGGTGTTTTTATTACATCAAAAGATCGAGATACAAGTTGGGATTTTATTACTTCGAAACCAATTAATTATATCAAAGATAAAGTGATTTATTCGAGTGAATTAAGTATAGGAACGATCGAGACGAATTTGTCACCGGAAAATTTGAAAAATGTTATTTTTGTGAATGAAACCGCTATGAAAATATGTGAATGGAAAATTGGTGATTCATTAGTGATTAAAAGCAACTGCACTTTTGTACGTACTGTGTGGCCTTTAAATGAAACAACAATTCGTACATGGATGCTCCCCACGACAGCTGTCCCTAGTTCGTTCAACTCAGTAAGTGGGATTGAAATATCTAAACTATCTCAAAATGTTTTAAATGCAGATCAAGTAGTGCTGAAGTCACGTAATGAAATTACGTTAAAATCATCTCAAAAAGACGTTACAAATGTGATCAAAAAATCTTCTTACAATAGTGTTTATTCGGCCGGAAGTCTGGTGGAAATAAATTTTTTTAACAAAAACCTATTGTTTGAGGTTTTAGAAATCAAAGTCTCAACAGGATTGAATAATGTACTATCAGAATTAGCAGATTTGAAATTAGATGACAAGTACTATCGCGTGACCAGTAATACCCAATTCGCCATACAAGAAGATGTTCCAGATGACCAAATCACAACAGAAAATGAAGTAGCCATCGGACTAGATGATGTGCTCATTGAATTAAAACAACTCATGGATTATGCTTTTGGCGAAATCACAATAACAACTACAAGTAAAATAACACGAGGTGCTTTGTTGTATGGACCATCGGGTTGCGGGAAAAGTTTAATATGTCGTATACTCGGCAATTCAACAAAATATTCTGTCGTGTGTATCAACTCGAGTGAAATATTTAGCAAATACTACGGAGAAAGTGAATCTAATTTGAAAAACTGTTTCGAACAGGTTCTGACCAATTACCCAAACCCAACACTTGTCATTGTTGAGGAGCTTAAAAATATTTGTCCAAAGTATTCTTCCTCGAACTCATCGGACCAGATCAAACGTATATCCACGCTATTCGGAAACCTATTGGACACGCTGCACAGTAAACGATCGGCCTCAAAATGTTTCCTCATTGCTACCGTCGACAATCCAGACAATTTAAATGAAACGATACGCCGAAGTGGTCGACTCGACTGCGAAATCGAAATTCCTATTCCGAATCCGTCGACTCGATTAGAAATTTTACGATATTTACTCAAAAATGAGTCAAATATTTCAGAACATGAGATTATGGAAATTGCAAAAATCACACACGGATTTGTTGGCTCGGATTTAATTAGTCTCGTGACCAAATCATCGATAAATGCGAATCAAAGAGGTGCTCAATTTATAACACTCAATGATATAAATATTGCGCTCAATTATGTGAAACCAAGTGCCATGCGAGAGGTGTTAATAGAGAGTCCGAACATAAAATGGACCGATATTGGTGGCATGGATGATCTAAAAATTAAACTTAAGCAATCGATCGAATGGCCGATCACACATCCAGAAATTTTTAAACGGCTCGGAATTCGGCCACCACGAGGTGTTTTAATGTTCGGACCGCCTGGATGCTCTAAAACATTAATCGCAAAAGCACTAGCAACCGAAAGCAAATTAAACTTTCTTTCGATTAAGGGACCGGAATTATTCTCAATGTGGGTTGGTGAATCAGAACGTGCTGTACGAGATTTATTTAAAAAGTCGCGACAAGTTTCCCCTTCGATCATTTTTTTCGATGAAATTGATGCAATTGGAGGTGCACGCTCGGCAGACAGCGGCTCTTCGGTTAAAGAACGGGTTTTGGCCCAAATCCTGACAGAAATCGATGGCGTTAACACACTAAATGATGTTGTCATAGTAGCAGCCACAAATCGGCCGGATTTGATTGATAAGGCACTCTTGCGACCGGGACGTATTGACAGGATTATATACGTTCCACTGCCAGATATTAAGACTCGGCAGGAAATAATTAGGATTAAACTGTCTCAAATGGTTGTAGCTAGTGATGTGAACATTAATGAACTGGCTGAAATGACAGACGGCTACTCAGGTGCAGAAATTCAAGCAGTTTGTAATGAGGCCGCATTAAAGGCCCTCGAAGAAAATGTCAACGCAATGGAAGTGAATCGAGAACATTTTGTGCATGCAATTAAATTAGTTTTACCAAGAACTAGTAAATCGATGTTAGATTTATATGAAAAATATCTAAAAGAATTTTAATAAATGTGCAGTTGTTGACCAAAGTAGAAATCTATTTTTGTCTGTCCGTTTCTATCTTTGAAATCTTTTTTGGGGCTCAAGGCTCTCCCAACTCTTTCGCGGTTCGCTTATTTACGTCATACTTTACGCCAATACATAGCCAAATCGAGGATGTACGGCTAAAGACCCGATTTACGAAGATCTGCCTGTCCATAGCATAGCTCAATGCCAGCATATAGTATAAACATGAAAGATGAGTTTTTGCACTCCAACAGGGAGCAATAGATGTGTTCATTCAACCACCGATCGTAATCAGAAAGGAAAAATCCCAATTGGATCCTGCCACTATCAGTATTCGAACCCGGTACCCTCCGCTCCACAAAGTAGAATTGTAAACCGTCTTTCTTTTGAAACTATGAATTATACTACAACAGACTATTCATAGATGTCACTAACCCACTACAGAAATATTGTCGCTAACTTCAGCGTTTTGATTTGTTTATATTTTTATTCCACACGTGAATTTATAATGTGTCAGTGATCTTGTAAAAAGTTAAAAATATTCGTAAATTAGAATGGGTGTACGCGGTTTAACAACATACATAGCAAGGAATGCTGAACAGTATTTAAAACCTCACGAATTACACGATTGCCAGGTTGTTATCGACGGTGACTGTTTTGCACTACAACTGCACCGATGGGTTGGCAACTGCAATGGGGCATTTGGCGGGGACTATGATTATTATTTCAATCGGGTTTGTGAAGTTTTTAAAATGTTCGAACTGTGTAATGTTAAACCATTTGTAATATTCGATGGGGGCTACGAAATGAAAAAAATCAAAACCGTAAAATTGAGATTTCGCGGCCGAATCGCATCGATGAAGCACGTAAATCCGCATGACTGTAAAACAATCTTTCCGCTAATGATTCGAGAAGTGTTTGTAGATGCGTGTAAGAGTTGCGGTGTACAAGTCATGAGATGTTTGTATGAAGCAGATGAAGAAATTGCACAACTGGCGAAACGATTGAACTGCCCGGTAATTAGTTATGACAGTGATTTCTATATTCACAACGTTAAGTACATCCCTATGATCTCGATCACATTCAAACTGTACGAGTGTGTCACGACAAACGACGACGATGGAAAGCTATTGAAGCAAGAGTATGTTATAATCGATGGCCTAAAAAAATCCAGTCGTAAACTGAAACCCAATCAATCTTCGTACTATTATCTAGATTGCTGCCTGTACAAAACCGAATATCTATTCCGAAAGGAGTTATCGAGTTTTAAAATGGAAATTTTACCGTTATTGGCAGCCTTACTTGGAAATGACTTTATAAATCAAAAAGTTGTACGTAAGTTTTATCGACAGCTGAGTTTGAAGCATACTGGGAAAAAATATAATTTACAACAGCGACGAATCGGTGCCACACTTCATTGGTTAAAGAACGAAACATTCGACACAGCAATTACGAAAATTTTGGGACAAGTAAAAAAAGACGAACGACAAACTCTATTGGGCCATATAAAGGCAGCCATGGAAAGTTACTGGAATACAGATTGTGATTCGTATGATTTTTTCGAAATTGAGCGACTTAATCTGGTACAGGACGAATCAAATGATATTGTCAAGCATACGATTGATGAAGCAACAGTGCTTAACGAGATAAAAGATATCGAGGTAGAAGACGACGATGATGACGAACCGGAAGAGGATGAATATGAGAAACAAGTCGAGGCCGAGTTAGAAGATGTTGCAGACGAAGTTAACGAAAATGAACTGGAAATGGAACGATTTGATAACATTCCAGATTGGTTCGTCAAACGATTTATGAGATGTGAATTTTCACGGTTCCTGGTGAATCTATATTCACTTAAAATTTATATATCGAATCCGCAGGTTGAAGATTACAACTTTCCCGAATCAAATTCGATTGCAACGGATATACTTGTTTATATTTTTAGCCTTCTTAACCATCCTCGAAAATGTCAGTTGAGTTACTTTAAGCGAAATGTTAAAGGGCATGCGGTTGTCGTGTCTCCATTCGATTCGATCGTATTCCCCAACGACTTTATATTTAATACCGAAATCGAAAACAATTTAGAACTATTTCAGTACATATTTCGAGATAGGCCTGATGATTTTAAATCTTTCCTCGATAAACTAAACGAAACTGTGCCGAAACCATTTCATCTTTACTTTATTTCAATTTACTATTTAACCGTCAAATCGGTCGTTGTAAATACCTGCCATGTACATACCTTACTAGTAGCATTCATATATTTTCTAGTCGTACGCGATTTTAACGAACTCCGGTCAAATAAATCGAACGATAAATTTATAAGTTTAGTAAATGCGATACCCCGAAATGAGGTGAATATGATAAAGAAACGTTTACAGGTGTATTTCAAGCTAAACGAAAAATTGAAAACCAAACACAATGCCGTCACTCTGACGATCTTACATCCGTTTGCTGAATTTCAATCGGTCGTCTACAATTTAAATAATTTGAACTCACTATGTAACTATCCCTTCGAATCGGTCAAGATTCACGAGTACTTTAATGGCACATTCTTGTATAATTTTTACATGGCGCTAAAAGGCAGGAATGCTATTCCATCGTATATTCAAAATCATATTTTTGAAAATTCAACAAATTTTGTAAATATTTACAATTTTGTTACTGAGGATTTGTTGAAACATTTTGTTGATATTTTAAATCGAAACAATATTAAGAAACGGATTAAAAGCGGTGGGAAGAAAAATCAAAAAAAGCGTGTCGAGAGTAGTGAGTCGGATGAGGCAGATACGAACATAAATGATGACCTCAGCGCAGACGAAGATTATAACGATGTTAATAATAGGTTTAGTAGTTTGTTGAAATTTTGATGTAAAATAAACTATTTTCAATGTTTAGAATATGATTCCGGAGTTTTCTTTGTATTACGCTGGTGATTTCCAGGAGTCTAATCTCAAGATCATTAATATTTCGTACACACTTCCTCTAACCAACTTTATTACGATAAACGTAAAGGACATCAATTGCCAAAGCAACCCGATGAGATCGCGTTCCAATCCAATGAAAGTGCCAAAATACAAAATTTGTGGTAGGTTATGGTCAGGATACGCCTGTCTCGTTTTCAGAACTTTGGTGACAGGCCTAACCTATCACATCATGTCATAAAATTTAAATCAAATCAATTTTATACGAGTTATCCATACAAACAATACTGTTTGCCCTACCATACAGTCAGTCATCTGAATTACGGGTTGAATTGCCCCACGCTAGCCTACTGAAATAAAATATGAGTTGATCCATGAATTACAAACTCAAACAGGTGAAGGGCAGCCGATATTTATGAAGAAGTGTTCTTTCACCTCACGTCATAGACTCTTACATTTATCACGATTCGAACTAAGTACTTACCACTTGTTCGGTGGTAAGTACTTAGTTCGATCGCTATTCAAAGACACCACCTCAAAAACAATCTTAATAAAGAGGTCCAACAGATCAAATCAGCAAATTAACAAGGCAACAAAAGATTATATGAGCCATTCGTGCCATTTATGGGATTTGTTCAACTGACTTCAGACTAAAAATAAAGTTCTATTGATGTGGTCCATAAGCCTCCTTAGAAAGAATTTGCACTCTATTTTAATCAACGATTCGCTTCGGCCAGCTCTTTAAAGTTATTACTAGTTCTCACACTTTTTGTTTCCTTTTTTGATTCAATTCCTGTGACATATTTGTATGACTAGTTGACATTACAGATTTGTTCAAAAATACCTGGGGATGTCTATTGGTCATATTCAACAGTTTCTATGTTTTCTGTTTATCCCTCTGCATCTCAACAATCAATCGATGGTCATATTTATGTATATCTGGGGGATAAACACTAGATTTGCTACCTCCTTCTACCCTATATGTATACAATTTCAGCAGGTGCTCGCACTGCCCCTTCTATAAGCACCTACTATCAATCACTCGGTTAAATAAGTGGGCAAAAGTATGAAGGGAGATCCTCAGTGGCATTGGATTTACAACGATTACAGTGGCTATGGATTAACACTCTATTAAAGCAACTATGGACATGTTTGAATTTTTCATCGGTTTCTTGATTGGCAATCGATTTCCTTCTTTCGAAACTGATTTCACACCTGTCAATAATAGACAGGTTTCATGAACGTCACTTAAATATTACGTTTGTGAATGTTCATGCTTCCACCGAGAAACATAAAGAATAGTTTCAATGTTGAACTCAAAACTGTCTTGAGCAAAATACCGCAACACGACGTTAAAATCATGTTAGACGACTTCACCGACACGCACCACTGAGTGCCATTGTGGTGTTGCCTGGTATTTTGGCGCTACTTCACAGAATACAACTCATGTAAATAGTTTTTTGCATTATTCTAGTTAACTTTGAAAAAACAATTATTTTTGTATTATTCAAGTTAACTTTGAAAAACAATATTCGATAGTTTTTCGTAAAACCATAAAGAGTCGTTTCTGTTCCTTCGTCCGCATAACTTGTATTTTTAAAATGTAAAAAGATTAAAAAAGTAATAATAAATAGTGATCATTGTACCTAAATAAATATTAAATACGAAAAATACATATCACCGTAAAACCATTATGCATTCTTCCCACATAAGGCACATGGAAGAATACGACGACAAAATCAAATCGACCACATCCTTTTGTCCAAAAACGCATCTTTCTTGACTCAACTACATCAGAACCAACCGTGGAGCGAACCAATTTCAGACCCTTGCTAGTAGTTGATGAGTTATACTTTCACCTGTCTTGAAGCTACCCGAACAGGTGGTTCGACTCCTTTATAAATAATCTTGAAATAAAAATCATTTCCTGTCTTCGTTTAGAAACAATGGGATATAATTAAAACAGTGGTCACCGATATATGTCACCGATATCAAACAGTGGTCACCGATATATGTCACCGATATCAAACAGTGGTCACCGATATCAATATAGACTATAGGCCGTAGTTTATCTAGACTGAAAAATCTTTGGCTGGTCAACGATTGTTTGAGGGTTATATTTCGTTTTCTAGCGTGATCAAGAGAAAGATCACGCTAGAAAACGAAATCTATCATAAAAAGCAAGGTACACATTATCGCATTAGCCAAATCAGCTTCACGTAAACTCGGGTTCCCCAATAGATGCAGACGGTTTTTTAAATCGCATCAGGTTCTCCAAATATATAAAACCTTTATAAGACCGTGTATAGAATATTGCTGTCAGGTTTGGGGTGGAGCATATGGCACTGCTCTCCAGTTGCTGGATAGAGTTCAGCGACGTGCCATACAACACCGCAGAGATGTTGCAGGGCTCTGCGTGTTCTATAGATTAATAAATGGTAAATGTTCTGCAGAATTAAAGGAGAAAATACCACCATTTGTTACGCCAGGGCGGGTAACACGAGGAACGGTTAATGCGCATAGGTTTACGGTGAAGCTGCCGAAACCACGAACTGAAGATGCAAGGCGCGAATTTATTTATCGAACATCTAAGAAGTGGAATTCGTTGGCTGGTTTTCAGTTTCCGTTGAAGTATAAAATGCACAAGTTCAAGGCAGCTATCAACCTTTACTTGAAGGATCGCGCGTTGGGTGCAGGAGCTCTGACAGTTACAAGGAGCTAGGTCAGTCTAAAAGTCCGCCCTGCACCCAATTAAAACTAAACGTAAAAAAAAGGTAATCTTACGATCTCTATCGTAAAACGCGAGGTAATCTCCTACATAAACACAAGGAAAACCTTATACCGGCTATGCAGGCCAAAAGAAGGAATTGGTGTGAACAACAGGCACCCAACATCCAAAATTCAGATCCAAGATATTGATATCTATATATTCGAAAAATAGCTACAGAATTCCCTAAAGTTGTGAAGGAGTTGTTTATCTTCACTTGTAAATAGACGGCCACCGCACCTCCTGAACAACCTCTCTTGCGTCGTTCTGATTACCTTCAAGATATGATGATATGACCACCATGAACATTATGTTGAACTGAGGGACGTGATATCACAGATGAAAAATTATAAGACACTCGAGAGGTTGGTATCTACAACAAAATGCTTAAATATGACGGCGATCATATATTATCCCACCTGTTTGAGCTTGTAGTGACAATCTGGTAAAAAAACAGCCTAGAAGACTGGAAGACGGCTCTTATTAATTGTAAAAAAGAAGAAACTCAAAAACATACCGCGGCACAGCTTCGTTGACCTCAGAATACAAGGATTTGCCAGTTTAGTCGCGATAAAGTACAAGAGTGTATCTTGAGAGATACAAGAGAGTATCTTGGGAGATTACTAATGCGGTTTTCGCCCCAAAAAGTTTCACACTGAGGATGGTCTTAGAGAAGTGCTACGAAGAGGACATATTTGTACATAGTCTCTCCGTAGACTTCCAGCAGGCGTACGATAAGATTGAGAGGAACGCGTTATGGAACTTATTGTCCATAAAATTGGTATATATGTGCAAAATTCTAATGAATGAATCAAAGTGTTTGATGAGACATCTAGAGTGAGGCAAGAACACCAAATATCACAAATTCTGTTCAACCTGTCAATAGAATATGTCATCTATCAGCTCAAAACTGCCCAGTGCAACTGTTTTTTATTACTGTCTTCTATTAGCATACGCTGACGAAAGTTGCATTCAGCGTTACAGCATTTCTCACTGTGAGTGGTCTTCTCCCTGTTGGAAATATCAACCCAACAAATTGGCGTTCAACGAAGCGAGGACCACATATATTGTCACCGCGACACGTGGAGACTTCATTTCAGGAGAAACACAATATAAGATGGTGGATGAGTTTTAATATCCGGGGTCATCGATTATCTTCTAGTTGACATGCGTACAGAAACCCCGTTTCGTGTCAACGATAATTGTTGCATGTTACCGACCATTTTACGCGAATATCAAAGTTTTCAATCTCTCTATATATCACGTAAAGTAAAACTGGATATCTATAAATCGCTGATAAGATCAGTGTTGCCCTTTGGTTGTGTGTCTGGGACATTAACAGCACAACACACAAAGAAGCTGTTTACCCAATGCGATGAATGAATCATGATATCAGCCATGATATTGACAAATTCATCATTTGCATTCATAAGATCATCAAGAATAAGATGGCTTGGATACCTTCTCCTTTTGCAAAATCAGACCACCAAACAGCCCTTGAAGGTGGCACCAACGAAAGTAGGACTTTGAGAGAGACCTGGTGTTCTCTTATTGGGAGTCGGTCTATTGCATGGAAAGTAGCGCACGCGGAGGAGGGATATATCTTCTTTGTATCTAGCGTACATTAAGGAACCGACCATAGTTTTCCCAGGCCGATTGAGACTTATAAGCTCAATTAAATTTTAATTTAATTTAAATTAAATTTTATTTAATTTTAATAATACTATCGTGTGGAGAGATTCCATTACATCTAAGGAATTTTTAAATTTATGCGAGTCAATTTGGAATAATATTCGGTGTTTCTACTTTATGCCATTACAAAGTCAAATTGAGGATGTACGGATGTAGATTTACATAGAAACATTGCATAGCTCTATACCAACCTTAGTACTGATATGGAAGATGGGCCATGAAATCTGCACTCGAACAGAAGATTGTACATGTTCATTCACACCACCGATCGTACCCAGGTGGTCAAACATCCTTTTGACAGCTGACTCCTTTCGAAATTCGAACGCGGTACTTCCGCGGTTTCGATCGCTGCGCCATTTGGTCGGCAAATAAGAATCAAATTCGCAAAACACACTGCTGCGCAATGTGTTACACCAGTTTGTAGTAGAATTTGTTGAAATGCAAAATCTAGTACAATTTTACTGTTATAAATTGTTTTCGTCATGAATGTCAAACAGAATCAGAGAAAAAATGGAGTAAAAAGCTGAAAAGGCATAATTTTCTTTCATCATAATTTTTATTTCATTTTTTACTTTAATTTCGTTATTTTTAATTTAAAATTTATCGCAAATAAAAGTTTAAATCTCAATTAATGCGAATATCTAAAAGTAAATTGGATTAATACAATAATTACGGTGTTAATTTATAAAGTAAAAAGTTCAAACAACAAAAAAAAATTTTCTCATTTTTTGTAGGACAAAACCTAATTTCTTTTTTGTGTGTGCTTTATTTTGGTTTGTGTTCGGAGAAGAAGAGGAGGCAACAAAAGAAGAAGAGCGAGAAGACGACGTAAGAAGAATTATTGTTCACCCACAAAACACTCTAATTACAGTCAGTAGTACAAAAACAAACATGGCAACATCAGCAAATAATAAAAATTCGATTCAAATCAAAACAAATAAATTAAATAGCCAATTCGAGGGGGTTACGTTATTCGCGATATCTGATTTTTTATGCAGTGATGAATTTAAAGTGCTTCAGGAGCAGATATTTAATAGTTTGAAAAAGCTTCAAGAGGAAAATGCTGCAATGGAAGCGGTCCAAAAAGCGAGAGAAGCGGCAGCGATTGCGTCAGCAGCAGTAGCAGCATCACCAGTGAATGGTCGCGAATCAGATGGTAATCTAGTGATGTTAAATTCTGGTGCAGCTGTTAAATTACCACAAAGTGTTGACGATATTGATAGTAACTATGCACGAGAACTGTTCATCGAATCGGACAACAAGTACATATGCAAAATTTGCGGCAAGGAACTAAAAAAATCAAACTCGATCGAGGATCACATTCGTACACACACAGGTGAAAAACCGTACAAATGCAAAGATTGCGATAAATGTTTTTCGCAGGCGGTAAGTTTAAATTTACATATGCGAGTTCATTCACTACCCAATCCAGACAATCAGTGTAATGTGTGCTCGATAAAATTCGAAAATCTTATGAAATTAAACGATCACATGCGTGTACATTCGGCATTGAAACGATTCCCTTGCTCGATTTGCAACAAGAATTTCAGTAGCTCCAGTAAATTGCGACGACACTTGCCAATGCACACGGGCGAAAAACGATACGCGTGTTCTATTTGTGATAAACGTTTTACACAATCGAGCAGTTTGAATAAACATTTCAAGACTACTCATTCGACTGAATCCTCATCAACGTTGATGGAATGTTAATTGTGGGCCACTCGCAGCTCAGGCACCTAACAATGATTATTATTATTTTTTAATTTATTAAATTTACAACAAGAATATTTATTTTGATTAAATTTAAATTAAATTAACGGGTTAAGTTATTTAATTACATTATGTATTACTATCCATTAATAATTTATTGTATCTTAGGTAAGACGAAAATCTACAAAGATATTTACCACACGTATATGTAGTAAATAGGTAGTTACAAATGAGAGTTTTTCAAAACTTTACAAAAACGCAAGATATGCCAATATTCCGTGTTACACACACACACAAGTCTAGTAAGCTGAGATTGTAGTGTAAACAAGACGAATGTGAAAGCGAACTCCAACCGTTTGTCGAAGACAAGTTGTGTGCGCAATCTCGGCATAGAATATAAAATCTAATTAAAAAGAAAAGACGATTGCGTTTTAAGCAGTCACTTCTAAAAAATTTCGACTGATTATATAAAAAAAAACTAAAATAGTATTTGTGGTGTAAATTCTCTTTATAGAATCTCCTTTATTGTATTAGACTGTTTGACCCTGTCCCATAAGAAAAGAAACTTCCGTCCTCCAAACACATACACACATTAAATAGATAATGAACAAAACTACTAGTACCTGTTTGAGACCAATGATTTATACTTTTTATATTAATAAATAAATACATAATTCTTGGGTTTGATTCACAATCAAATTCGAAATATCAGTATCAGCTTCCTCTTAAGATCATTTTCACTCTCATTTTAGGAATGTTTTCTATTTTATAAAATTAATCTTAAGTTCAATTAATTAACACATTTTCTCTTGTTTTGTAGTAATTAAGTCTAATAATTAATTTGTAAATTAGAGTTAAATTATATAAAAAAAAATCTATATTACATATATATATGGACGAATAAATAAATATATTTTTGAGAATAAAAAGATTGAGAAAATAATAAAGTAAGTGTCCGGTTTTTTATTGCACTCCGGGCAGGAGAAGAAAGAGCACCCAGTCGAATATTTACTGCTAGTCACGAAAAATTTGCTAAGATAGTGATCATCTTAATAGTTATTCCACTATGTCTTGTAAACAAACTAAATCAATAGTATCCGATTACAACAATCATTCGATTAAGCCAATCTTTTCCGTATTGTCTTAGATTGACCTATTTACCTCAAATGATTTGTCAACTTGGCAGAAATGGTATGTACATATTATACTCTAAAACTGTAAAAGACTGCCACTCGATTTATACTTAGTGACGTGGATTTTATATCTTCTAAATTATGTAGTGATATGTGTATAACGCTAATAATAAAATCTAAAAAGAAATCTCCTATCTTCTTTGCGCGAATGTCTTTTTAATGGTTAGCAAACACATTTGAATATATAATATATAGGTACGAACTAAAGTCTCTCTATTCTTTCGATCAACTTAACTATAATGTATTAAGACGTAAATTCGTGCACGTATGTACATACTATAAGTGTTTAGATTTAATTAGAGACTCGCGAGAAACGATTGATTTTTACTTTATGATATAAGTATTTAACATATGTACACGACGTAGCTAACATCAAATTAAGTAATGGATATAGTTAACCGTTTAGTCAGATCGACATATACATTAATTGTCTAAGATTAGGGTCTAATCAAAGAAAGAAGCAAAATTGGAGAATTTGAATTGAAACCCCTATGTTCTGATCTGATGCTAGAACCTTTGATGCTACAACCCAACAATCTGACTATCGGTCTTTATATTGTAGCAAGCAATTAGAAGATGCCAGGTCGGCCTCTACGCCGTGAACCCATCGACGTTGACAGCGACCACTTTGCCTACCGCAAGGCGGCTCTTCCTTCCAATATTGCTGTATCATTGGGTTCGGATCAGCACGCAGAACGTGACCGCATTAAATTTCTGATCTCCTTGAACAGCAATCTGTTTGCTTTTAACGTCACGTTTTGAGCAATATAGCACACGCATGAATCTTCTCTCGGATGTTAGAGGCCATCTTTCGTACTCATCCGCCAAGGTCCAACTCCCACATCCATACATGACAACGGATCTGATCAAGACTATACAATTTCAGCTTATTCGGATTTAGAAGATATTTTGTTTTCAGAAGTGGACGTAAAGAATATAAAGCCCGATTGGCACCGGCAAGGCGAACCTTGATATCCACTCCCACACTGTTATCCAAGATACTTAAAGCTCATCACGCCTTCAAACGTACGCTTACCACAACTGAAATCAATTGCGTCTTGGTCTCGAAAGTCAGAGATCAGACTCGTTGATTTTGAGACCAACGGAAGCTGAAAACTGTTTCAGTGGATCAAGTATCTCTTTCACTTCGTTGCCATTTAATCAAATTACACAGATATCATCTGCATATGGAGTGTCGGAATAAGATTTGTCTTGAGGTGTTTCACTTTTACGAAGGATGTATTCCAACATGAGATTAAACAGTATTGTGGACAGCGCATCTCCTTGTCGAACACCCGAAGTAATTTCAAAAGTTCTCGATAGCCTGTTTTCAACTTTAACACAGCATTGCGACTACGTTACTGTCATTTTACATAGATGTACGTATTTGTTTAGTATTCCTAAAGACTTTGGTATATAGATCCTGATTAAATTCCAAATATGTGTAACAAATGTTCGAACTATTTCTCGAGGCATTGCATCTCAAATCGAGCCAATAGCAGCCATCACCAATTCAACAGCCGGAGAAAAATTTTGTTGGAAGATTCAATCATTGTTTAAGTAATGCTCACTAGTCCAGAAAAAAATTACTTCTTCGAATTTCAGGGCGATACCTTTCTTAGTTCACTTTGACGACATTATTGATGAATTAGACCGGTAGATTTATCACAGGGGTTAATCTAGTCCAGACCATTTGGTTCTAGCAAAAATTCGAACTTATTCAGAAGACGTTTATTTGCATGACTATATTCTTACTGATAACAGTGCAAGATTGACTTTGTAATAAGATTGGAATTTTAAAACTTATGCGGATAATTTTTAAGGTCTTATATACAGTTTTCTGAGGTTTTTTTGGTTTACCACAAGACTCCTTCTGACTACAAGATGCATCTTGATTTGGTAATTTCGATGAATTTAACATTGGCTTTAAACTATTTATTCAGGTTTTGTCGAATTTCTAGCATCGTAGTTCTATTATAACGAAAGTAATTCTTTTGACATGATATTTTGAATTTATCATAAAAGAAATTGAGAACAGATTAAGAAAAACCCCGCTCTAGCGGTGACGTTATTATCTCTTAGGAGAAGTATTGACTATCACTTTTGGTGGTGTGCACCAGAAACAATAAATCAGCAAAGATTCCAGATTTCCAGTTCTTCTGAAATTATGATAGACGCACTTTAAATATCGTCTTGGACATTCTCACGGGAAATTGTTTCCGGAATAATCACATGTGCTGAATGGAAATTTGGAACAATCACATTTTTTAATTAATTTAACTAAACGAGTTATCTCAAAAATCGACATGGTTGATAACTTCAGCTTTTTTTAATTTTCCACAAATCAGCTTGTATTTTTTCAGATGGGTCTCTCTCTCTGAACAGGAAGTTGCTTTTGGTGTCTACTGTTCATGATTTGAGACCTTTCGGGACATATTGTAATATTCATCAAGCGAAAGAAATTTTGGACCTTCTCGTTTGCAACAACATAGTAATGGTCAATGGTAGGTGACTTTCCACTGTGACATTGAGGGCAATCAAATTGCAGACTGTTTGTTAATGCTTTTAATGCTTTTATTTCATAGGATCTGAACAAGCTACTTCTTTGCGTGTTTACATAGTTAAAAAACAATTAAAAACGTTACCCATTCGAATCTAAAGATGACCTCGATAGCTACCCCTAATTGTCAGAGGGTTTAACGCAAAACTGACCAATTACGCTATTCCATGAAAAAGGACAATTTAAATTGGTTAATATTGGTTTCTAGACGTATTGGTCATGGCTGTTTCATTGTTTGGAACTTGTCAGTGATGCCGTGTATATGATAAATGCCTTGAGAATGTTGATGATAGTTGATAACACCATCCGTCCAGCTTTCATGGCACCACTTCTCTTGTGTTCAATTTCAGGATGCCATTGTGTGTGAAAGAACCTCGAAGGGTTCCAG
The DNA here is from genome assembly GCA_963932295.1 of Tipula lateralis. NCBI lineage: Eukaryota > Metazoa > Arthropoda > Insecta > Diptera > Tipulidae > Tipula > Tipula lateralis. The sequence goes on along the minus strand of OZ010736.1, from coordinate 190,692,273 downwards.
CCAACTTTTAAAATAATTAGGAATATAAAAGTTATTTGTAATATATCATGGAAAATAGGTGTCGGTAAACAGCATGCACCGATTAGTTAAATGGTGTTTATTTTACTGGAAATGTTTATTGGAAAATTCCTATTTCGAGTAGGCTTTACTATTTTTCTGTCTCTTTTTATCTTTGAAATCTGTTTGCTTATTTACCTTCTACTTTACTCCATTACATAGCCTAATCGAAGCCATCGAAGCGGCTAACTCCATGCCAGCCTAAAGTACTGACATTGAAAATGGTTTGGTCCATGAATTATGCACTCCAACAAAGAGTCATAGATATGTTTATTTACACCAAAAATCGTAATCAGATGGTGAAAAATTCCTTTCGCATCCTGTCCCTATCGAGATTCAATCCCGGTAGATCGCGCTTTGATAGCCGCAGCTTTAATCACTATTTCTTTAGGATTGTGAAGAAGTATTTAAGATTTTGATTCGAGGCTGAATTTATGTTATGTATAAATTGAAGGTCCAATCCAAGAATAGTTTGAATAATTAAACTTTACTAGCGACTTGTGTTTATATAAATCTAATACCTTGGTTGGTTTGTATCCATTCTTCAGGTCGTTCGAAGTCATGGAATAATTTGTTGTAGAAAATACCAAGAAATTTTATTAATACGTGAGCCTTGAAATTCTCTAATTTATATTTGTAAAGAATTCATTCATTTCAGAAATATTGAGACACCAGAACGTGTATTTGATGGTTGCATACGTTGAAAATCATTCTCATCAGATCAAAGTTTCTAGCTTTCATATAAGCCTAGGATAACATTCAAAAGGTTTCCCGATCTAATAGTTGATTCAACTCGATATGCTAGAGTTTTCATAACCCCTTAAAATATCAACTTTTATGAAAAAATCGGAAATCGTAAAATATTATTTCGTCAGAACCAGCATTTGTCTAAATATTGTCATTCAGTTATTTATTTTTATCTTTTCGATATTTCAATTTTCTTACGAATTACACAATTTATTAATACATCTGTCTTTAAGATGTTAAATTAAACATCACAACATTTCAGCGCCCGCAGTATACTTACGATTCAAGTAAATTTACTGTAAATCATAAAATTCTGTAAACAATACATACATTATTAGCATACATACATTGCATACTGGAATTTCATTAAAAAAAAAATTTATAAAATTATTTGAACTCTTGCAGCATCAAATATATAAAATTTTGATAAGATTTGCGTCACACAACTAACGAAACATCTCGTGTTTTATAATGATAGGACTGCTATCACAAACAAACATTGTGATTTTAGATTTTTTGAGAATATTTCTATTAATTAATACGATTTATTATGACTAATTAAAATAATTAAGATCATTACTCTTGTCTGTAGGCATGTGTATAAATATACATACAATCGAACGAACGTCAACAGATAATTTTTAACTAGAAATGTGAACATACGTCAATGAAGCATCGTAATTCAATCCGAGATGTAATAATTGGCCAACAGAAAGTAATTTTTATATAGAAAAATAATTAAATTTCGATTTTATTTAAATTTTCAAATTATTATTTTTTACATTTTGTTTACTAAGTATATTCATTTTCAACGTTACAAAAAAAAAATTAAATATAAATTAATAATACAGATACGATTTTTTCATTAAATATATCAAATAATTAATATTTTGAATAAAATATTTAAATAAATTATTTAATAGTTAATATAATTATTTAGAAATAAAATCACACAACTAGATTTTAAAAATTATAGATATTTTGTAACAAGGATATATTTTTTGTGCTTTTATTTAAATATTATTAATCAAAATACCAAAAACAAATATACTTTTAACAATAATTATTAGGTAATATAATTATAAACTAATTAGCAGCCTTTTCTTTATATAATATAATGTAGATATAATTAATTAAATCTAATGTTCTTATAAATTATTAAAAAGGACCTTAAGAGTACGCAGCACGACGGTTTTATATTTGTCGGCCTAAACTAAGTATGTGAGATGAAAAATCTAACTAATTTAACGTGTTGTGGTAAGAAAAGTAGATAATCTGTATTTATGATTAGAGCATAAAATAGTCTAGCTAATCGTTGTCTAATCAAATCCATAATCTGTACGCCACGTCATGATACTTCGTCTTGAATAATTTGACCATGGTTCATCATAATTTTGTGAATAGTAATAATAATATAAATATTAAGCTTACATACTTCGAATCTAATTGAACAAAAAAAACTTTTGCATTTATAGAATTAAACACCATTTCGGTTATTTTATAAACAAAATAACCTACTAATCCATTGATTTATCGTTAACTATCAATAGATGCTAGATAACTGGTTCGCAGTCAGGTAGCGCATTTAAACGGATTTAATCCTATAAATCCATAATAAATTTATGTATTTCAAATGAAATAATTATATATTGGCACTATTTATATAAAATAACAATAAAAATATATAATATAATTTATTTACACACATTATCGATTACTTCATCATTAATTTACACTACTCGTTGACGACTGTTGTACATAAAAATCACTGTTGAAATGTTTCGTCAATACGTACACCACAGCCTCGTACACCGACATCATAATTGCCGTATTCGGTATTTGTCTCACTAGTTGTGTGGCCAAACCCCTAAAATTATATAACAAACACATCCCAAAAAAGGAACAAAAAAAAAAGAAATTTGTGTTTAATATAATTTTTTGATTTCTACTTAAAATTATTCTTAATTTAAATTCTTAATTTAAACAAAACAAATTAAATTAAAAATGAAATACCCAGATATGACTTTTTATTTGTGAGTGACACACACAACAAGCGAACACATATTTTTATAAAGCGGAATTATTTTTTATTCTAAAAATTAATAAATTTTAGATTAAAAATGAAAAATATGTATAATTCAATTAATTACACAATCCGAATCGCATTAGAATTTGTAATTCCAATTAAATTAATGTATATAATGTGTGTTACACATGATGAACAACAGAGGACAAAACACACAATGAACACAACGACCTTAAACAAAAAAATTCAATTAGATTCTAATCTGTCAATTATATTACCTATATAGTCCAAATCTTCCTTCTTCCTTTAATATTGTGAAGATTGTCTGCCAAAAGGATCGATATTTATTTCCCTCCTCTCGTAGACGAGTACGTGCCACTTCATGTGGGTAGGCGACACACGATGCTATAGTTTTTGATACGGCACCAGCTAACATAAATTCCATAAAGTCTCGTGAAGTTTTACCATCGCTTGGATGTTTTTCGCGCAATTCAATCTAAATTATATAAATATTGTTATAAAATCGGCTAGTATAAATCGAGTAAATATTATATTTAACCCACCATTTTAGCTTTGAGCGCCTCATAAATCACAAAATGAATTACAGTCTCACTTATCCCAAAATAACTTGCTGTTATACCCTTATAAAATCCTCGTATCCCAGAAGTCGAATATATTTTCGATATAACTTCGCCGACTGTTGATGGCGATTTAGAATTATAATCTAATTGTAGCCTAGTTTTAACAAACCAGATCGGATTGGTTACGGAGGCAGACACAAAACCAGCCGATGAGGCTGATAAAATGTGTATGATTGGTGAATCGGGTTGCAATACACCCAAATTATTAAGCGCATGTTTCGTTTGGGAATATGAACAGAAGTATAGTGCTCGAGATGGAGCAACGCCCACTATATTGGGTCCGAGTCCTTTGAATAGCGCTCGTGGACCTTCATTTTGTACTATATGCCTATAAAGTAAAACAAAACAAAATGTAAGGCTTCATTTTCATAATAACATAATATGTCTACAGACATTAGGCGCCACTACATATAATATAATTGATTCAATTTCATTTTTTTTTTCTAGATTCATTGAGAAACTATACTTAGAGTAAAACTTGGCAACAACAATATCTTACCTTAAACATTGCATAATACTCATAGACTTTGCTGCCGATGATATTCCGCAGTGTGAAATCATAATTTGTGGTCTGGGCTTTTGTAAAATTCTGGTAGATAATTTGCGTCTCTGTTCTGGTCGCAATACTGCTTCCGATGTTGAATTTGAATTGCCATTGTCGTGTAGTTTCGAGGATGGACGGGGTAAAAAGGCGGTTGAACTTTGTAGGCGTGTCTTAACAACTTCAAGTGGGCATGTTGCAATTGCGCCAACAGTTCCAGCCGTTCTGTATATAAAAAAAAATAGAAAAATAATAGTTTGATTAATTTATGTTGCTTATCTATAAAATATATAAATATTCTTATCATAATGATAATCATATAAGTAGTTCAAAACGAAGTGAAAGATTTTTAAAACAAAGTCGTAAATTTATACACCGGTATCAAGGTAACACAAGTATTAATTATAAAATTTAGTCGAGTGAAAATATGCAAACAAACTATTTATAGTTGATAGTTTAATGACAACTAGTAGAATAGTAAACAATACGAGTGACTATAAAGGGCCAATTCGTTTCCTAACCGATAGCTTATCCACCAAAAACTAGTATCGTGTGGAGGATATACTTGGGATCACCGTTCTGAACAAATGATACTTTGTACAGTAATCACACGTTTTGTTCAAATAAGATTGATAAGACAAACGTTTATGGGTGGTGTACAGTAGCGTCCAAAAAGAAAATTCAAATTCCATGTGCCATTTGTATGAAGCGTGTAATTACTCTATTAATTTTATTTGGCGTTATCATTAGCGCATTCCAATCACGATGATAATGCGTTGCACATTAAAATTAGATAAATTGACTTTGGTAATTTTAATCATGTTAATCGATAAGACGCGCATTTTACTAGAACTCGGACTTGTAAATTAAGTTTTATTGACCGTTTGGATTATATAGGAATATGTCATATATTTACAATTGCTAGTCATACTAAAATAATTCAGTATTCGCGGCGCATAAACGAATTTTATTGTGCCAGTTGTTTGTCGTGTACATTAAATTAACATTTTCATTGAAACAAAAAATTTTTCGTTTTACGCGAATTTTCACGTGCTGATCGCGTGTTCAATGGTTTTTGTATGGAAGAAATTGTATATGATAAGTATGAAGGTTGACTTTTGTTTCGGTTTATACATTTACTCGTATACAATCGAAACATAGTTGAATATCCACCCGCATTGATTAAACATATTATTTCACGAATTTGGAAATTTTCCAAATAAATAAACAAATCCACAATATGAGGTACAGTGTGGTACATACCGATTGTCGTGTGCCATACAATTTAGGTCATATTCGTAAGACAGAAATATTTCAACGCCATCAAGATAAGATAAAAACTAACCGTAAATACACTCATTGGTGTTTACGTTTGTTGTTTGTTAATTAAATGCATATAAGCGAGCACAGCATTCTTAAGGCGAATGACTCACAATTGTTGTGAAAATACAATTTTAATTGAATTGAACAAATAAATAGATTGCCCACGCGTCCGACACATCGCGAAGTAAATTGTACTTTCCTTAAAATAAATACAATTGGTGTGAACAACATTTTATATTTTCACGACTATTAAAATGAAGAGAAAGGGAATCACCACAGTAATTTATACGATGTCTGGCTGAGTGAATTTCTTGATGCGATAAAAAATGAATACATTATGAAATAGTCATAAAACAATTGTTTATCTTCTGCTCTGATATGAATTTTGCGCATTTAAACGATTTGACTAGTCTGTTTGCATTTTCGCGGACCGAAATACGAAATATATAAATAAAATTGTTGTAAACATAAACAAGCGTTCAACTGCGTTATACAAATCATATATCCGCATAACAAGAAAATCGAGAAACCTTTCATTCCTCTGTTAGACCAAGTTACCCGTACAGATCATATTGTAAATCGTAGTAAACGAAATAGAATGATTCCATCAATTAGCGTATCAATGCTAAATGTGGCAAAATTTACTGAACATCTCACGCGCTAATTTTCTTAACGATATTTAAAAATGAAATTAAATCGCGACTATTTGCTTTAGTAACACATACCAAGAAATTTGATATGTAAAAAAAACTGAAGATTAAAATATGAATGGAAAATTTTGGACAAAAACGGGCACGTCAATAGCACACACAAATAAGTGTCGAGATTCGAGAACAACACCAGCAATACAACGAAAAAAACACTTATCATGGCCGGTTTTGTATGAAAATATGACACAAAAGTTCAAATTTTATAATTCTATAAATTCCTTATCAGTAACGCAATATGGTTCTGATTCAGTTCGAACCAGTTTTCAAGATTTATGTTTTTACAGTATTAGAGACAAAATATTGTTCTAACTATAAATATTTTTGTCAGCTTGTAGCTGACCCATTTCAATTAACGTAAATGATTTTCAACATAATAGAGATTCGATTGGGGTTCTGGAATCTGAAAATATCTTGTTTATTTCAAATTGTATTTTAATGTACACTAAGCATACACTTTGACATGCCATTATGATTATTTCATGGACATTATTTCTATTTACTAGTTAAAACTAATCTTATAATGTATGCATGTGTATATAAAGTAGCAACAGAGATACAAGGTGGGAGACTCGTGTTTTATACCTTGTTAGATTAAAAGCATTGTGTACAAACTCATGTCAATTAACTTATCGCTCATTAGTAATTTATTGCCGTATCATAATCTGATAAAAAATTAAACGGACCTACGACATTATTTTCCCAACGAGTTTAGATCAAATTTTCTAAAATATGTTATTTTCGAAAAAAAAAACATTGAGCATGCTTAGTACGTACGAATTTAGCGACGAGAGAGGTGTACGTGATAAACGTAACGTAACAAATTTCCATTAAAACGAAAAATCGTTTAGAAAATATTGAACACTGGAAACGTACCAAAAATCGGCTGATACATTATAAATTAGACTACATACAATTATATATTTTTAATAATTAATGGGTCATTGAGTCTGTTTAAATAAATAAGACAACAAATTTAGATTAAACTGGCTTTTTTGGGCAAGAGGACGGAATATTACAGAATTCACAAGTCATACATTTTAATCGTTATACATAAAAATATGTATGTTTATTTTTAGAACATTGTCTTTGAATGATAGATAGCTGGATTTGCTCTATGACTGAGCTCTCGTTTTTTATTTTCTGTTTTAATCTAATTGCAGTGAGTTGTAAATAAAAACTGGATTTTTTCAGAAACGCTCGATAATCTTAAATCATACAAAACGCGAGCTATATACTACTTACTTTGCAATGCATGCACAGTAAAACGGACAATAAATCTAGTTATTTAATTCGTGATTACATTATTTAAGCGACCATAAATAATATAAGAAAAAGAAATTATCTCGTTCGTTTACAATAATCTAATAAACTTTGTTCGACAATAATGTGAAAGTGACAACAAAATTCGTGTACGAAAATGACTTGAAACTCATCATGTTTTATAAAATATAAAGCTCGCATGTGGTGCATTTTATATCGTCAGATATTGTATAATATACATATATCATTGAAAAAAGTCTAAAAATAAATTTTAAAACAACTTTTCTTAAAAAATCGCGAAATAAATTTCATAACTTTTCGTTTAAAATTAACCAATATAATCGATATAAACTAACACGCTGTTTGTTATTGATATTAAAAGAAAACAGTAAGATTTGTTGGAGACCCTCAAGGTAAAATCAATACGAATGTATCAACCTTTAAACTGAACATAATATGTACATAACACACATACTTGTAGATAATATGATAATTTGACTTAGAAAAATATCTAAGCTAATGAACTTACTCGAGGTTGCTTTATACGTATGTTCAACACGAGAAAAATATCCGGTAGACAGTTTATCCCTTATCAAAATTTACTAAGCTACTGTCTCTGTATATATATAAATATATAGACTTACGGAAGAAGGAACTGATAAGTTTTAAGAAGTATCATACAAATAACAGTAAATATGTACATATATGTGATACTATTTAAAAATTATCAGTCTTGAAAACCAGTTAAAAGAAAAGTTGAAAGAAATAATTACTTTCAAAATAGAAATTAGTTATTCAGGCGGTAAGCTTGAGATTTACAACGTAAGTACAAACCAATATTCGAATAAAATATTTGGTTTAAAACCTCTGCAAACTTAACCTATTTATAATATTATCTGGTGTGCACAATATCTAAATCTATAAACAGATATACGAGTATCGCAAAAAGTATTATTACTACACACTTTGTATTCCGCTCCAAAGATCATAAGTACAGTTGGTCACATAAGATCATATAAATGATCGTTGAAGTGAACCTTTTTGATCCCTTTATAAAGAGCACTACGTTCTATATTTTCTTCTATACACACGTTTAAAAATCGAATGTTACAATGTATACATTGATTAAAAGTCTGATCTGCAGTAAAGATTATAAAAGCAATCAAGGTATAAAAATAACCGTTTATACGACTGTCGATTGACAGAATCCTCTTCTATTAAAACTGTTAAGACGAAGTTTACAAACAGGATTAGCTTCAGTCTGTTCAATTCTAAGTTCGTTTTTTTCTCCCAATTTAATTCCTTGGCCGTACAAGTGCTAAGGACAAAGAACGTCCAATTGAGGTTAATAAACCAGAAGTAGTTGGTAAAAGCTTGGTGGTGTTTTATCGTAATCCTACCATTTGGATATACGGGAGACCCAAGATGATGGAGACAAATTGGCCAAGAAAAAAGTGTGTGATCAATGAAGTTTGCTTCCGCATCCATCATATTATGTTACCAGTTTATATCCAGACGAATATTTGACGATTTGCTGGTCTTTTTTATTTTTAAATTAGCGAGTGAGATGTTCAATAAATTTTGCTACATTTAGCATCGATATACTAATTGATGGAATCAATGTATTTTACTACGGTTAACATAAGATCTGTCATATATGAAAGGCAATGATTAGAAAGAATTTCATTAATCTATTGCTTTAAAATCCAATTAAAAAGGATATGCTCCTCTCGGCTGTACAAGTACTAAGGCCAAAGAACGCCTGCTTGAGATTACAAGGAACAGTCGTAACGTAGGCTTTTTCTCGGCTGAGTCAGAGTCGAAGTATAGAAAGGTAAGAATAAAAGCTACAAGACCAATTGTACGCTCTAAGTCGATGTGGCTAAGTCCACGTAGGATTTGCTTCCACATATACCATATTATGTCTATCATGAATGAAACACAATTCTCACCAATACTTAAGGTACCACTTGATTATTTACAATATGATTGATCTAGTGCTGTAAGATCGGGTTTCGTCTTCCCGATCTTTTCTAGCTCTCCTGGATCGTACAAGTACTAAAGACAAAGAAAGTCTGATTGAGGATACTACACCGTGATGTTTTATCGAGTCGTAACAGAGGATATACTGCTGGCGAGTCAGTGTCGAACAATAGAAAAGTAGGTAGAAAGGTTACTAGATGACAGAATTTAACGGCAAATAGTCGTTCGATTGTACGTGTTAAGTCGATGTGGATAAATCCATGTAGGTTTTGCTTCCACATCGACCATATTATGTCTGTCATGCATGAAAGGCAATTCTCACCAATGATTGGTAAGAATTTCATTAATCTAGTGATTGTAGCAGGAGTCGCCGAAACAGAGTCGAGGAATTGAAGTCGATATAGCTCAATCCATACAGGTTTTTCTTCCTAATCCACCATATTATGTCAACATAGATTATATCCTAGCCGATTTTTTACAGATTTGAACGTCTTATTTCTAAATAAGTTGCCTAAATTAGTTTTTAATTCATGAACAATTTTAAGAAGAATCTTAATCATGTGAAAACCATGAGGCTTGATAATTCTAACAATAAGATAAAGCTTTATTGTGCTCAATTTAAGCTGAGAGATTCTCGGGAAGATTAAACCGCTTAATCTAATCTAAATTCAACCTAAAATTATTACCCAATTGTGGCTTAGTACCAAAACCTTGGCGCTACTCAAAACAGTGCACTAGAAATTCTCTTCATATCTAACAAAATATAAATACAACAAAATGTTTATTTATAAATCGCATATCACCACAACCGAAAATAAATAAACTAACAACTATCAAACAACAACAATTCAACCGCAATTGCGTATTAATTTAATAAAAGTAAATTGTCGATTAACTAAATGCAATCAAGCTCGGTTGGTACTCACCCTCCAGCAATTAAATGTATTACAGTGTCACGTTCACGATTTGACATCTCTTTCGATTCACTTTTACTAGTTTAAAGGATGAATAGTTTCACTATTTATTTTTTATATAACAACTTGTTACTACAACAAGCTTTAATTTTAGTTTTGTGAAATATAAAATGTGATTACGTAAAAAAAAAATCACACACAGTATAAATTGATATAGAAGTATCGTCTGTTTGTTGTTTGGATTAAATTAAATTTTACAGTAAAGTAAAATGATATTGTCACATTTGGTTGTAAATTTAATTAATTTACTTTTTAATCATACACAAAAAAAAAATTCACTAATAATTATTTTTCTGTATTTTATGCAAAATAAACAAGATATTTTGGTAAAATCAGCAAAGATTTTACTTTTCTTTCTCTATTTATAGATGGGAATTTAATTTTTTGTCGATTTTTCAACAACACAACATTTATAATAAATTTTTTGAGGTTAGGATATCTCACTGAATATTTTATTTTATCAAATGTCTTTTTATATATATTCTGGTTTACACTAATTTATTCAACTCGAAATATGAATAAATAATTAAACTGAGTTCGATAGCAATTAAATTATGTATAATAAATTAATTTTTTTATTTAGTACTTTCGATTCGCTCGACTATAATAATCAATCTGATTCTAGTTTCTGACAGTGACTGAAAAAAATTAATGTTTTTATTTATTATTTTGATAAAAAAAAACATTATACAGCTATCTCATTTCAACTAATGTACTTAAAGATAAAATATACATGTCGGCCCGTTTTATTTTTGCTCAATGAACTCAATTAGTTACATGGAAAAATGTTTGTTATGGTCTAAATTTAATAATACTGTTATATATTTAGAACTAAAACTGTTATAAATTTGATTCGTCAGATTGTTGCAACTTTTTGGTTCACAAATTCAAGTTTTATGAGGTTATTACGCAGTAGTTTTAATATTTTAGCAGATTTTTGTAAAATTATCAATGGAATGCGATCGATGCAAATTCCAAATAATTTAGAATACATTGCAGTTTTATTGTAGATTGTAGTTCGATGCACCGAATGCATCGGGTTTGTTTTATGTAAATAAGACAATCCATATCTATCGCTAACCACACTATGTACAAACAAACTATAAATAGACTTAAGCCGTAGTTATTTCAAGGTCGAGGCGTCTAATTGATTTTATTACTCTCTTATACTTAGTCGTTGTATATAATTTAGAAACCACCATTAATTAAATACAATGTAGATGATAACCAAATCGTGTGCCAGATATTTTTCCATTTTGATTTTATTAGTAAATGCGAGTGAACGCATATGCTAAAGTTATAATGCTGAACTTGATAAAATCTCTTTATCACACTTAACTTCCTGTTGTTTATTTAATAAAGACCTAAAATTTGAGATGCAGGGTCGAATATTTTGCTCCTTAAGGTATAACACCTTAACCAAGGCGTTTATTGTTTAAGTAGATTGACGACTACAACCAGTTTCAAAAATCTGAACTCTCGCTTATTAAGTACCTAGGGATTAAGAATTGTCGCGAAAAATATTTATTTTGGCAGCCATCATGATTTCAAAGTGCCAACATGGACAGGTCTGCGTAAATTTTCATCATGTTTTAACTTAAAGAGGACGGGTTTATCATAAACTTGAGATCGTATTGGCCTTGAATAAAGGATGTCTATGATGAAGTGAACTCTACGTGTGGAATGGGTTAAAAACTTGCTCTGAAAAATCTGCTTCAATATATTATGTATAGGTTATACTTCGCTGATCTACGGCAAGGCAATACTGAACAAAACTGTATGTGCAGTGGTGACCGATATTATTGACTGGTGATAAGAACGTGTCTTATGCAGTTATAATACATTACCATTAGATAAAACTTTCAAAAGATTTAGCTAACTATCAATCTTGTACTACTAGTTGCTCACCTTCGGAAAATTTATTTTCTAAACACAAGTCACACCAAACTTTCGGGCAACACCCGAAATGGGGAGAAGGCATCTGGTCAACTAAAAGGTCAGCTAAATGTACTACTTGTATTAGTTGGCACCACTAGCCAAAATGCTTTTGTCAAAGCATAAGCTTTTCTTGCAGGCGTACGTATCACAGGAATTGCTATTACCAAGCTAGAGAGAAACTCCAAGGGAGGTGTAAATTGACATACCAAAGTAGTTTCCTATGCTAATTACAGTGGTTTAGGGGAAAAGTGGAACATTTGATGCGTAGATAATCGATATGCGTTCACCTTTGAACATATTGAACCAGATACTCATCGAAGTTAAGTTATATCATGAGTGTGCTGGACGTAATCGTTAATTTGCAAATGTAAAAAACGTGAATGAAGTTTGAGTATGACTCAGGTGTGATCATTCACTCACGTTAATAAATAATAAGTAAGAAACATAATGGAATGTTATTCATACCTGCTCCAAAGAAATGAGGTCTTATTTTATGTGAAAAATACTCATCCAGTAAGCAGCCAGGATATCCCAAAAGTACATCATTCTCTAATCACGTAAAGATATATAGTACTCAATAGGGAGCAGTATTCCTGATAATAATTTTAACATTCGATTTAAAAAGCAGTAACAGCCTCCAATTCAAGTTACCTTCAAAATAATGCATTCCACGTTGCATTCCCATAGTTTTCCACAATATTCATGAATACCACAACGTGTACATTTTGAAACGATACAGTGAAAACTAATGACTTTACTTTGTCCTTTACTATATAAGTACAATTAAGAGCGATACCGCTCCATAGTTAATAGTGTTTAGTGTTTCAGCCAAACTGCACGTGAAAGTATTTATCTATCGTTCGTTACTCAAATAAAACGTTCATTTCTTTGTAACTCGATATAATTAAGTGCAATAATAGCTGTTGGATAGCAGTTACAGAGTCGTAACCAGGAAGTCAGATTATTTGAATGTTGCACTGAGTGGCATACTTAACACCTCATTGATTACAACCTACTATAACCACAAAATTTGAAATATTGGCAGTTCTCAACCTCATTAAAAATAAAAAGTGTATTATTGGAATTAAGGACCCGTTGAAAGAATGTTGAGAGTTTAAAAAACTGTACTCAGTGGATTTAGTGGAATGTTAGAAATTTGCGATTTTGTTGAGTGTTAGAATGTTAGGCATTTAATAAAATATTTTAAAATCATTAAGACCAAAAACGTATTAACGACTCTCAAAAAGGCTTGTATTACTAGCAGCAGAGTATAATATGAAATTTGTAAGAGCAAATATGGGAACGAACTTCTTTAGTATCGGTAATATTTTTATTCAATATTAGTGGGGGATCGGTGCACGGCCATATAAAAAAGGTTTTGAGGGACGTAAGTCTCAAAGATTAGAAAACATGCTGGGAATAGAAGAGATAAACAGCAATTTTCATAACGAAAAATTACCATAAGCTTGATTCTAAAATATGGCATTCACAGTCCAAATTTGTCCACTGAATGAGTATTATTTCACCTCTTTATTATGATCTCGGACTTTATAACAAGAAATTAAGATAAGCTCAGAGAAGAGATATTAGACCGAGCCAATTTAGCCTAAATGACGACGATTGTATTTTATTTTATTTACCGGCAGTTCGGGTTTCTCAAGTTACCGGGAGATAGAGACAGTAGTGCATAGTATAAGTCCTATCATATATATTGAAATAAGTAAATATCGTTAATATTTTATCAATAGGCTAATCACCGTTTAATCGACAATAATCATACAAATATTTCCACTCTCCTCTCAGCCACTTTAGATTAAACATACTAATTCATAGTACAAACATAGGTGAAAAATGATAAGCAAACATTTTTTGGTTAATTAAGATTATCGAGATTACGATTGTTTTTCGAAAGATAAAACTGCTACATACTGTTATCGCACTTGACAAATAGCTATTAAAACTATATGAAGGTTATTTTGCGGCTAGCACTTTACGAAACAATACAGTCAAATGTGAATTACCATATGGTAACTACTACACCATATAGTAACCACTCCATGCATGAATTATCATATTTTAATTCAACGAACTCGGCACATTGTATAATCTAACAAGTTTATGTGAAATCATAATTACATTTATAGACATGACGTAGATAGTTATGCTTAGTTCCTCACTCTCGTGAAAAGTTCTAACAGAAACTATGGGTTGGTTAACCCGTTTTTTTTTTGCACAAATAACAAGTTTATGTTAAACCAATATAACGTTTATAAGCGAAACTATTTTTTGACGGTTAAAAGATCAATGAGGTAATCAAATTGTATTTAGAGATGAAAAGAAAACTAAAAATTCAAGACAGTGACGACGAAAGAATATTTTCTTAAATATTCTTAGCTACCATGCCCCTCTCTTTATTTAACACTCGACCACCAATGGCGCAGTCAAATAATAATCAAAAACTAAAAAAATAAACTATCGTATATTTCATTCTGTTGAATATAGTTTATCGCAGTATAGCTAGTGTTTTATAAGTTAGTGGTTAGATCTACACAAAAGTTTTTGTTAAGAAAAATATTTATCCGTTAAAATATAGAAACAATTCAATTTCATCACTTTTCATAAGCATGCGTAGTGTGTCGTTCGCAAACTTTATTTGACGGATAACTAGTATACAAAATTTTCATCGATTTTTCACAAAATTTTGTGTCAAGAAAATAACATATTTATTGAAAAATTTAGAATATTTATAACATATATAGTTAAGTGATTTTATTGATAGTTGTGTGTGCGAATGAATATCAAAAACGGGATTATATAAAATGAAAACTAATCGCAACAATAGTTTAAAGCTTAATAATATTCACCGAAATTCTGCAACTATACCATATCTATAAAACAAAGCTCTTCATAGTTTATCATATATAAAAATTACAACAATATGGGTAACAATAGTTCAACCTTATCAACGTCCCAAACAAGTGATAAGCACACGATTGGGAAAAGTCCGGTAAATAAACGGCGAAGCTTTATGCGGTTTGGTGTTAAAAAATCAAAAGCTGACTTCTCAAATATACTGAACGAGAGTAATTTGAGTAATGATGTTAAAATAGCGGATGAAAGCATGTGCCTCGATGATGGCGATGAAAGGCATGGAGATGGAAATCACAAAAAGAAAAAGTTAGCAACACATCAAGCAAGCGGTAAGAAAATTTGTGTTTTGTTCGTTATATTCGAAGTGTTCGATTGTTTTTATTTTTGAAAAATGTCAGAATAATTGGTTGTAAATAAAATTTGCGGAGTCACAACACATTTTACACACAAAATTTTGTTCAAAATTAATTAAATATTATGAATTTAGTCGATTTTGCCATTTCATATATGTTAAATAAATTATTGGCAAATTTAATTATGGTTATACCTAAAAAATGTTTTCGTGCATCAAAATTTATATGGAAATCGATCTGTAAGTAGATCAAAATTTAGGTTAACTTGTTTTTATAATATGTATATAGGCATTTCCGTATTCGATAATATAAACAATATGGAAAAACTTGTTATTTTAATTTTAAAATTTAAATAAATATTTATAAAAACGAATTTAAGGTTTAAAACAATAGTTGGGGGGAAAAGTTACTTAAATAGATGGTAACCAGTAAGCTCTATATACAGAGTGGGCTCGAATTATAATAAATTATGATAAAACAAATCAATATCAATAATTTAGATTAGATAACGTCATACACAAAGCACTTCAATTATTTCTTGTTATTCTAGAAAGTCGACCATCTTTATTAACCAATTTCAAATTTAAACGATTTCAAACTTCATCTGTTACTGTTTTGTATTTTGACAAAATTTGAACTTTTATTTATTCCTTTTTTCTGGTCCTTGTGCCTACATGGACATCCGCCCTCAAATACATATAATTTATACTTAAATTAAAAATCTTAACCATTACTCTGATGAAATATATAAAATATATATATTTATCTCGTTCTGGTTTTACTGACTACATTTTTCAGTAATGTAACATTGTATAAATATGGCAGCAGTAATATTGTGTTTAATTTCGATCACATAACATTTTGCACGAAATACTTTGCACTCAATCAAAATCTTAAATTTTTCTTATCTCTTGCCTCACCATAAATAACAAATTGTACATACTCAAGAAACTAGTAATATTATGACAATTGAATCATATCCACATTTTTAGGACAAAAGATTAACACAATAAGAAGTTAAGCTGAGATGCTAATCGATATTATTAAATTTAAGCTTAGTTGCGATACGTGAAATTGAGAATATAGCTAATTTTATCTTTATCTTTATTTAATGGCTTTTATTTTTATTTAATGGCACTAGCCATTTGGCCCGTTTATAAATTTTCCAGTATTATAAAATATTCCTCTACAAACATACAATTATCAGTTTCTTCTCGCAAATTATGTTTATGCAGACATTCCATCAAATTTACATGATTCAATCTCACTCCCTCAATTGTTTGATTCATACCCTTAGAAAATATTTTTCAAAGTCACACTACACCATTCAAAATACTTTATGCTTTTTATTTGACATTTTTACACAAATCCACATGGAACATACGAATTACATCTCAAACAACCATAAAATCATCTTTATCTGGCTTCTCATTCAAACATCGTTTTGTAATCATATCGGTTTAAAGTTATTCATTGAAGAACAACTTAGCTCCGGCAAGATCGTAGGTACTCATCCCTGTGTAATCCCCTTTACTGATTAATTCTGAACCAGTCATAGAGTTAATTAGTAAAAGAACTTCCCTTTTCAACTTTCCTTGATTCATTGCCAATTTGATTCCTTCCATCACCCCCATCAATTCGGCATTCATTTAACAGATGGTATTATTTAATCTGGTTATCGTTTCATTCACAAACGCGTTATGTTTCATAATCATTCGCATGGTGATCCACTCTAGCTTATAATTGAGAGCTGAATCACCTATTTCAGATGATAGTGCATTGGGGTTGAATTAATCGACTCTAAGACCACTCTATCACATGCATTTTCAACTTTCCTTATGAGCTCCACATTCGGTTTACTCACCCGTTTGGTAAAATTCAGCCTATAATCTTGCAATTTTTGGAGAAACTAACTCTCCATGCGGACTTCGAAACTTAAACATTAATCGATCCAGATCCCCAAATACCTAGTTAAAGTCTCATATATATGAATGTTTATATTTCGTTGTAAAGAGAAAGAAGGTATACCATTAACATTTAAATACGATATCAGCCACATGGCCACCGGCTACACGTTCAGTTTTAGTTTTTTTTCAACATTTTCTCGTAATCACATGTACATTTAGATCAGTCAAATAGTTAATTACCTAATCCACACACATGTAAGATCACATGTCGTTTGGATGTTTGGACCTATACCCATTTTGAAAATGCCATCTGCTAACTGCAGAATTACTCGTTCTTCGGAATTTAATCTATAAATCGAACTCGTATACAGATCAAAGAGAGCTGGCTAAATGTTCTTCCTTGCAGAAGACTAATATCCACCTTTCCTTCTCATCTGTATTCATTTCTACACACAACTTTTTGCCGTCCAGTCATAAAATTTACCTACGAAAACCGAAGTTCGAAAGAAGTTGATAAAGTTTCCCTGGAAACACGAAATATATTTGGGATAAGCTTATATTTAATATTAAACTTAAATGGTGATATGAAATTATGACTGCACGTTTGGAATAGCTTTTCTGAGTAAAGTATGTTTGTCAAGGTCAAGGTCCGATCAAATTAGGTCCGAGCAGTGTTTAAGATCCAGTTGGATTTCTGAATTTATGGGTTGACTTATCTGCCATATGTGTCATGCTACGTAGTGCTACGGCGTCAAAACAAATTTTACAGCAGAATGACACAAGAATGTCCAATTTTTTTAAATTTATAAAGTTTCTATTCAACAAGTCTCTATACTTACTCAATTCATCTTCTATTGAGTCATCCATAAAACTGGTCAATATTATGTATATGTCTCGCCAGTACGTATGCACGCAACGTTTCATAATTTCACCTGTCTGTCTCGACAACTTTTCTTCTTAGTTTTTATTATAATTTTCATTTCGATTTTACTACCGTCCACTATTCAACACGGGTGTAATTATAGTTTATATACGTATATAATTTCTTATGCTCACGGTCAATCTTAGCACATTTAAGCTGAAACTGCTAATTGTTACTAATAGAAGATAATGAAGTAAATCTAAACTATTTTTGTATCTTTACGATATGATGAGAATTTGAGTTAAAGTTTAAGATTAGGGGTTTGTTACTTTTTCATAGTTGTTGCACTCTGATGTGAAAATACGCATTCTTCAATGCAATTATTTACGTAGGTAATCCTATTTATAAATAATTGTTTTATTTACGTAAATGTAAAAACTTTGTTTTACGTAACAGTTTGTCTGTATTGGATAAATAGTTTTTATTGTACATGCTACAGTTTGGTTGTTTGTTGTACAATTTATTTATACATGTTTGTTTGTTTCTACACTATTTTTAGTTTCACAAACACAATCGAAGTCATTGAAGTCTGATGATGCTATTCAACAAGTTGTTGTTGGTAATGAAACAGAATCAACTACAAATATAACAATATCAGAGGCAGAAACAACCACTACAACAATACCTGTAAGAAATACCTTAACAAATACACCAAATGATAATGTAAACAACAACAAAATAGCGGATGAAATAGAAAATCCAATATTTCATAGTGACGAAGGAGATAAAATGATAACAAAGTCAATAAACTTGTTATCCAGTACACCAACACAGATGAAAGTGGCTACAAATATGACGATGACGCCGCCAATACCAGCACCAAATGATATGGTTGTGTGCTACAATAAGCAAAGTAATACCGTAATAAGAAATTCACCATCACTGACAACATTTAATGTTGTAACAAAACCAATTGACGAGATTGGGTTTAGTTTGGATTTAAGTGCAGACGATACGAGTAAAACAAAGTTAAGTGAATTAAGTGAGAAACTTTCGAACCAACAACAAAGGAATGATGTGCTATCAAACGATTCATTTCATACCGTAGATTATTGTTCATCGAATCGTAATTCCGTGTTAAGTGATTACTTTCAGACAGCACAGAATTCGAAATCATCAAATAAAATTCAACAAGATAGTATAAATAATATAAATGGTGGTCATGATAGTACTAATATTAGTAATAGTAATAAGAAATCACCATCGGTCGAAGCCGCAACAATATCAAGTTCAGAATCTGATTCGCTATTTACAGATCCACAAACTCCATCGAATGGATTTTCAGCATCAGCTGAATTGAACCAATGTTATTTTAGTGAAGAAAATATTTGTGATAAATTAGATGATAATACCAATAGTGTTAGTAGTAGTGGAATAAATAATAACAATCATAATAATAATAATAATCAAACTATTAATTATAACGACGATGGTGCAGCAGACGATATCATTCCAAAAGTGGATAGACCTTTAGCAGCACGAAATTGTACAGAAAAATTAGAGACTTTGCCTTCTTCGGGTGATGGAATTCAAATTGATGATATCCATTTAAAATTAGATAAATTATCAATATCGAAAATTGATTACTTCACCACTAATATAAATTCTAGCGATAATGATAAATTGATAACAAGCACATCTGTTCTAAACGTTGATTGTGACATAACAAGTAATGAAACTAATCAATACAGTGATGTGATGACTACTATGCTATCGTCGTCATTATCGTCGTCAAATAATAATATCAATATAAGTATAATATCAACAGAAGCTGAAACACAAACTGATGATATGTCATCGAATATAAGTAGTAGTAATACTGAATTGTTTAATGTATCGAAAATTAAGAAAGTTGAATTACCTGAGATTGTTCCTAAAACACGTGATGGTAAGTATTTACATGAATTGATTACGAAAAATCCCCTTCACGGTTCAATACAGAAGATCAAGTCTTGCTCTATACCAAGAAGTTTGATTAAAATTTTTTATAAATTTCCCCAATTTTGGGTATCATTGTACAATTAAGATTCTAAGAAAATGTTTTTTATTTATTTCAGTCCAAAAATACATAGATGAGGGGACTTTACCGCTTTCAAGTCCACTTTCACTTCACCTTGTATTACCAAAACAAAGTGCAAATACGTCATTATCATCACCGTCATCATCGGACCATGGAAATGTATTGAAAAAAGTTGCAACATTTTCTGTTGAAAATTCAAAATGTGTGGGCGATAGTAAAATACATCGTCCAACATTGGTACCAGAAAAACTCGAATTTTCAGCTTACGAAAAATTTGAAGGTAAAGCACAAAATAATTTATTGTAATTAATTTAAATATTCATATGTTGTGTTAGGTCAGTTTTCTTAGTAGTGTAGTGATTTGTTCGTAATAAGCGGTTTTCTTATCTCATTCAAGAACGTTTACTAATTTTATATTGTTATAAAGTTAAAGAAACGATGCCCGCATAATTATATATAGCCGATATATAATTACAAGTATAAATACATAACATGTGATAAGATAACTTTTAAAGTCACCAAGATATGAATATTATTATCAGTAAGACAACAATTTTAATCACCCTGAATTTAGTAAGAAATTTCGTCTTTAAACCTTAGTTCATACAAAAAAGTATTAAAAATGGAAATTGAAATAAAATTACAAGACGTTAATTTAAATCGATTAATTAAGTATTATAAATTAAATAATTCATTTGTACTGAATAGAATAAGTAATCGGGTTACAATTAATTGGCTAAATGAGTTTCTTACGAAATATATTTTCTCGCTCACCCAGAAGCGAATCAAGTGGTCGAATAAAGAATTCCTATGCTCAAAAGACAATAATAGTAAAGTGCCAAAGTTTAAAGTGATCGTAATTATCAAATTAAATTATCTAAATATTTTTAATTTTGATTTGTTGTTAGTTTTGTATAAAACACAAATATTTGTAATACATTTAAAACAAATCTTTACAAAGCTGATGAACTATGATAAGCAAATAAATTATTATAGAAGTAAATTATATGTTGTGTCCGAATACTACTTCTGTATGACTATATTTTATATTTTGTTTGGTTTAATTTCTAGGTCAAATGTTGTTGAATTGGTTGACGAGCTCGTATCAGGCGACCCAGCTATGTTTTGTCTCAGAACAGGAATTGAATTTTTTAACCCTGCAGTACTGCACAAATTTACTAGTTGCCGGTGTTATAAAACAAATTCCGGATAAATTAGCTCCAGTCCTGGGGACATTTCGAGTGAGTAATTATTTTTAATTAATTTGTATCAATTATGACGCCCCCTTGGAAGCGAGTTTTTGCTTTGTACATAGGTTGGTTATATATAAAAATACTTAATGTTGTAAAACTTGATAAACATAAAACTAAGGTTTTTGAAGGTTAATGTCAACGTTAACTTTAGGCAATTATCTAAATTTTATTATAAAGGCAAAAACGTACAGATGTTAATTATTTTATGACACCCTATTTTACTATTGTTCAAGAAAATGATCTCATTTTAATTATAAAAAGCAAAAAAAAAAAAAAAATACGATTGAAACTCGATATACTTAAACAACAATCACATTCTCTTTGTTTATATTATTATTTATTCTGCAGCCAAACCTCATGTATCAATGGAGTCATACCGAGGCACTACCGGCAACTCCAGTTACACCTGGAAAATTGGAACCAAATTTAGTATGGCCGTATGCATCCATATCGCAACCTGAAACACCAAATACAACCAAACAAATTTCAAACGGCAATGGAACACCAAGAATCAGTAGTGGATGTGGAGCAACGAAAACTGTCGATAAAATCGATCACATCCGATCAAAATTAGTGACTTTAATAGAAAATAGTGAATTAAGTGATTGTTTAAAATTAATTTTAAGTGATATTGATAGCCAACTGTGTGATATAAAATTGTTGAGTACAGTGGCTGTGCTAAATTCCAATGATGTGACGCCGGGTGATAAAACATCTGCACCACCGTCGCGTATCCCAGTTCCACCGCCTAGCGATGAAAAAAATCGAAATAAATTTAAACGAAATTTATCAGTGGATACAAAACTCACCGAGCATCAATTAAACGAGTTGCAATCAACGACAGATAAATATTTGTGTCGTGAGTGTTTAAAAAAAATTGACCATTTGAAAGATGCAAAAGAAACGCCTATGAGGAAACCTTTTAATAGGCATGGTTCAATGTCTGACGGGAAATTTGTACAAATGGGAAAAATAAATTTGAAACGAAATTCGTTGGGCGAGGAATTAAAGGACGGTTTTCCAAAACGATTAACAATTGTGTCGAAGAAGTTAGAATTTACACCGGATGCTAAATTGGCTGATAGGAAATTAAAAAGTGAAACAAAACCGATAAGTAATGGTATCTTTAGAAATAAGGGTGTCATTGAAAATGGAACTAAAACTACTCCACAGTCAAAACCAAGTAGTCCAACAAAATTTGGGACTAATAGTATAGTTCCACCGCCACCTCCACAACCACCCTCTTTAATATCGGAAATGGATAGCACAATTTTCAAACCACCTCGTCCTCCACCAATGCCAAGTATAGTAAGTCCTGTTTCAATTCCTCCTCCTCCCCCTCCACCACCGCCGCCGCCACCAATGCCAAATATTTCCACAGCACCACCACCTCCGCCACCCCCTCCACCACCTATTATGAGTGGTCCTCCGCCTCCTCCTCCTCCACCACCTCCACCTATTATGGGTGGTATTCCTCCACCCCCTCCGCCAATGATGGGTGGAAATATTCCACCTCCACCTCCAATGATGGGTGCTATACCACCACCACCACCGTCATCAATTGGAGGAGTCCCTCCACCACCTCCTCAATCATCCGGCACTCCACTAACACCACGATCATCTCGTACCGCAACTTTTAATCCACCACCTTTACCCATGTTTTTTCCTGTCCAATCCTCGCTACGCAAGAAGCCTTTAAATCCACCAAAACCAATGAAACCTCTTTACTGGACTCGAATTGTAACTCCGGTATCTCCGACTCAAGTAGATTCAGTTCGACCATTAGAACAACTTCAGCGACCATCCAAGGAAGAAATATGGCGGGAAATCGACGAGGCTAATATCGATAATTTGGACGAATTTACGGAACTATTTTCACGTCAAGCGATTGCACCAAAAGTTAAAGCCGAAGTTGTTAAACCAGCCAAAGTTAAAGCTGTTAAAATTCTTGATAGTAAACGGTCACAAAATGTTGGAATATTCGCCAGAAGTTTGCACGTTGATTTTTCGGAAATTGAACATGCTATTTATCATATAGATACATCTGTCATAAGCTTAGAATCGTTGCAGTATATCATGGACATTAAGGCGACTGCCGACGAGTTGGAACAAATTAAAGAGGCTGCGAAGCGGAACGAAGTTCTTGATAATCCGGAACAATTTTTACTTAAAATATCAAATATATCCTCATCATCTGAACGTATATCATGTATCGTATTCCAAGCCGAGTTTGAAGAAGGGTTCACGTTGGTCACACGAAAATTGGAAACACTTCATCATTTGTGCGAATTTTTATTGGGAAGTGAGGAATTAAAACAACTGTTCTCGATAATATTAACATTGGGCAACTATATGAATGGTGGTAATAGGACGCGTGGTCAAGCCGATGGGTTTGGTTTGGAGATTTTAGCAAAACTGAAAGATGTCAAATCGAAAGATTCAAAAGTGACTTTATTACATTTTATCGTTAAGACTTATATACAAAATGGTCGAAAGAGTGGAACTCCTTTAACCGATATTAAACTGCCAATTCCAGATCCACTCGATGTGGATAAATCGATGACATTGGATTTTGAAGAATGTACGGAGCAACTAAATCAATTAAAGACAAAATTGGAACGTACGTATTGGTTGGCTGTTGAGCCTTCATTTTTGATTCAATAATATTTTATTTTTAATTCTAGAATGCAAAGATACAATCGATAAAGTGATTTCAGAATCGTCTGAAGAGAATTTGCAACCATTCAAAGATAAAATGAAAGATTTTATTAGCAATGCCACAGCACGAATTGAGAAGAAAATTTCAAAATTAAGTGAATGCCGGAATATATTTATCAAGACAATAAAATTCTATAAGTTCATACCCAAGTCGGGTAGTCAGGAAGATGTAGCACCACAGCAGTTTTTCGAAATGTGGTCGCCGTTTGTCGGAGATTTTCGTGATATTTGGAAAAAGGAGATGACATATCTGTCGAACCAACTGTATGTATTGCTATAAATATAATTTAAAAATATTTTTTTTAAACAAAATATAATTTCAGAATGAGAAAAGTCAATCAACGAGTGGTGACGAATGCATCGAATATTAAAGAGCAACCTGGTAAAAAATCAACAATTTCACTGAAAGAGCGCCTAAAACGATTGAATCAACAACAGTAAAAAAAAAATTTTTGCGAATACGAATTTTTAATTTAAAATATTTATTTATATTATTATTTTTATAAACAAACAAAAACAAAAGGAACAAACAACTTAAATAAAATTATATTTACTATTAACTATTTGTTGAATGAGCTCAAAGCTTAACAGCCCTGTGATTTATACATTTGTAAATGCGAAGCAAGCAATTGGAAAGCCTTAAACTAGAATTGGTGTGACGGTACCGTGAGAATATACTACATTACATTACAGATCACTTTACTACACAAAATATTTACTAAATATGAATTGGATACGCTTACTAAAATACTTGATATGATTGGGACCAAACACCTCTGAATGTACGGATGTAAATTTGTTTGAACTATTTCATTTTTATTCAGTAATTTATATATAAATCGCGTACAAATTTATTTTTTTAAAATAATTTTTATTTTTATAAATAAGAAATTTTCATAATTTGTTCATAGAATTGTTTAATTTTTTTTTTATGAAATATTTATTGAATAAAATTTTTATTTATAGAGTTTACTAGTTTTGTATTTAATTGGAATTAATATTTAATAGGCAAATCCTGGATGACTTCAAATTGGGACTATTTTCAAAGTAATCGTTTCAGCCACATACTAATTGAAAATCAATTCAAACCGAAACTGATTTAATATTAAAGTATAACAGTTGATAACCCCTTAATATATGCTTTGTATATTATATTCTAATTAATTTATTTGCATATATTGAGGAGTAAAATATAAATATATGTACTATAATTAAAGTACTATACCAAGCATATATTCAGGGGTTATCTTTGTAATGATAAGTATTCATAACATACTAGTTAGTGAAATGGAATCTATATAGTATTCGAATGTATTGGCTAAAAGTGCATTTGTGTCATGAAAGTATAAAGTGCATTTGTGTCATATTATCAAAGTAGATTAGTAGTTCGATTTCTAATAACAAGTTTTAAGCTTAGTGATTTAGAGAGGTTCTCATCTTGCAAGCGTTGATATAAAAAACGATGTGTGCAAAAGCATTCGCTGGGCTTTTTACCAACAATGTGCACCAATACGTATTAATGTAATAGTTTACAGGGTCTCAGTTGAGACGCGGTTACATCAATCATGCCGATTTTACAACTAGCCGAATTTACTGCGGCGGGAGTTCAATCGATCCGCATTCGATTTGCAATTAAATTTTTTTGCATTAGAGAAGCCGCCGAAAATTTGTACTACCGATCCGCAATGAAACTGCGATTTCACAAGCTGTCAATATTTTTATTTATTTATTTTATATTGGATAGTAGAAATATGGTGAGAAATGTGCATGGAAATATACCATATTTTAATTGTATATTTTTTTATTAACAACCAGTAAGAGCGGAGTGAAAGATATACTTGATTCACTAGGGAACAGTGTTCAGCTTCCGTTGGTCCTAAATTCAATGAGTCTAAAACCAAATATCTGATCTCTTTAAAGAACAAGACACAAATGATACCACGTTATTGAAGGAGTAATGAATCTCATTGAAGTATCTTGGATCTTTCATTACTCACGATAATAGTGTGGGAGAGGTTCAGTTTCGCCTTGCCACTGTCAATCGGGCGTCTACATCGCCTGTATCGTCTACATCCACTGCTGAAATTGTACAGAGTGATAATCAAACCCGTTGTCATGTATGGATGTGAGAGTTGACCCTTGACGGATATATATGTCCGTGATATATGGCTAAAAACGCGACGTTGATGGCACACACCGAGTTCATTTAAATCACGATAGCACGATTAATGACGATAACACACAGAAAGTGAATTGTGCCTCAATCAACGTATCAGGTGGTCAAACGACTTTTTTCTACGATCTGCCGTCTGATCATTCTCCGATAGTAGACACACTTGTACTGAACATTAAAGGACAGAAGCTAGATATTTCCTTCAAACAAGCATACTTAATATAGGATAAATTTAGGAGGCTAGTCGAACCAAATTGGTCTTTAAATATTCTGCTTAGTACAAAATCTGTTCGGATGAGCTGTTTTGAGGAGATAAGCTGGACAACCGTTCAAGAATATAAAATAATTTGGTGATATTGGCTACAATGTAAATCTACTTTACAAAGTGGAAAACCCAATTTTTGGTGTATAGAAATGTTCAAGTTAACTATAAATAAGTAATTTTTTAAATAAGTTAAGGCTCAAAAAATGCTTTTGAAAGAGCTGAAAAACAATTTACCAAAGGTAGTAAAATCTTCTTCTATTTAATTCGGGAATTTAAATTGGCAGCTACGATTAAAGAAGTCGGGTACCAGAATGAGGATAGCCCATCATTTACATAACATGTCAGAAAAAATATATCGATAAATATATCGAATAATAAAAAAATAAAATTAATTTTAATTTATATTTGGGGTTTTAGCAAAAAATCACAACTATAACTTTCATCGTATCAGCATTCAATTTAATGCGGATTTCAAATGACATAATTTACATGGATAGCGTTTCACTAACGAAATCTATAATACCTATTTTACACACTACATTGCCGTCATTCGTTCACTTTACATCCGACGTTTTCTATAATACGAAAACTATCAAATCGAATCAAACTCCCGCCTCAACATTCCGGCGAGTTGTATAATCGACGTGATTTTTGTCAGTGCGTTCTTGAGCAAAATGGCTAAGGCGTTAGGTAGGAAATCAAAATAGTAATATTTAGAGGGCTTTAGAAAAATTTCCTACAATTCAAGGTTTCAGTATATATATCTATCGAAGGAGAAAGAATGTCTGACTATAAGACATATTTAGAGGCTATACCTTTGTTGACATACTATTTGAATGACTTGGTGCTTCAACATCATTATATAATTTCCAGGTTTTATGAATCGAACTTTTCCTTAGAATTTGCACGGTTTCTAATAAAGAAAGAGGAATATATTTATGTTTCATCAAAAACTGTGTCCGTATAGAAGAAGCTTACATTTAACCTTTGACCACTGAGCTTTTTGTAGCAAAACAAAAAGTGTATTCTCGTATTGTTATTATATTCGAGTAGTAGCAAAACTAAACGTATCCAGCAAAAATTAATAACATTGATTATCATATACGAGTACATATGTAGATAAAAATGATATGACCTTAATATTCGTTCTAACCGTTCTAACTGCTGATATATGTAATTTCTCGAAATCACGAATCTATACAACATGCAATATGTATTCAAACATATTCAGTACATATTTCTTGCTAGGTACGACTCTAGCATATATGTCTATAGTGTTAAAGTTGGTTTTATTTTTAGAAGCTCTAAATAATTGAAAGTTCAATTGGTATCATGAAATCGATACTATAATATTCTGGACTGTTACAGTGGGTAAGTTAATTTTATTTATTAGACTCACAAATCAATATGGTAATATAAATGGCGATGAAAATGTTAAGTATCACGAACTTGACATAATAAATTGTTATGGCTATCAATTAATCGACTGGTAATAAATTATACGATGAAAAGAGTATATATACGAGTATATAGGGTTCGATTTTCTGTCGTATCAAATTTATTATCATTCGACTTCAAATAATATTATTATTTTACAACGAAAGGATTAACGATTAACAATCATGTAAACGTGTGTGATTTATTTGTAATCTGCGATAGAGATTTGATTTTGAGAAGCGACTTATTGTTTTCGTGACTGAAAGACATTATTGTGGTTGATAAAGAGATTTACTTTGATACAATGATATCGCTTGACAAATGAAGAGGAAACGAAGTCGAAATACATTTATACGTTATTCCGATGCATGCTAATTTTAAGTTAAATCAATACACGCTTTGCTATGTATTGCCAAAATTACGAATGTTTCTGTGTCAATGTCTCGAAAACATTTTGCTAACTAATAGTTGTTAAAAAAACGTTTTATCTAAACCAATATAAATCAAATCTTATAATTGTAATATTTCTGTTGATAACAATAAAAATTAACAAACAAAAAAAAATCAACAAATATTGTCATTACCTTTCATTTTATTAGGTTTAAGAACGAACATTGATTTGAACTTAAAGATTTACCATTTAAGTTGTTATTGTGACAGGACGCGGTATGGTATAAACACGCTGGTTTATTTTTTGAACGAATAAGATTGAAATTCAAAGGTTGGATAGTCAACATTTGAAGTCTATAAGCTTCAAGTTAAATGAGAGCTACTAGACAATTTGAATCGTTGAGCTTCCGATAGGTATTGGAAAACATTTATGTCACTCTATTGGAATGGGTAATTCATCATCCGAAACATGTTAGTGCTATATCCTAGTATGGCTTACGTATACGTTATCTAACCGATTGTTGTAAATGTGATCGATTCTGCTACGAATACAAATTTTAAGCCCATATTACAATAGTTCTTATTACCTATCGAAGCAAATTACTTCAGGTTCATATTGGATTAAAACGAGCATACCCAATCATGCTGTCATTGTATCTGATATATATATATATATATATATATATATATATATATATATATATATATATATATATATATATATATATATATATAAATATATATATTTAAATATCATCACATAATTGGCGTCAAATTTCTAGGTAGATTTAGTATCCTGAAAACCTAAAATAAGCTTATTGATCCAGACTAATACTGAACGCAAACCAGTGTAATCTCTTCAATCCATCATGTTAAATTTCTTATTCAAAACCTATAATGTGGTTGCCGATATACGATCAAGCACTACAGGCAAGGCATATAGACTTCAGAATTTATGATTCACAATGTAACACTATTCCAACATAAACCTCGTGCTTTTTATACCAGTCCATGGTTACTTCTGGAAAACATAACATTATCTCTAATTAAGGCGCACCAAATCACCAGATATTTGTAGAACTAGTTTCGCAATAGGCGTACTTATATTCACTTGACGATACCTCTTCACTTACTGTCTAGAAGTCTATTGTCCCTACAGTGAAAGTCATGTAATATTAGTCTTACAAGGCTTAAACTCAGTTTAACTTAAGTATAAAAGATCAATTTTGGGCAACATGCTGATCTTAATCACAGTAATTACTAAAACAAAACAATGACACCTCGATAATAAACTAATTAATTACGGTTCCAAGTTGAAAGCTCCACAGGAAATTAAAAATCGATTAAACGTTTGTTTTGATATTAAAACACAAAACGGAAAACTTAAATTAATTTTTGATTAAACATAGTTGAAGTTCGCATACCACACACAATAACATAATATTATGTATATTTAGATATAAAAATATGCAAATAGAAAAGTTTAAAACTTATGTAATCGCGAAACATAAACAACAAAGTATTAGTAAGTAATACAAGTATTTTTTTATTGTATATCATGAATATTATTTCACCAGTTTTCTAAAAGTTTTCCCGATTTTTTATGCAAATCATATTCGGTATAAAATGTGTGAAACGATAACTGATTTTCGAAATTCTTACAGAACAAAATGAAAAGCTTTTTATGTAAATGTTATTGTGTTTGGATGTCTATAGAAACACTGAAGAACAGAATACATATATTTTAGTTGTTTAATAATAGACATAAGAAAAAGACAAATGCTTTTTCGAGCTTTTATTAGGTTGAGCGAAATAATTTTGTGTTCCCGATACATGCTAGTTTACGCAGATATACGAATCACCCTAAACTTTTTTTATTGTTTTCTGATATTATTCGCGAGCTTTTTGTTATTTTATTTTGTGTGTTTCATGAGTTTCTAGTTTTAGTGTGGAAATTATATTTGAGTTGGAATAAAGTGGAAAAATAATTTTCTTTATTTTTCGATGAAAATATAAGTAAAGTATTTTTCTTTTGAATCAAAAGAACCTTGGATTTGTTAATAAATTACACAGGACAGAGCAAAGCAAACGAATTCAATAGCTGATGTAAAAATCTAAAGTGATGGCAGCTTGGAATGCTTTAAAGTTAAATCGGTAATATATAGTTTCCAGTTATTATTAATAATATTTAAATATTTTGTTGGATTTTGATCGACCCCTCACGCAATATTGTTTGATCGATCACGTGACTTTTTTGTTATTAAATAATTAAAATTAAAATCGAATATTATTATTTGAATATAATTTACTCAATTAATTTCTACCAACAGGCAACCAAGTAAGGCCCCATCAAAAATCAATCTACTGTCGATAAATCGTAAAAAGAGCGGAAACAAACTATTTAAAGACAACAATGAAACTTTGGCACAAAGCATCCAGAATCAAATAAACGGATATTCAAACGAAGCAAACCAATCGACGGTGAACATTGAAATTCCAAAACAAGTATTTCAAATCGACCATGTCCGCAAAATAATTGAAGATATTGTGAGTGAACATTTGGCCAAATCGATTGAGAATCGTCGGTTCAACAGTACACGAAGTCTAAAGTCATGCCAAGAATTGGCGATCGATATACGAAATAAAATTAAAGAATTCGAATATTCCAACTATCGATATTTGGTATTTTCGTCGATTATCGAAAAAAATCATCAAAGCTTTAGTTATCGAATGAAACATTTGTTCGATATACGGATGGATAATTTCACCAAGTATCATTATGAGAATGCAAATATTTTTATTGTTGCTGTTGTATTTTTAATTCATAAAAAATAATCGTTGAGTGTAAAATAAATTCTATATATTGTGTATATAAAGGTTAAATATGTGTTTTTGTAAATATAGCGGATTGATAATCACCGAAAAACGTTTAAAGTGCGAATACTGGTTGCCAGTACAAAGTCTCTGTATATACAACTTACAAACCAATAAATATTTAATTTGACTTACTTATAATAGTCTGATAATAATACAGGGTTGCTGCTCAAATTAGGAACGACCATTGCAGGTTTGTCTTTGTTGAGAAGAATCGCACATTTAGTTGTTAGAGGATACTGGTTATATATATATATATACATATATATATATATATATATATACATATATATATATATATATATATATATATATATATATATATATATATATATATATATATATATATATATATATTTTAATTATTTTTAAAATACTCAACACTTCAATCCCTAATAATAGCTGTATGAAGTCCTCATGATAACTGGTCAATCTTAAGTTAGGTGTAAAATATTAATAATTTTAAAACATCAATCTGGAAAAAACATTTACATCACACTTCTACACTATCGTACTTCAGACCACAAGAGCGCTGTCCATCTCACGACTAAAGAGTCAATTCATGCGTATTTAATACTACAAAGTATAAATGAAAATAAACTTTTGACAAGCATTTTTTCAACCATTTCAAAATCGTTTCAATACTGCCAAATATGGTCCAAAATGTTTTTCCCACCTTCTCTCTCACCCATTCTACATGTGTAGTTAAATCAAAACTCGTTGCTAGTCGAGATCTTGAATCCATCGAAATGACATTTATGTCCTTCAACGTCAAAAAGCAGTGTTCATGACATTTGGAATATCTTATGAATAAATTTCACTCGAGTATGGAAATATAGGAGATGACTCTCGTCTTTCCGAATAATTTGACAAGTCATCGAAGAAAAAAAAATGCAAATTGTTCCAGAAGTCATTCTTGCTTAAACTTTGCCTTTTAGTCCTGTTGGGCTGCAAAAACACTCTCAACGGATTGAAAATATTGAAAATAAGATTGAAAATATCCAGATCGGATTTAGAACCTGATTTACTATTAGCATTGGGATTGTACTAGGAACACTAACATCAAACTTATACAAAACTTCCAGAATAAAGTACTTCGGAGTATAGTCAATTCACCCTGGTACATTCGTAATAGTGATTTGCCTCATGATTTCGAGATTCTGGATATAAAAGATGAAATAAACAGATTTACAACGAAGTATTAATCAAGGCTAATGGAACATGTCAATGTGGAAGCCTCTCGGCTACTGAATAATGAAAATTTGGTTAGGAGACTAAATAGAACCAAACCCTTCAACTGGTGCATCGCTGGATCAACAATGACAACATTATAGTTTATTTTTTAAGAATTCAGATGTAAATTGATGGTTAGTCTGAAAAGATTAGTTTCCATAATAAATAAAACAAAATACAAAAATAGCTTTACACGCAGTCTCGCTCATCAAACGTCGAGCCTAATAGATTCTGTATTATTTCTTAAAAAAGTTGTAAATTTTATAACGTCTACGCTGAAAATGCCATACTTAAAATCACACAGATATGACAATAAAATAATTATGCCATGCTGCTTAAATAGCATGCCATACGACTTGTATGTATAACAATTTCCCCTCTTGGCATTAAAAATTATGTACATTACATGACTTTTTCACGTCGAACAAAAATCACGTCACCAATGAAATGAAATAATTTATTCGGACGAGTGTATTTTTTATTGCACATATGTACACAATTAAATATATAAACAATAAATTTTATGAATCAACAATTATATTTTTACTCATGAGTCGTGTGTGTGTTTTTGCTTACTGCTGCTCCAGCCAAAGCAGACGAATATTATTTATATGAATACGAAACGAATATTTTGTGTTTGTGTGTCTGCATTAAAATAGAAAACGCCTGAAAATTTGTTTTGTTTTTCGTTTTGAAATGAAAATTTAATTCTTTCAGTGGAAAAAAAACTGACGATAAACAAAACATCAAAGAGTAAATTATGTACCAAATAGTATACAGATGGAAATTTGAAGTTTATTATGTATGTACATATGTGTGTGCGTAACGCGATGAGTTTTCTGTTGGGTGTATTATGTAACGATTATCAGATAGTGGCCGAATTTAGTTGGTATATATACAGAGTTAAATACGAGTTCAATCACAGCTGATGAGTGCATAATCTATCTTATAATCTGATATGTTTATGTGTGGTGTCTAAGCGAATGTGAAAAGCACATAATTTTAGCTTTATCTTTAAATTAGAAGTCGGTGGAAGAGAACATTATCAAATTTGTTCTATGTAGATATAACGACGCAGTATGTAGTTTGAGACTTCAAATATATGTATAAACTATATTTTGATGATATTCGATCGTAAATTTTAATCTCTTAATTGTATCGTGATAAAAATCAGACGGAACTTCAAACGAAACATCTCGACCTCTATTTTTTGTATGATAAGGTTCCATATACGAGGGGGGTAACAAAAGTTCACTTAGTTCTGATTTCAATGCACTTCTTAAGCCTTAAGATCCTCTTCTATTAATACGTTAATTATTGCACATGCAGACTGTAGGTGGTCAGCTCAACGAATGTTTTTAAACACAATCACTTTTTATGTCATCCGGTGGTTGTTAATTTTTGGTCAACGGCGAGAATCTAGATCGCCGCGTGATGAGAAACCCTCTTAACCATTAAGCTACGACCGGCGATAATACATGTATCATCTTCTTAAAACAGTCAAGTAATCATTTTCTTAATACAGTCATCTTCTTAATATAGTCCCCTCAAGTTTTTTTTTAATTTTTGGAAATACCCAGAAATCACAAGGTATGGGATTCGGGATTTCTTTAAGTTACTTGTTATTTCAGCAGTGTGAGCTGGCACATTGCCATGATGTAAAATGAAGTACCGCAAATTCTATCTCTTCCGGTTTTCCAACAAATTTTTGAAAACTTAACATTTTTCAATTACCGGCTGACCATTTTCCAACTGAATAGCAGCTACAAATAGCAGCTACTGACATCATTACATTTGTTGCTTAGCTTTTACGAGTAGGTTTGACCTTGTTGGACTCCATACCATGGACTGCTGTTTGATTTTTGGATCGTACTTAAATATAAGATTCGTCACCAGTTATGAATTTACTAAAGTTACAGGACCAAATCCACTCGAGTTCCTTTTTGGTCCTCATTTAAAATTTGTGCAAATTTGTGAATTCCACAAAATTATTTTATATTCGCGATACAGCCATGGACTTCAAGGCTAACTTATCAGAAATAATTTTTTGTGTCAATCGTGGATCTTCGTTAGTTTTGAACTTCCCCAGAGGCACAGTAACATTATCAGTTTTTGAAGATTTTGGTCGAAGTTTTCGAAACTCGTCTATACAGAACATTGTCTCATCTGGAATCTTCGGAATCACTTGGAAATAGTCTGTAGAGACAGTGCAATTATTCCATATGGAATTGGGTACTTATTGAGTATTTGTAGTGGTTTTAGTTTACGCCGAAATCACAAAGCTAATTTAAGTTTGCGTTGGTGGTGGAATTTTGTGGTACATCCTCAGCTATTTTGTTTTCTCGTCTCCATTTTAACCGATCGTTTGGAATTTTTGGAAGAAGTCTCATAAGATCACTTTATTCGAAATCTTTATGGTTTTTTAAACAAAAAATCTAAGTTGCATGTTATTCGCTTGGTTTGTTCAGATTATCGACACTCTATAGGTTAATATTTGGTTAAATAGCCTCTATTTTGATATTTCGTGTATAAACATCTTACTCCATCTAAAGGTTGAGAAGTGTCAATCGTATTTTAAATAAACCTAATGTTCTGAAACTATGTCTTGAAGTTTAATTATTTCTGATGTATGAACATTAACAACTTATACAACTCTCGTATGCATCACAATCGTTTACATCAATAGTCTGTAATATCAAATCACTGAATCTATATATCTATCCATTCAGTTTTTAAATTGCAATCATTCTAAAAATACTCTCATCCGCACTTAGCTTGTAACGTCCTTACGTCTTTGCCGGTCAAATCAAGGACATATGGTTGTTGGTCCGATTTAAATATATCAGAGATGGTAAAATGGAAGGTAAGAAAATATCTTAAAAATGTAAAAGATTTGCATCAGCTTCTTTAGACTGCCGTTAGTCGAGAATAGAACATGTTTTGTCACACTTATATTTATATCTCTATTGGTATTAAGTGAAACTAGCCAAGCGATCTTGACCCATTCGCTTTCTTAAATATGTTTTAAGTTTCCACAACGTAGAGAAATTCATTTATAAAGCCATAGATTATTTTTTAAGTATGTTATAACTAGACTTAATTGGGATATTGTGCTAATGTCAGTTGTTTTTTGGAAATGACATACTTGAATTAGTTGGTTTAGCGTGGTCTTATACATATATAAAATGCATTTACGTGGGAATTTTTTTTGAATTGATCAGCAAGAACGCTATATTCCCATCTTTTACTCACTACTCTCTACTGCTTGAAATTTCCATTATTTGTAAATGGATCATTATCCAATAGCTGGCTATCGTTCCGTCTTCTACACAAGGTGATAGTTTACGTTCCCAATAATATATCAATGTGTCTATAATCGGACGTAAACAGTTCCGATTTGGCTTCACTTGTTGGGCTTATTCAGATTCTAATTTATTGCCAATGGACGAATTTGGGTTTTCCTAAATATGGCGTAATTGCCTAGCCAGTAAGCTTTGCAACAGTCTCTTTTTAGTATATTGCTAATTCGTGAATGCTAAGATTAACATATGTCAGTAGGCTTTGCAAAGGTTTTAAATGTGTTTAACCAGTTTTTCAACAAATATTTAATACTCATGTGCAACCGCCTAGGTGGCGCAGTGGTTAAAGCTTCGGCAGTTGGAGCGGGAGTTACCGGGTTCGAATCCCGATAGGGGCAGGATGGTAAAGGGATTTTTCACCATACAATTACGATTGGTGGTGTGAATGAACACATCTATGACCCCCTGTTGGAGTGCAGAATTCTTGGGTCAACCCCATCTTCCATGTCATGTACTATAGGCTGTCATGAAGCTATGCAATGTGTGCAGATGGTTCTACGTAAATCGGATGTATACGTCCTCGATTTGGCTGTAATGGCGTAAGGTAAAGACGTAAATAAGCGAACCGCGAAAGAGTTGGAAGTGCCTCGAGCCGCAAAACAGATTGTAGAGATAAAAAACAAACAAACAAACAATACTCTTGTGTTAGCGAACTATGTGTAATAATTTGGTTTTCAGAGAGCGATCGCCTCCCACTAAATCCGTTGGTGACATAACTTCATTGTATCTCTAATTTTCAGCTATAGATGGGCATATATCATCATTTGTAGAACTTGAGTGGTGGGCAGATAAAGATATGTATTAGTTGAAATTTAAATTATTTAATAAAAAATATTCAAGGACTTAAATATAAATTGCCTGTACCAAGGGTTGGAAATAAATTTCCAATGTACGCATTAAAAAAGTAAATAAGAAACCTAACCTCAATCTTCACGTAAATCGTGTATAAATCTTTTTGTTCTTCTAATTAAGTCCAAGATATCTGGTATCGCCAAGGTCGTCAGTTGACCCTCAAATAGGAATTGTGATCCAAAGCAGTGCAGTCTATGGGAAGAGTACGAAGAACAGGTTCACAAGAAGTGCTCAACAGTTTCTTCTTCTCCTCCCCCACACTGTTCGCAGTTTGCGATGTTCAAATCATTATTTAAAGAACAATGACCAGTAAGATCCTCAAAATGCGTCTATCATAATTCAAGTATTATAGTATTCGAGTTTTTACTGATTTATTGATCCAAAGAAGATTTTGGATAGTCGACAAGAGATTTATTCTAGTGCAGATCACCAAAGTGACAGTCGATATCTCTTTTAAGTGATAATTACGTAACTCCTAAGGTGGGCCCATGTCCCACAAAAGTGGACATTTCTTTTAATACCCATGTATCTGGGTATCTATATTAAAGTCTAGGTTCATTTAGACTGCCTAGTCGGTTTAGGGCAGTTATCGTCTCCAAAACAAGCTTCGTTGAAACAGTATTGGAAATAATCGCATTTAAAGCAGCGTAGCTGTCAGAAAGGATGCAAATACGACGATCTCTGCAATTCATCTTCTTTGCGAATAGTGCTGTTCTCAAATTTAAGCAATTTCAGCCTGAAAAACAATTGCCATCTTACCTCGGGGGATAGAAAATTTGACCTCAGGGTTTTGTGTGTATAACCCGGTGATAGCTGGAGTACACCATACTGAACTGTCAGTAAACATCATCGTGTCTGTTACTCATACGTTTGCTGTATTATCAGCTGCAACTAGCATTTCAAAATTATCATACCCAGTTCCAGAAAAAAATACAAGTCATACCACGAGCATTTCGTAATTCACTAAATTCAAAATCAAAACGTTTTCATAAGTTAACACATGTTGTTAAAGTTAGCCGAAAGTTTCCAGCCGAAAAAATAAAAAAATCGATAAGTGTCTTTGCTATTCCAACTGAAAGTTCAAAATTTTTTATTTTTTGATTGATTAGCAATCAAGAATTAATGTCCGATATTTTCCAGCCATAAAAAATTACAAAATTTAAAAGAAAAACTCTTATATTAAAACTTATTAAAATAATCATATGTAATAATGTATAAGTTCAGAAATCTCTATAAAATCAGCTCTAGTGTGTTATAAAACAAGTAAGCGGTTTGCCAATGATTATCACTGGAAAAAACTCATTTGACCCAAAACTTTTCCTGTGATAATCATTGTCATTGGACAGTCACAGCACAAAAGAAAATTACCAAAATAGAAAAACAATTTCGATTCAATCTATCTATAACTCGCTAGTACTGTTGCAACAAAAACTCACAGCATGATTTTTTCGATTAGATGGGAACCACCGTTCTAACGAACCAACATTAGAGAATACATAAAGATGCCACACATTTGAAATAGGCTCAACGTGGCTAATTGATTTAGAGCCCTAGGTGTTAATCAATGCCACACCGGAGTTCTACAAAAACTCTCATCAGCTGTCACGTTCAAAGCTATCCCAGCATTAAATGTCATTATCATATCCTACAGTAATCAGCATGAGAATTTACAAAACCTATGATTATGGGTAATGGAATAAATTAAAAGTTGGCCGCGCTGTTAGTACATCCGAGTTATTTGTCGGGTAACAGCAAAGTTTACATATTAACCAGGACTAGATAAGGGTACGCGACAGACCCAGAAAAATATTCGTTACAAATGTCGGTTACACCATACTTGGATCACAAAATTATAAGTTAATGTGCTGGGTTGAACCTTATGACCGTATGACTTAAATAACTTCTTAATAACTCTGAAACAGATGTTACCTTAACCCAATTTTAAATTTCCACTTTTTGCAACAAACAGCCAAACAAAATCAGCACTTAATTACACTGGGAAAATGACATAACTGGGTAACACACTTTTTAAACAGTTTTTCGTTTTGGACATTACTATTTGCACGTTTTCATGTCATTTTCACCTGCAGTTCTAGCTAATTTTAATAAAAATGTTCCCATTTCTTGTACTCTCGTATCCAAACATATAAATTAAAATAATTTTTTTCTTGTAAATTAATTACATTTTCTTTATTATTTTAGCATTTTATTATTTCTATTTAAATCGGAAAAACAAACATAAAACATTTTTTTTTATTTAAATAAAATAAATTTAAGTAAATTTTTCATAAAAATAATAAACTCTAAAAATATTAAAAAATATTCCCCAAGCATCTTAAGAAGTTGTAAAACTAATTAATCTAACTTAAGAATTTAAATAAATAAATAAATAAGAAAAGAAATTTATAATTAAATAAGAAATTGGATTGGATTAGAAAACCCTGCTCTTCCGATCCAATTTGCAGTCACAAATTTTTTGTACCAACCTGATTTTATTGCACAAATATAATTATTATTGTTGCTATGAGATTTTAACTGCAAAGAAGCATGATACTCGTATATTGAAAATCTTAGATGAATGTTTAAGAAAAGTTAGGAAGTCGAAATTAATTACCGTATATGTGTTTGTACGATAGTCGACGAATGCAAATAAATTATAAAGTTTAAATTAGAATGTGACTTTGATTAGTTTAGGGCTAAAGGACGTCACAATGCCAATCATTTTAGGTATGCATTTGTTCACCCTATTAGACCGGTACACAAATTTAATTTATAAAAAATATTTCAAGATTAAATCTCGTATAAATCAAGATATTACTTTCCTATCCCAACTAAGATGTACATATCTCGACGGTACATAAAACATTTGTACACAAACAAAAATGGGGAGAAACTATGCATCATGTAGCCAGCATCCAAACAATACCACAAACAAATATAGAAAATTCGTTCATCCCTTATATTTAATATCTTTTCCCAACTTTGTGTATACAGGTATCCCTCATATAACGCGATAGTTACGTTCCAGAAAAATTTCGCGTTATGTAAATTCGTGTTTAATAAGTCATAGATTTCATATAAATTTGAGAGTTACGTTCCAATAGGTTTTTTTTAAATAAAATACATAACAGAACTAAATAACAGACGCACATATATTTCAACTCAAAATTAAAATTCAGATTTTGTTTTAAAATAAAACGACAAATAAATATAATAATATTATAAAATCCAAAAAATTAACAAAATCCAAATACATTAAACTATAAAATCTAAAACCAAACTGAATAAAATTAAAAGTTTATTGTTGAGGATCAAAACTAATCTGTTTCACTGTTTTCAAACATTATATTTGGTGAAAAGCGTTTTGGTCGTAAAATAGCTTCGCCCTATAAAATTATAAATTTCGCGTTGTACTTAAACCAATTTTTTTTTCAAATCGCGTTATATCGAAAACGCGTTGTATAAGTACCGCGTTAATCGAGGGATACCTGTACTTTGATCCTTCTTACGAGTAGTAGGAAAAACAAGTTTGTGCACAGTAGTTTTTCAGGAATAATATGTTTTGTTATTCGTTATGATGATTGAACATTTATACATCTAATTTATGAGATGAATACATTAATTTTAAAAGGTAATAAATTAATTAAAATTTATTGTCACACCCCTATACATTATTAATTAATATGTGTGTAGTATATAAGTACATTAGAAATTAAATTAAAAAATGTTGGTGTAATGTGAAGATGGTGTACAACAGATATTTATTCGATGTGACTTAATGTCTGTATTTAACAAAAAAAATTACATGATACGAGCATCTAATGTGAAATTTACAAATTTAATTTAGTTTTAATTGAGTTTTGTGAGAATTTTTTTTTGATTGTTTTCATGTTGCTCTTTGTATGTATTTTTGTAACTTTGAGTTTTCCATTGATGTCTAAAGTTTATGTATAAGTGTGCTTTATGTGCTGTATGATGATATGGTTTTGCCTTTTTTGTGTTGTTTTTGATAAAAAGATACGATGGTAAACGTTGTGGAAAGTGGATGTCAGAGCTGGAGTGGTATGGTGCTTTTAAGTACTTAAAGGTATACCTTGTTGTAGCATCATCAGGTTCGAATACGTGAACTTTAATATTTAAAAATGATTGTTCATTGGGTCGACTGAAGGGTGATAACTGAAGATTTAAAAGTTTAAATTTAAAATTTGCCAAATGAATTTTTGTTGTGAAGTACAATTCTGTGGTCTTTTTACAATAGGGCATAAGTCAAGTTATCACCAAATCGACTTTTTGAGATATTCGAATTTCCTGTACAAAACTACATAATTCATTAATTTTTTGTCGTTTTATAACCATTAGAAAGGGAAATATTGAAATTGTTATAAAATCTCATCGGGTCCGGGTCACACTGACATATTTTAAAATGTCATTTTTCAAAATAGCATATTTCAAAACGACATTTTTCAAAACGGCATAAGGTACAAAACGGCATAAGGTTCAAAATGACATTTTTTAAAACAGCATTTTTCAAAACTGCATAAGGTACAAAACGGCATATGGGTCAAAATGACATTTTTTAAAACGGAATTTTTCAAAACTGCATAAGGTACAAAACGACATATGGTTCAAAATGACATTTTTTAGAACGGCATTTTTCAAAACTGCATAAGGTACAAAACGGCATATGGTTCAAAATGACATTTTTTAAAACGACATAACGTACAAAACGACATAACGTACAAAACGTCATAAGACACAAAATAAAATTTTTATAACCTCATAATACAATAAAAATAGCAACAACATTCATAAAAAACATTTTGATGCATTGTTGCCAATAATTACGAATATGACAAAAACTACTTCCGAGATAATAAAAATATTACGTATTTTAGTACGCCTTGGTTATTTTCATATACCTGTATAACAATAATATACAACAAGAAATTCAAAACTTCTGCTTTCTATATCCTCGTCATCGTAATATATCCGAGACTTGTTTAAACATTTAAGTTAAGGTATAATATATCTTTCAATATATTACAATACATATTATAAAGAATATAATTGTACCGAATCAAATTTAATATATTCAGTGAAGGAATATTTTCTTCTTTCATATAAATAAGCTATAATCAATTGTATAAGTTTAATGTATATAAAATATGTATAATACCATAGTCTATTTCATTGTCATCGATTAAGAATTTCATTTTCTATCTTATCCTGTTTGAAAGATGACATTTTGAACCATATGCCGTTTTGAACCTTATGCAGTTTTGAAAAATGCCGTTTTAAAAAATGTCATTTTGAACCTTATGCCGTTTTGTACCTTATGCAGTTTTGAAAAATGCCGTTTTAAAAAATGTCATTTTGAACTATATGCCGTTTTGTACCTTATGCAAATTTGAAAAATGCCGTTTTAAAAAATATCATTTTGAACCATATGCCGTTTTGTACCTTATGCAGTTTTGAAAAATGCCATTTTAAAAAATGTCATTTTGAACCTTATGCCGTTTTGGAATATGCCGTTTTAAACAATGTCATTTTAAAATATGCAGTTGTGAACGGATCCCAATCTCATCTTATACAGATTTCCTCCTTAAAGTCATAAAATAGCATCACTTTAAAAAAAAGTATAATATAAAAAACAGAAAGATTTTCTAGATATCTCTAAAGTAAAGCAAATACAACTTACTCAATAATTGACCTTCTAAAGTAAAAAATAGATTTGTCAAAGCGATTCAAACCAAAATAATATCGCCCTGAAAAATGAACAAAAACGACTTATGCCCTTTTGCAAAAAGACCACAGAATTGTTCCGGTTAGAGATGGAATATTATTTCATTCATATGACTGCCGCGGCTGGGCAACCTGTTTCCTATTCTATCGGACCATTTTTCAAGCACTTTTTCGAGTATATGGGGACGTATCTCGGCGATGGCATTACGAATGTTGGCCTTGAAATACTCAATTGTTTCTGGTTTGTCGGCATAACACTTGTGTTTAACTCCGCCCTATAGAAAATAGTCTAATGGTGTTAAATCACAGCTTCTGTTTGCCCAATAGATATAACAATTTCGGCAAATTAAACGTTTAAAATTAAACGTTTGACGCAATAAATCAATTGTGGCATGAGATGTGTAGCAAGTTGCATCATCCTGTTGAAATCAAACATCGTTCACATCAATATCATTAAGAGGGGGCGCATCAAAATTCATGGTGAGATAGGTGTCTTCATATCATGGTGAGATAGGTGTCTTCATTGACCGTAATGGTTGCCCCGTCCTCATTTTCAAAGAAATATGGGCCAATAATGCCTCAACTCCACAAGCCGCACTAAACAGTCACTCGTAATGGGTGCATTGGGTTTTCTGTGTGGGTTTTCTGAGCTCAAATATGGAAATTTTGCTTATTAACGTACCCACCAAGATGAAAATTTTGTAAAAAAACATAATTTTTTAGTAAAATCAACATCATCGTGCAGTTTCTCATTGGCCCATCGGCTAGCGAAGTAAAAACGAAGTGATGGTCATACGGCTTCAACTCTTGAACCAATTAAACTTTGTAAGGCGTCATACTGAGATCTTTTTGCAAAATTCGAAGTAAACTGATGCGTGAAACGTTCCATTCATGAGAACGATGACGAGTTGTTGTTGATGGATTCTCACACACACTCTCAGCTACAGCTTCGATATTTTTGGGGGTACACTGTACAAGCACGCTCACGTCTTAGCGCATCAACAATGAAACTATTTTCATGAACTTTAACAATAAAATTGCGTATACACTGTTGGTCCCTCTCTGAAACCGAATTTTGCACGACAGTTTCGTGCAATTTCCGATCATCTTTGTATAAATTTCCAATAAACTCCAACGTTGCTCAAGCGAAAATCGCTTCATTTCGTTCAGTGGAGATAATATACTGAATTTTGTGACAGAATAGAATGACATAAGTATTGCCAGATTCGAAATAACCGGTGATTCAAATTTAAACCGATGGATGGCCCACCAGAACTTGTAAGGCTCAACATGTAAATATTTAAATTATTCCA
This sequence comes from Tipula lateralis, assembly GCA_963932295.1. Lineage (NCBI taxonomy): Eukaryota > Metazoa > Arthropoda > Insecta > Diptera > Tipulidae > Tipula > Tipula lateralis. Next base: position 190,648,391 of record OZ010736.1, on the reverse strand, counting down.
CGTTTCATCTTCAAATAAACCTGATCTGTACTTCAATCGGTTTGTTTTGTTACCTGAGATAGTGCTCATTGATTTGCTCCAAAATTTTACATTACTATAAGTTCTTATAATTTGACTATATTGCCTTTTAATCAAGGTGCTCAGAGAAATGACTCATATTGAGCTCGTTCGCATTCGAGGTGTGGTTTACTAGGACCAAGATTAACTCCAGTTGCGTGACGCTTATAAGTACTCGGCGTTCGATATTTAATCGGTTATCGTTCACCAATATGGTGCAATATTTTTTTTATCATTAGTTTGATTTGTCATTTCATAATGAATATACTCAAGCCCTAGACTCCTTCCATTTTACGGTCGCCATAATCGTCCATCATAGCAATTAATTCGGTTAACTAAGGATCGTTTTCCACCACGTATACTCTAAATTATAATACGCATCTATTGTGAACAGTGCGTATGAATAAGCGATAGAACTTGTACAACATGTTACGTGAGGAAGACCAAAATCAATCAATCCAACGTGCATACAAATTTCAACTTATGCAGGAATTCGACTAATGGTCTGAAGCACAAATTGGTATTGATATTGATTTCTCAAACAAAATGTTAGTCGGTAAAGAAGCTCACTTTTCGATGAATGGGTGTGTTAATAAACAAAATTGTAGGATTTGGAGTGGAGATAATCCACAAACCTGTTCCGAAACAACATTACATCAAGAGAAAATCAGTGTTTGGGTCGGCGAAATTATTCATTCATAAGGTTGCAATTGCTGAGAAAAGTGTGGGAAAATTCGACATGAGCGATATTAAAGCATATTACACTGATATTCATAAATGGCTACCTAAAAGCTACAGATCAATTTGAAATACATCATGCTTATTATGATAATCGACCGATTTTTAATTTAAAACTGCTCCATTCTGTATATGTTTGATGATTTCATTATACATCATCAAATTTGGCTCATTTCCTTGAAACATTTTTACATAAATTTAATTGTCCGATAGCCTCCCATGTGGTTCAAATAATACTTTAAAAATACAGTACTATGTGGTTGTGATTTTTTCAAAATACCTATCAACTTTCGATAAACACAAAATGCTACAAGTCGTGCGATAGTAAAAGCTAATATGTAGCGTAAGTAAATACATACCCAAGTAGTGTTGGGTCGGGTCACCAATATTTTTATCAAAACGTCACAGTTTTATGATATTTATAATTAGACCAGCTATATATACATTAGCTTGTTATCAGTTTCGGCCAACCAGTTATGACTGGTACTAATGTTTATAAAATGTGTAACTATAGCGAATGTAGCATCACTAGTTGTAGAGGCATATACCTTGATAAGAGAAGTCATCGTATTTTGTCTGTTTACAATTTTAACTTATTATTTCTTTCTAATTCAATCTATTTATGTTAGCTTCCTTAATTATCATTTTTATTTGGTGTCTTATATGATTCAATCGGTGATATATGGCTTCAAAACTAAAACATTTGTGTTTGGTAAAAGCTATAAGGATGGAACACTTTCGAATGGAAACGATGTTAAGGTCTAATCAGTTTGAAATTATAATGCAGGAAGTTCAATGAAACTCTCGATTCAGTAAAAATTTTGTTCTGGGCATAATTTCACAGATGTACTGCTTCCTTAAAAAACTGAACAAATGGAGACATACTCCTCTTAGAGATATACCAATGTAATGTAGATTATCTTAAAAGCGACCACGACCAGCACAAAGGTTCAACCAATAGTTGAGAAGTACTATAGGTAGATGTGGCACACTGTTTCCGCCTTGAATTAGTTAGAAAGAAATTCTTTAACACGTTTGTAGCAAAATTTAAAGATAAAGGTTCGGCTTCAAGACCAATCAAGGTGAACTAGCGAAAGAATCAGCAATTCAGTACCAATGTTACAATGACCAAGCATGACAGTTTGCAATACTTAAACAATTGTGGAATAGCTATCTCAGTCCAAACATAAACTCGTGAAGGATTAGATCACTTAAAAGTTAACTTGACCATACACACCAATTTATGGTATAAATGAAATAAAATGATTAAAAAATTGATTATGCCTCACAGTACCATAAGTAATATTCACATCACCAAGCATGCTGAATGAGACTGATTTAACGCATACAAAGAATAGCCAGCAATGAAGTCGAAGTCATAACTCCAGTAGTCGCTCTACAAGCAATATTCTGAAGGTTTGACCGTTGAAGGCTTTACTTTGACAATCGGCCACCACACAATAGGAGCGGAAGAAAATAATAGTAGGACTAGTGATTTGCATAGAACATGGAGAGGCTTAAATATCAGACCTTTCAAAAGCCTCTTCTACTTTTCTTAAATCTGGCAGTAGCTTTTTGAATTTTTACTAAAGGTAATATTTCCAATTGAGCTCACTATCAAGATGAAAAATCTTGAGTGCCTAGTAAAAATAAGATAAATGCTTGTTAGAGCACCATGACTCAATGTGCTTGTTATGTTAAGTCAGATCACACTCAGATAAGTTACACTTACAACTCAGATCAGTAATTAGAACAATATCATCGACTTAGCTCTATAAACTAAAGCCAGACTGTCACAATTAAATAAGGAGCTCGTCAATGACCAAGAGCGAAAGCAGGACTGAAATTCGACTTATTTCTTCAGTCCAATATTAATTCTTCTTTTATTTGGTGTTTTTTTTGCACAGTTGGGAGTGTAAATTACACGATGTAATTTGCACGGTTTTACATGTAAAAAATATTCTATATGTAAACAAATTTTTCATATAAAAAAAATCAAATCAAATTGTAAATAAAGCACCATCTGTTAAAACACCGGTTAGTATTTTACTAATTGAATTTGTGAAATAATTAACTGTCTTCAATTTTTTTCGATTGTATACTGAATTTCACAAAAAATTTTGTTTTTGGTCAGATTAATTCCTTTATAAATCACCTTAACTGGCTCTGGTGAAGGTAACACAAATCTATTTCCAACTTATAACGTGGTCCTGAAAGTTAATTGATTTTCCAAAAACGCATTTATCTATGTTAATGACCAAACCGTACGGCGGTAGTTTTGAGAATTAAAGACAGATGTCACTGCGAATTCTTCGTAAATATGAATTTATGTAATTTTCACATCCTGCTAATAAATTTGATTGTGTAGGGACCTGGAAGCGGTGGTTGTAGTGTCGGCTAGAGCTCAGTGGGGTTGTAGAGGCTTGCACAGTCATTGAATACACCGCAGTAAATTAAGGAGAGGAAAGGAAGGAGAGATATAACGAATTTCCGATGCGTCAGACTAACTTACCTGGGACTCATCATCCTCATGTCGGGTTTTACTCTAATGTCATTCCAAAAAGGCTACAGTCGAGTAAAATTAACAACAAAATCGACTAAAGTTTAACCAAAATATAAAATAAAGTATATTTCATACCAAAGCATTAACATTCGTATAAATTTGATAATGAAGAAATTTTAATAATATTGAATTGATACGACATAATATCAATTAACCAAAATTGCATAAATAATGAAAAGATTTACAGTGAAATTTAAAGTAACTAACAACCATAATACCTACGTTAAGCCCGGACTTTAATTTATTAACTAATCCAAAGGAAAAAAATTATAATTTAACTGACCGTGATACACTCCTGGACAAAATTAACGCATATTTTTTTTTGTAATAAAAACAATTTGGACAATTTCAGTGGAACTGGTAACAAATGAACCCAAATTTATAATTTTCTCAAAAAAGGCACAAATGTGGCGTTATGGAATTATAGCGGATATTTTTCATTGCAAAATGTTAAAATGTGTCGAACTATTTTTTTTTTTAATTTTTAAAAGCGGTTTATAAACATTAAAACTAGCTTTATTACAATTTTATTTGATGAATTTAATAATGAGTATTTCTCTCAATTAAATTTTGAAACATTTAATTGATTGGCTTGCAGTAAACTTTATTCAAGATGGTTTCTGATAAAAATATAAATGTGCTATCATTTGACACTAGTAGTATTAAAAGTTGACCAGCGGGATTTTTTTATTACAAAAAAAAATATGCGTTAATTTTATCCGCGAGTGTATAAACAATAATTGTTTAATAATATCTAGAACAATTCAAAGGTAGTCAGTTAAATTGTTGAAATTCATATTAAGAATTTCTTAATTCATATTAAGAGTTCATGATAAATACTGAAGATGGCAACTTGATTGCCGAAATATATTTATAATATAAAAAAATAAAAATTCCACTATAAGCTGGTATCAGTTGTAATGTCTGCTAAACGCCCGATTTTATTTGTGTTGATATAATATAAAGGCTTCAAATTATGTCTCGTTGGAGAATCCGGCTCGAAGGACCAATGTTTCGATAGCTGATGTTTTTATTTGCTCAAAAATAATAATATTAACAAATTGATTTTTTGTTGATTTTGAAATAATAATAATATATTAACAACAATATTTATACAGTAAATTCTAATTTTTGTAGTATGTATTTTATCTTGATTTGTCTTTCGCTTGGCGCTTGCTCGACTACAACTAACTAAATATGAGAATGACAAAGGGAATTTTAATTTTCCCTACAGACCGAGTACGTGTTATAATTTGCGGAGTATAACAGTTTAAAGTAATTCAGCAAGCCAATATTATGTTTTGACATGATATATATATATATATATATATTACAAGAAGTATATTACAAGGCTAATTGAGAAGTCTTAACGTTTTCCCTCACTTTCTATTTTTCTTCTGTTGCACCAAAACACCTCGCAATTCGCAAAAATTGCCAACATGCATTTCGTTCGATTTTTTTTATTGTTTTGCCTCGGTCAATACTATAGAATGCCAAAGAAGAAATTTCTCTACGGACAGCGCATGGAACGATAACGGCCGCCGGCCTCGTTACAGACTATTGAAAAATAGTGAATATGATAATGATGCTAGGAGCTGTAATCAAGACAGCTAAAAATGAAGGGTTAAACCAAAACTCCACAGAGTGGCTAGAGCTCTGAATCAACCAGCCGTTGAAGACGTGTTTCTTATGCATCTTGTATGTGATCTGTAATATGTTCGTTCACTAGGTTTCGACCTGATGACGTCATTGATTTGTTGTGTGATCAAAAAGATCAAATCCATCTCATCAAAAATATCAAATCTTTGTTTCTGTATATGTTGTGAGGCTTCGTTGCAACAGTTCTAGCGAATTACAGAGTTTGAATTTATTCTTATTTTATTTTTGTTTTTACGTTACTATTGAGGCGTGAATATTCGTCGTATTTGTGAACGCCAGAAACCATAATAAATGTCACTATTTTTGGAATGTTAAAAGTTTCGATGATATAATTATATAGATTTTGGGGTAATGTGTGGCTAAAATCATAAGTTGATTAAAGACAGTTGGTTCGGCCACTGTTTTTAATCTAAGAAATAACCATTAACTTGTTTTTTATTTAATCAATAATAAATTCTCGAATTAAATAACATTGTGTATGCAGAAATTTATTGCTTTTATCGCACAACTTAAACTACACCCCAATAGATAAAAAGTGTATAAATACCATCTGCACATCTAAATAATAATAATAATAACAATATAGATAGTGTTTATAGTGTGAAACGTATACCGAAGATAATTTATATTTATTATTTATTGTGTTAAATTATTTGTTATTTAAATTGAAAACTGCTGAAGAAAATGATGAGATATAAATTAGATTAAACCTTTTGAATATATATATACAAAGTAAAGTATCGAGACCAGTTACATATAGTATTTCATTAAATCATATAACACCGGAAATTGATGATGCACGTTGTACAGTGTTTTTAATTATTTCTGTTGCCATTAAAAAACCTCTTATGTACGAGTATATTATATATGTGTACATATGTACATGTATAGTTAATTTATAGTCTTAATTAATAGAAAATATGTTAACCTAATGTGTTAATGAGTTTTCCAACTTTGGTACGTAAAAACGACAACGACGACTGGTAAAACGATATTTTCACATAAATTTAAATTGCCTGCCTACAACTTTGAACGTGCATACGATATCAATCGCAATAAATTGTTTATCTTAATAAAAATTTACACACGTCGATTTATGTATGTATGCGCATAAATTGCAACAGCATAAAAACTCTTTACATATATGAAAATAGCAAATTAATTATGATCGATAAAACTGCACAACAGGTACAGTCGGGGAAGCATATGGTGTTTGTATATCACTTAAATGATAAATTGTTTAGACTTGTATTTATCTTAAAGAAGGGAAGATTTGAATTATTAAAATTAAACAATTGGTTAGAATGTTTAAGGGTTGTAAAATTCGACTTTATATACAATTTAATAAATTAAAGTTATTTTCCCTCGTTCGCATTCAGCTAACAATAAACAACATTTATACAAATATAAATGTTGACACATTACTAGGGGGGTGCACACGCCGTGTTTACCTTAACAAAGTTGATTATTTTTCTTAGCACTGTTAACAGAATATGATGCATGTACAAAATAATTGGGGAGGCATCTCAACTGTTTTTGAATGTTGTGTTCCTTAATTTAATTAAGATGATTGATATGAAATTGTTTAAAAAGTTTAGTCCACATGTAGCATGATACTATGTGGTGGGAAGATGCCTATTGTGATAAGGACTTGCATCCTTGCTGGTTAAAATCGAATTCTTATTGCTACTTGGAAATTGGGCTTTATTATAACGACCTTTATTACGAATCTTAAAGTACCTGCAGGTTAATGTAACAAGAGTTTTTAAGAACAACTGAAATCTCATTTCCAAGACTACAAAATAAAAATAAAAAAGCGGAGGATGGCAAAAAAAACCAATTTCAGGCCTTCAATGAAGACGGTAAAAATTGGAAGAACTTGTAAATCGTTGTTCAAAATTACTTTGGTAACATAGCAAGATATGACAAAACAGGTAAAAAGCTTCAAATTCTACTCTATCGGCTAGTATAAAATAAGGGCTGAAATTTGTGTTCTGGCCATTACAGCAACCGTGCCTCACATAATACACCGAACTCCACATTTAAAATTTCAAAACATTATGAAAGAACTTCATTAAATTGAAGCACGCAAGAATTAGCGTCTTTACTTTGCAAGGAAACATGTTAGATGGGAAAGAGAGTGACTAAAAGTTGTCTTTTACGATAAAAAAAATTGACGGAAATTCTTAAAAATAATTATTTTTACCAAAAGACACGCAGTAAAGATATTGGCGTAATGGTGTGGTTATCAGTATTGTTTTGTAGAATAATTGATTTAGATTTTCAGTCAATAAAAATGACAGCAAATTCCTATAAAACCGTTTTTGAACGAGCTTTCCCGAAATTTACTGAACGCTTTAATGGATTTCCCAACAGGACAATGCTGCTATTTATACTGACAGGAGATCAAAATGTGTATTCACTAGGCCAGCGATGCAGTCATCTGATGTTATTTTCGTTATCTAAGCCATAAATTAATTGCCAGGTAGAGAAAAAAAGAACTTGTTTAAAAACAACTGAATAATATCTCATTTCTAAGGCTAAAAAATAAAAATAAAAGAGCGTAGCCTGTCAATTCATTCAACCATTAATCTAAACGTGTGTGAATTATGGCTAAAGCAAAGTTCTTGAATATATGTAGAAGTAAAAACCCAAATTCGGACCCTCAATGTGCAGAATTACCTTAGTCACAAAGAAAGTTCTAACCGACGAGTTATTCCTATAGAGAAGCTTCAAACTCTATACTATATCGTTCAGTAAAATAAGGCCTAAAACCGATGTTATGGCCAGCAGAGCAGCCGAGCATCACATAATACGCTGTCTTTCTCATTTAAAATTTTAAAAAACTCTATTAAATTGAAGGACGCATGGGCGTCTTTGCTTTGCAAATCAACATGTTAGATTTGAGAGAGAGTGACATAAGATTGTTTTTTCCGATAACAAAACCTTTAATTGGGACGGGCCTATGGACTATTATTACTATGACTACAATATTATTCGCATGATCTAAGAAAAACAATTTTTTAACGAGATTCAGTGTCTTCTTTTGTAATAATTGAGATTTTAGTCAATAAAAAGACAGAAAATTCTTATAAAACCGTTTTGCAACGAGCTTTTCCGAAATTTACCGAATGCTTTAATCAACAGTGTTGAATTTCCCAACAGAGCAATGCCCCTATTATAGTCAAATGGTGGACCAGGAGTAAAATATATAATGTAGTAATGTATCGTTGGCCGCCTTGTTCACCCAACTTAAAAATAATGGAAGCCCTTTGAAGATGGCTATCACAAACAACGAAGGAGAGAAGCAGTTCGCGAATAAGTACGAGTTAATTACAGCCATAAAATAAGAATGGTCTGAAATTACTCTTAGCTATATGGAGTCACATTACAACTCAATACACAAGAGACTACTAGAAGTTATTGAACTTCAGGGTGGAACTACTCATTACAACTTGATTAAATGAAATCTATGTCAATTGATCTTACAGCTCTTCTTAAAAAAGTAAGTCGGAGTGCATATAGGGTAACGATCAAGCTATAAAATATAACTCTACATTCGCCTTCAGGTGCTTCAGATACATCCAAAATATTAAGACCATTTGTGTTTGTTAATTGTACGTTGTTGTAACTATATGGGCTTTTTAATCTACAAATTGGCACATTTGATCAATAAATAAATTCTGAGCTTACTGATTTATTTAAGGTTTGCAAATAGAATTTATTAACTATCAATCGATTGCTGGATGACATAATTTAGATTGAATTACTGTTTCAATAGGTTCGGGAACTGGTTTGGGAAATCTTTAAAGAGCTTTGAAGAGCTATTTTCCAGGGCGTTTGGAAATGATTTAAAACTGAACCGAGGGTCAAATTGTGCTTGTACCCTCAATTGGTTTCTTACGATGATTATTCTCAATTATATTGGATATTTAACAAAGTTGGTTTATTGGAGAAAGTGGGGATCTTTATGCCTGAACCTTTAATTTATTTATTCACGGACAAACAATGTGGAATTGATGAAAATTCGAGAGTTAAAAATAACATCAAAACTAAAAAAATTGATACATGTCAACATAACAACGAATCACCGTTTAAGAACCCGGACAAAAGAGTAATAGAAACGTGTAGTCACATTAGAAATCTGGCGCATTTGGACGGTCTTATTACATATATGACAAAGTCTTGGCTGGAACTCGTGGCTCTCCAAAAGCCTCATTGGCCTAGAAGTGGAGACCATATTACTCAAAGCATTACACAAAGTGGAGATGAAAATAGAGCAATTTGGAGTTGGATTCCACATTCCGCAACAGATGAAAAAGGTTTGTTGAACATGCAAGTCAAAAATTGAATTTGTAAGCTTTGCTTGCACATCAAATCAGCCAACTTATCAATTGTCTGTGTGGCATATACTCACTCATCTAAGTCAACCTTATGATATAGAGACTTACAATAATTTAGATATTCTGATGGGCTCTGATGAGAAATGGAGAAATGGACAAGTATATTCTTTTGTTATGGAAACTTCTGCATTTGGAAACATGGTCGCAGCCATCGCAAAACAGACCATGTTGATTTAAAAGGCCGGACTTGTGTTTTTCAAGACATGCGATCGTATAACTTCATAGGCAGTGACCATTATCTGGTCATAGTAAAGCTATGTCAGAAAATTTTGTACAACTCAACCAGGATGAAGGAATATACAATACGATTCTCCTGTGAAACTCAGATAATTGAAGAAACGCAATGAAAATATTAAGATCTTTTTTGCAATAACATTTTGCGACAAATTACTAGTCTGATGAAGTGAACACTGTATAGGAATTATTGAAACCCTCGGTTGTCTCTGGTTAATACCTTAGTTTGAAGGAGTCATGAAATGCATTTTTGGATCATGACTCACCATGATAGTGTGGGAGAGGATATCAGGGTCCACCTAGCTGTTGGCAATCTAGCTATGTATTCTATAAGTCCACTTCAAAATCAAAATGTCTGGCAAATGCGGTTGAAATTGTACGTAACATTGATCAGAGCCAGCATGAAATCAAACAAAGGAGAGTACGCCTTCCAAAACGTATAGAGTGATCTGGCATCTTTTAATTACAATATGAAGAGCTGGCTCATGTTCGAAACCGATGGAGGCCGATTGTTGACCGGGTATGGGCATGTTAATACTTTTATACTGTGATTCACATAACAGTGGTGTTAGCCCACTTATGTAATTTAGACATGCAATGAGATTATTGCCATTTAGTAGTTTGGTTAGCCTGACTTACAAGCGAAACAAGTTGGTTCCAGTTTATTAGTAAACATTTTATTTAAATGATAATTGTGTTTTTGCCAATTCTTTGGTAATTTTTTTTAATTAATATGTGTTTATTGACGTTAGATAAGCTTTAATAATTTTGATTTACTAATAGACTATAGTCTAGATGAATATTGAAAAAGTTATTTATTATCAAGAGCGCAAAGTTATAATTTTTTGCAAGTAATTGTGGGTCGAGAATTGTGCGAAAGCAGTACATTTGTACTCGGCGAGCGTCGGTCTTCAATTTCTTTGCGCGAGCAACAAAGTATCACTTTGCGCTGTTAATCATAAATGGCTATTCTGCGACTAATTATTTTAAACGAAGAACAATGCAATATGTCGTTTAGACACTGCAAATATGAGCCTACTTTGAATGTAAGTCACAAAGCATAATGCATCAACAGAATAACACAGTTCAAAAAGTTGCCTAGCCCAGGTAACCAAACTAAGTGTCAAATTATGTGTGGTAATATTTTGAATCACCCACCCTGTAAACTCGTATAACCTTATCTCAAAAATATTTCCACTATCTCAATACAAATATATGACCCCAAAAATATAATTAATTTCAAACAAACACAGTTGTCCATACACATTTTATGGTACGAGAGTAATGACGTTAAAAGCTCAAATTCCACTCAAAACAGAATATAAGAGTTAAAATGTTTGTTTTAGTTTATATTCAGTTATTCGCGAGACTTGAAAGTTTTTGCAACTAATATATAAGTGCTAGTCAGAACAATGAATTTCAAATTAAAAGTTTTCATAGTGTTGGTGATTTTATTCGGGATACTAATGAAAAGCTTACTGGACTCCCAACCAATCGAACCGAATGTTCTTGAGGATTCGGGACTAACCGTGGTATGTCATTTAAAAATGTTAAATTAGTACCGCTGGGACGGGACTTTGATCCAAACTATGTTGATATTCATTTTAATAGCCCGAGTTAATACAAAAATATGGATACACACCAGAGGTACATCACGTTGTGACCGAGGATGGATATATTTTAGAGATTCATCGCATAACGAGTAGTCCAAAGTTTAATCAAACTGAAGATACAATAAAAAAAGTTGTGTTATTGATGCATGGGTTTCCTTCGTCATCCGCAGATTGGATTATTACCGGTCCAAATATTGGATTAGGTTATTATTTATCCGATTTGGGATACGATGTGTGGATGGGTAATTCACGCGGTAATCGCTATTCAAAAAAACATATAAAATATTCTCCCACCGAGCCACAATTCTGGGACTTTTCATTTCATGAAATGGGTGTTTTCGACATTCCAACAACAATCGACTATATAGTGGATAAAACCAAACAGTCAAAAATTACGTATATTGGTTTTTCACAAGGTGTTGTCATATTTTTAGTGATGTGCTCCGAACGGCCCGAATATATGGATAAAATATCGCACATGCATTCCTTAGCACCGGTGTCGAATTTACAAAGGACCGAAAGTTTAGTGCTACGTTTTGTAAGTGTTTATTCCCGGTTGCCATATATGACCGAACTACTGTCGGAATTCATGCCACACAATTGGATTGTACCACGATTGAGTAAAATTTTGTGCAATCCCGATTCGATTACGCGAACTATTTGCAGTCACACATTGTTCATTATGTTTGGATTTAATTACAAACAGATGAATCACACATTGCTACCGATATTTTTTGGTCATTTACCGGCCGGGTCTTCGAACAAAGTGTTTGTACATTTCGGCCAGTTAGTTTATTCGGGTACCTAACTTTTATTTATATATTAACTACAAAGTGCCTTCTAATGAGTATAATTTATAAAATAATTTAGACAGGTTCACACAGTACGACCATGGCGAAGAGAAAAACCTTGAAGTGTACGGAAGTAAAATGCCACCCAGCTATAATATAAATGATATTCATGTTCCGATTGCGCTACACAGCTCGTCGAATGATATTTACATAAATCCGAATGATGTCCAAAATGTAAGCAAAACACTTCCGAATCTGATCGAATTGTTTATGTATAGCGACGACCAATTTAATCATGTCGATTTTATCACAGCGATCGATGTAAGAAAATTAGTGTACAGCAAAGTGGTTGAGGTGATGGGGCGATATGCTTAGTATAATGTGTTATATGTGTAATAAATTTATTGTGTGATTTTGTATGTACATTTGTGTTTTGATTACTGTATGTCGGGCTATTTGAGGTTGTTCATGTAAATTTACGATTCGCAATTAAATTTATATCAAGAGAGAATTTTAATTAAAAGTATTTGCACAATGTATATTGTACTAAGAACGTACTTATGTTTTTATGCTGGTCATAAATTACGCATGCGTGTATAAAAACTTAGATAAGTGTTTTGAATCACCACTAAGCGATTAATTTTATATATAATGAATACATTTTACTTAGGTTATCCGAACGGTTGAGTTTGTCAACAAATTACAGTACTGGAACTGATTAGTTTGAAAGCAAATGATAAATTACGCATATAAGTAATTGAGAACATCAAGAGGCTATACATATTTATAGTTGATAGTTTGATACAGTATCGAAACCAAAATGTCTTGCCAATGCGGATAAACTGAAATGTTTGTTCATATTATGGATGTAAAAATTTTATTTTCAGAATTATGTTAACAATATAGGGTCTGTATAGACATATACTGGACAGTTTGATAGTATATGGGCCTATTTCAAAACCTATGTGAACGCACTTGCGTTATGTATTGTACCAAGAATTTGGGTGTCAAATAATTCAAGTATTCTAAACAAAGCTCTGTGTTGGATAGTTAATGCACCACATGGTACATAACGATCGAGAAAGATACAGACTTTCATATACGTCATATACGAACAAAGAAATCAATTCAGCACTCAATACCAAATAAAAAGATGCTGAAATGGGTATTAAAGAGAGAACAATTAGGTTTGCACATTAGATTGTATGTCATGTTATATGCCCCTCGTAGATTTACGTTCTTCGTAAGACTTCTCAAAAAAACTCGATCGGGTTAGAATCGAGAGATTGTATGGTGACTAAATTCTAGTGAGATTTTGTCGGCCAAATTGATGCTGTTAATTTTTCTTTTGGACCGTCATCGTGGTCATAACCAAAACGTGCTTAAACCTCATACAAATTTTCCACTTTGTTGTTATCAAAACAACCTTTTATTTTTATAGGTTTCTATTGCTACGTCTGGCTAAAAGATTTGTGTGTGACCAAATATGGGCCACCCAGGTGGCGTAGTTGTTAAAGCTGTGGCAGTTGGATCGGTAGTTACCGGGTTCGTGATTTTCCACCATCGATCGTTTGGGCGGTGCGATCGGTGTTGCAAAGAAGTGTAGTGAGTTGTGTAGTTTCCCCTTGAGAGCACTATTTTATAAGGTACTCAAGGGTGATACAAGATTGGTATACGAACGATTAAAATAATAAGAATGAATCATGGTAATTGGAAAGAGTGTTTATTTAGACGGCGTTTGGAAGAGAATAGCGTATGTGATATTTGTAATGCTATACTGAGAATATTGAAATTCTTGTGTTACACTGCAACAAATTTCAACAGTGTAGAGCAGGGTTCGATATCCTTAGAAATACAAAAAGTTTGACTTGTATTATGAAAGTAAGTGGATTTAAGGAGATATAAACTTGTACAAGATGAGTAAATTACATTTAGTTTAACGGAAAGTAAGATCCAAAATCACCTGAATAATAGAGCAAGAATACATTGATACCGTCACGTGAAATAAGTTTGAGTATACCTCGCTTGACAATGTTGGAATTCTTTATACATATTATTGTGGTACTATAGATTATGTTAGGATAGGTTGAGTGACCACTACATCACACTTAGACCGGCGACGGTCCGTTTTGATAAAACAGGGTCTTACTTCCCAATTACCCTTATGAAAACCAGTTTCAGAGAGGCAGTCTATTAAGAATTTACACAAATACATGCCAAAGCCGGGTATGAACATAGGAGGTGGACTATTCCGACTCTTCTTCCTCCTCGTTCATACAACTTCTGCAAAAGTCATTACCTTCTAGACCTAGCCTCCTCGCATGTTCTCCAAGTAGGCAGTGTTCTGTAAGTATCCTCACGATCGTTTTTAGTTCACGTCGGTTCAACCACCTTGCATTCGCTGAGGCTACCGCTTCCTTTTTACAGTCTTGAGTGTCTTAATGGGTCTCCCTAACTTTCCTCTATCCGGAAGTAGTTAGAAAGTTGTACCATGCCTCGCTAGTTAATCCACTTCTCCATGACGTCCAAGTGGCTTAAGATCCAGATTATCTGAATATGGAAAATCTCACTCAAAGACAAGTGGCAACCCAACGCCACTCATAGACGTCAGTGAAACAGAATCCAGCGACTTGATTGCCGCCTGACTATCCACAGTGTTTGCGATATCAGTCAAGGATACCACATATCACCTCTGCATGGTACACGCTACACTTCACCGTGTAGCTTGGAGCCGCCCGTAAAGAACGGCAATGCTTCCGTTACCGCAACCGCGCCCCTCTCCTTTAAGACTTCCCAAATATTGCCTCGTCAGTAAAAGCTAATCTCCTGCCATTTAAGATAGATGGATCTACAACTGGGATTTTCTATTTCCTAGTAAATAGTACCAGTTCAGTTTTGGACGAGCTAATTTTGGATTAACTTCTTCACCATGCTTAAATATTTATCAAAGACAGCTATTGCTATGTCATCTACATAAGCAATAATTCCGGTCCCCTCTCTCCCCAGTTCTAACAGCACCCCATTGATTACTATGTTCTAGAGAAGAGGAAACATAACACCTTTCTGTGGAGTTCCCTTAGCAACCCGTCTCCTAATGGTGGATTCCCCTAGCTCTGAGTTAACCATCCTGCACCCAAGCATGTGATTGATTGATCCAATTCCAGGGTAATCCTCCCCTATGAAGGACATTTATTGCCTCCGTCTTTACAGTTTTAAAGGCGCCCTCAATATCAACGAACGCCACTATACAAAACTCTTGTGAGAGTATTGATTTCTCAATTGTACTTAACAGGGCGTGCAGAGCTGTGTTTACAGATTTCTCTTTACAGTAAGCACGATGAGACTGGACCCAGTCCCAAGGCTTTAGTTTTGAGCGTATATAGATATCCATCAGTCTTTCCAAGATTTAGAGTAGAAAGGTTAATAGAGTTATCGGTTTAACTCCTTTGGGTAGCCATGTGAACATTTACCCGCTTTCAGAATTACTATCCAAAAGTGCTTGACCTTTCATGTAACATTAAGAACATTTATAGTATTTGTAGCGTTCTTGAGCAACTCCAACAAATACAATTAAAAATTATCTCACGCCACAATTAATTAATAAAAAATATTTCGAGTTAAGTTCTTGTAATTCACTAGTACTGTTATATATATAAACACATATATAAACACAACTAAAACATATATATATATACGAATCGCACAGTATGAACATCAAGTCCGGTAGCATATGCCTCATGAGATGGATTTGATCTTTTCGATCACTCAGTCATTCAATGACGTCATCATCAGATTGAAACCAGCCTAGTGGATTACAAGAACAAGCACAACTCGGATTTACAACAAATTTACATTAAAGCAATACGCTTTCTACATATTCTTCTACTATAAATGTTCTTAATAGAGCATTGAAAAGTGCAGACGGAGCTTTCGTAGTGGATCTATATTTTCAGTCTGACTTACTGGCAAACGTCTTCACTTCGAACTCGATCTTAGTTGTCCCCCGATGGAGTTACGCCTCCGTCAATTCCGTATTGTGGTTCCAAACTGGATCCTGTCAACATCTCGGAGGAAATTGTCTTCAAGAATATCGAAGGACTTTGCCACTGACCTGGCTCCAATATTAACTAAAAAGTTTCTTTTTTCTAAGAGGTAAATATCCGAACACCTGGAAGAGTGCGATGGTGCAACCGATTCTTAAACGAGGTTGTGATAAAACAGACCCCTCAAACTACCGACCAATATCAATTGTGTCAGCCGTGGCTAAGGACTTTGAAAAATGCATTAACCAACAATTGGTGCATTATCTTGAGATTAATAAAATAATTTCAGATAAACAATATAGCTTCCGCGAAAGCCGCCCCACAACCGATCTCTTGAAGTATATTGCAAACAAAAGGAATCTCGCACTTCAGCAACACGTAGAAGCTTTTGCAATCGCTTTGGATATATCCAAGGCTTTTGACAAGGTTTGGCATGAGAATCTCAATTTTAAACTTGTGGCATACGGCTTGGATTCGATGACGATCAAGTGGATAAAAAACTTTCTCAAAGACCGAAAGATCAACGTTGTGCTAAATGGGAGATCCTTCAGAGTTAAACGGAAAACGGCTGGAAGTTATCACTTCGCTTAATTCCGATTTGAGTACAATATTTAAGTGGAGAGTAAAAAATCAGGCCAAATTTAACGAGAGAAAAAAACAAATATGCACATTCTCGCGTAAAAGAAGTTATAACGAATACCCTTTTGTGGTAAAAGGCCACATTCTCGTAGGTTGTGACTCAATTTGTCTGTTTGGTGTTCAGATTGGCAAAAATTTAAAATGGAATGAACACAGATGGGTTTTTAGATCGCATCAGGTTGTTTTCACATTGCAATGTTAAATGCTTGGATAATGATATACTTCTTATAACAATATGAATAGGAGACTTGTGGTCGAGATCGTCCAAACCGCTATGTATATAGTTATTAATGTATATATAGGTAAGACGATATTCTTTTAACTAGCATGCCAGCTAATACAAACTCTTTCACTAGTACGATTTTACTATTATTTATGTGCATTTGATATGATGGTTCGTTCATCAACAGTTCGTTCATAATAAATGTTAATCAAACTTATTTTTAGCCGCCAATGCACTTAAGTACTAATATTGAAAAGGCATCAAGAGAGATGTTTAATAATCCACTTAGCAGCGTTTATATCGATATATACACTCGACCAATTACAAGGTTTCGATTATCAATCATTTTGTTGAGATTGAAAACCAGCTGCAAACATATCATGTAGTCATGTACTGATCTACAAGTGTATCAATGAGCTCGCATCGATGAAATCGGAACTTATTTTTTTTTATAATTAATAAAAGTTGAATTCATAAATATTTTGTGATGACACAAGATGTGCAACATATGACATTCCGCGCGTGAATTTTATATAGAAAATTTATAATTTATTACATAAATTTTAATATTTTTTATATTCATTCACACGAAATATAATTTATATTTATACTCTATAGCATACGCGAGTACTATAGTTAAACTATATACGTACATGTACAGTGTTTACATATACAGGAAGTAAGTCATAAAATAACATTAAAAATATAACACAATAAACAGGAGTTGAGTTTGTACGTAATGCTTATATGAGCATATTGTACATGAAGAACTATTTTATGTCCAAAACATATAGCATATTTGTATATACAAATTTTGAGATTAATGAACTTGCAGGGTTTATGATCGAGAGTCTTTTTATGATGTCTCGATCTGATTAATTTGACCACCTACGTTAAAACTCGATATAATATTTTTGGTGGACTTAAGCCATGCAACTTAAAGTGCATTTTATCAGCGCCAAAACTAAATAAACCTACGGTCGCGATATCTTTCATTCATTCAATATATGTTTTTATGTATAGTGAGAACCACAATTAAATCTTTAATTTCATTCATTTAATTGCCCAAAAAAAAAACTCGTTTTAATTTCTAGCAGCAGTATAATAAATCAAACGGCCGGTATGCACCACCGATTATCACAAAACCAGTAGCGATATATAAGAAAATGTTTGTTTTTTCGCTTGTCCTATATGCCGGCTGCAACCGTCACATTTTGGTGACAATTTAATTTGCCTTAATTTCTTTGTGCTGTCACAATGTTTAAATAGACTGGTTTCATATATAATATGTTGGCAGAGGTTTTATGTCTCAAAATAATTACTTCAATTATTTATGTTTAAGATTTTGTTTTTATGCTAAAATAATTGATTGGTTTGTTATGCAACAGTGGTGGAAGTTTTGTCATTATATTGATGAATGGTTCGCAGTCGCGTATATAATTGCAATTTAGAATCAATGTTAACGTTTGCTGAAAAGATAAGAGCTCTTATATTAAGACAAAAATGAGTAATCGATTTACGATTTTACAGTTCTTCACAACATACATCGTACATTAGTTATACATGAAAAATTTAATTAAATTTCAAAATTTCCATCTCATCCAAATCAATCATGTATAGTTAAATATTCGTTGTTACAAGAACTTATCTCTTGTACCTAGACTGTGTGTGGTAAAATACTGATATACGTATCCACCACAAATACGTGGTTTCAAACCTCATTCGGGAAATACATTATAGATTTTTGGCTCGTCCTTCAAAAAGAATTTCATTTTTCTACACACAAGGCGAACACCACAAAAAGGAAGCTAGAAGATGTGTGTTGAAAAACTATAATATATCCTCGCTATCTTCATATAAATCTTTATAATATCAGACGTACAGTATATATAAATGGACAAAACATGCAAACGATGGATACGAGCCGAGGCAGAAGAAAAAGGCGTTTGGTAGTCGAAATATATTAATGCGAAAGGGTTAAAAGGAATTCTGTATATTTTTCTGATTTAAATATCAAAATTGAAAAGTCAGTTCACAATATATTTATGCATTTGGAATTTTTCCAATTTTATATTTTTCGGGATATATGAGATGAAATACTTATAGACTTTTTATAAATAAAAGATTCCATTTTATATATGTATGGTAAAATCATTAACCTTCTGCTTTAATACGAGTATCATATGTCTTTTCACCATCACAAAACGTTAATGACTTACATATGTATACAGGTAGTCTTAAAGAAAATTCAAATATTATAATTATAATTCGAACGAAGCGATTAAATTTCCATTTTACATTATAGTATTGCATATGTGTAAGAGGTAAGGGGTAAGGTAGACTATAAGGTGAATAAAAATATATAAAAATATATTTTAATCCATTTCGTAAGCCTCAATCATCTGGTACATTATTTATTTATATCTCAGTTTATCTTACTGTATAATTCGATAGCCTATGTTATACCACAAAGATTGGAGAGAAGATTACCCAGACTTGTTTTGGGTTAGCGGTTAACATAGATTCTAATCATATCTTTAGGCCAGTAAACTTTAAAAATGAGACTTAATCCAGGACAGCAGAAAAATTTCATTAGAACATGAAAAATATTAATAAATGGCAACGCTACAATGTAAATGAACAATGAAATAGAAAAAAATTTCGATCAATTCACTAGCACTGTTGTAACAAAGAATCATGACATACATATATACAAACACAAAGCAACATCATACATCAAGTTCTGTCGCATATGCCTGATGAGATGGATTTGATGTTTTTGATCACACCTAGCGAACACACATTACAGAATACACAAAGATATAATGCTATACATTTCTTCAAACCAATGACTTCCTTTGCATTGAGCCACTTAATCGTAAATCGAAGTCCCGTGCTGCTATATATAAAAACAATTTCATCCTTGATTAATTTTTCTGGCATGCTCGGCTATTTATTCCTGTTCGCTATATCCGCTTACCTAGGTGCTGGAAAATTCAATGTTTCAGACGCTTGTAAAAAATCTGTCGAAAAATAATGTCAAAAATCCGATTCTTTTATAGTATATTACTTAAGGTGTTAAATATTCATTCGTTATCCAAGGGTTCCATTTATCAAATTATTTTTTTTACCACTGTACCCGTTAAACTACAATGAGAAGGGTTTTTAGGAGAAGCAAATAAGAGTTTTGAGTTTTGCCATTATTTGGAACCGATTACGTGCAATTCCTGATTGAAACGCCTCAATTGGAATGGAATTATGTCTAGTCCAATTACGCCTGATCGAATTTTGTTTTTCATTTCTTTACTGTTTTCGTACTGCTTATTGGATTTTTTAAGGATTTCTAGTCTCTCATAAATAGACGTCTATAGGACATAGGATTTGCATAAATTTTCCATATGACTATTCGTTAGAAAAACATGTGTTTGGTTCTATACTGACTAACCTGTTTTCGATACACAAAATTAATGGATTGTGTTGACTTTATTTTAACTGTATCTTCAAGTGACAGTCTTCGAATACGCACCTAGCGCCTACATTTGACTCATGAGCAGAGAAACCGTCATAAATAAGTTTGTGTAGTTATCGTCACTAACACTTGAAAATTATCATAGTCATCTTACTCTTCTAAAATAGTTCGAAATTGATATAAGTTATATAATTGTTGTAACTCACGAGTATCCTAAGCTTAATGTAGTTGAACCTTAAATATAACAACGTTTCCAGTGGATAAGTTTGATTGTGGCATTTCGGGTAACTCGTTTAACTTGGTAAATCCAATTATTTATGTATTATGTAATAATTTTTCCATAAGTCGTGGTTTAAATCTGCCGTAATTTGTCAACATATTCCTACGTATTATTGTATATGTAGCGCATAACTGTGCATCAAAATACTGTTTAATCCATTCTTGTATGAATCAAATGTGTACTATAAAATATTTGAAATGAAAAGTTTAATTTTTTTCTTTTTTGGCGAACTTTCATTGGTTTGAACTCATTGTGTCGTTTTCACTGTGCTTTATATAGTAATGAGTCCAAGTTTCATTAACCGTTCGTAATATCCGCCGCATCTTGCTAAAAGGTTTTCCATGTGTAATACAAAATGCTATAGACTCCACCAGTGACAAGTGGCTGATCTTACATTTGAACATTTGAGAGTCAAATACAATTATAGTTCTACATTGTGCTTCACAACAGTGGTTGAGACGAAACTGTGGCGACGTACTCCGAGTAATCCTACTCCGAGTAGTACCTCACAAAAAAAAACAAACACTTAATCTAGTACCATTTTTAGTACTAAGGTCTAAAATGATTTCAAAAATTGCTTCGTCACGGCAGATAGAAAAGAAACGAGTCACGAGCAACACAACAGGAATCACGGGAATAAAATAAAGCAAAATAAATAAATAAATTCAATAAGAATTATAATGTAAGTGTATATAATAATATAAATAAGTAACAATAAAGTAAAGCAAGTTTCAAATGAATAAACTTCTTAAGGAATAAAATATTATAAACGAAAAATAAAAAGTGTTATTATTCAAAGTGACCCGTCATTGATGACCCCGACGTGACCCGTCAAAACTGACTCTCTCTCATTATACTTCCATATAATGGAAGTATAATGAGAGTAAGACGGACAAATTTGATGGTACCTACTATAATCTTATCAATTTATTATACGGTGTCATTTTTATCAAGTCGATATTTATATACTTTCAGCGATAAAACATCACTGAACAGTGCATGGAATTATAAAAGTAAGTGGAATTCTAATAGCTGCCTTTTACATTAAGACTTATTTATCCTGCTAAGTGTTAGCCTAATTCTGATAACACTCGTGTACATTAAAGTGATTTCGTTGATCAGTATCTGTCCGGGAAGAGCATCTTTTTTAACCACTACACGATTTTATGGGATATCTATATTTATAGGTTTCATCAACTCTATCCGCAAATCGATGAAAAGATATTATTTGAAAACATGCATTGGATAGTGATTACAATTATTTATTGGAGAAATAATCTGATTATATTTACTTATAGAGTGTCAAAAATCTGATTCAATCGGTTTCGATTACGAGCCAGCTTCTAAAATTGTTGTAAACCATTATATGGGGTCATCGTCGCCGACACCGATCTCTTCGCCTACCGAGCTCTTTTAAGATGACTATATCATTCGGTTCGGTTCAACAGAACGTGATCGATCCAGCGTATTCGCATTAAATTCCAGATCTCGTGATTGAAAGTGTAATCAAAGTTGTAGAGGATATAAAGTCCGATCACCAGAGGCAAGGCGAACCTTGAACACTAATATATACCACACTAATATCGTGAGTGAGAAATCCAAGATACTTGAATCTCTTCTTTCATTGAAACGTGTGGATAGCACAAATCAATTGTGTCTTGGTCTCTAAAACTAGAGATCAAATATTTGGTTTTTGAAGTTGAACACTGTTCTAGTGGATCAAGTATCACTTTCATTCCTTTGCCATTTAATCCAATCACACAGATATCATCTGCATATGCAAAAAGTTGATTGGATTTTTGAAATAAATTATTGTTTAAGACAACGCATCTCCTTGTCGAACTTCAGAACTAATTGCAAAAGTTCTCGGTAGCCTTTTCTCAACTTTGACTCAATATTGTGACTGCGTTGCTGTTATTTTATACAAATTGTTAATTTATATTACAATGAAATAATTTAAATTAGTGTTTAGCTAACACTACTGCTGGAATTTGAAAAAAAAATTTAAACTTATGCAAAATATCTTTTGCGAAAATTCTTACATCTCTAACTTGCAGCTTAAATAATTTTCATCGGAGAAAATAACATCATTCCTCATCTCTGGAGTCCAAGAAACATTCTCTTGGGGCCATAGCAAATGTTTTTTCACTAGTAATGTGAACTTAGGCTTTTGGATTGGTTTAAGTGTTCTTAAACCAGCTTTAAATATATATATATATATATATATATATATATATATATATATATATATATATATATACATATATATATATATATATATATATATATATATATATATATATATATATATATATATATATTTATATATACATACGTATATATATATATATATATATATATATATATATATATATATATTTTTTTTTTTTTTTTTTTTTTTTTTGTCGAAGGGAAGGAAACTAACATGGGCGCTGTGGCAGAGTCTTACCGACTTAAATCATACCCTTCGCTCCTCTACACTACCGGGATCTCAAAATTTGCATAACTTCAGGCCTTGGATGTTTATGTTCTTATCAATTTATGTTGTTAGCTTCATGTTGTATTTTCATTTTGTGACGTAATATCATCATTATCATGGTATTAATGGTGTTTAAGTTTCGCTCCTTCGACAGCATCTTAGGGATAATATTTTTCATTGACCTACTTTATCAGTACACTCACGATGCTCCCGCTCTCACTGTTCACAGTGAAAAATGGTGTGTTCTGGTGTATCCTGTTCATCACAGTAGAAACAACTGGGCCTCTCTTTAATATGCATTTTAAAGAAATAGCTGTTAAAACAGCCAGGGCCGGATAGGAATTGCGTTAAATGGAAGTTGATTTCACCATGCTTACGCTCCACTCCCTTTAACTTAGGAATCAGTTGCCTTGTCCACAACGCGGTGTCTGCGTTCTCCCATTGTTTCTGCCATTCTTCCATTATTTCTTGTTTCGCGATTTTCTTACGAGTCCCACTGAGTATTGTGCCTCTATGTTCAGTGATTAATGCCATATGTGGCATGCTAGATATTATGAAAGCTGCCTCTTTTGATATTATCCTATAAGCACTACATACCCGGAGTGCAAAGTTCGTTGCACGCGCTTCAGTTGATCGCGGGCTTTTGTAGTGTCCAATGCTCGGATTCATACAATATGTTTGATGTGACTACCAAGGAGAGCAATTTCCTCTTACTTGCCCTCGGTCCGCCAGTGTTGGCCATTAATCGAATAAGCCCAGTTGTTGTTGTATTAGACTTTACCACCGTTTGTGTAATGTGCTTTTGTTAGCTTCTTCGATGGTTCAGCTATACCTCAAGGTACTTAATTTTTGCTGTTGGTACTATTATTATTCCTATGTTGAATTCCATAGGTGAAAGCATCCGCCTACCTGTCTTTACAACTGCCTCGTTTTTTTTCCGGCACCAACTGCAACCGACGAGTGCAGAGCCATTTGGAGATGGCTTCAACTGTGGCTTCTACTCGCTCTAGAAGTTGTTGTTCATATCTCTCCGATACAGTAAGTGCCAGGCCATCGCATATCCCAGTAGCTTGGAGTCTTCGGTCAACGGAATTCTGAGAACACCATCATAAAGAATATTCAAGAGCAGTGGTCCTAAAACCGTGCTTCGTAGGACACCACTCGTAACCTCCATTCGAGTAGCTACGCCCGCTGATTCTACAATGATTTCTCGTTCACTCAGATAGCTCTGGAGAACCTTCCTAAGACTCAGGCTTATTTGACATTCTTCAAGCCTTTGCTGGATTAACTCCCAAGCTGCGCTATTGAATGCATTCCGTACGTCTTGTAATTATAATTACAACTGGGATACGACTTGTGTGTTTAGATCCGTCAGGTGCTTTATCGACAAACCTCGTGACTTCCGCAATAGCATCTACTGTAGAACACTCCCCTCGAAAACCGAACTGGTTGCATAATTGCATGATAAGTCAAAGAACATTTGATATTTTCTATTTTAATTTCTAGAACTTAGGGAAAATTCGATTGCTTTAGTGAATATCAATTTTTGCTCATATCTCTTAAATCGTACACTTTACAAAAATGAAGTGTGAGCAAAAAGTGTTTACTTTTAATTGCTTAATAAAAACAATCACTCAAAAGTATGGTTCTAATTTAAAAAAACCTAACTTTAGCCTATATCTCCGAAACTAATGAGTTTCAAGGTCATTGAAGATCACCACTAGACGTCCCCCTCGACTCTTAATAAATTTCATTAAAAGTAATTTTCTCCTATCTAGCACCGTTCTCGAGATAAAAGCCCTGCATTTATTAGGAAACTCACCCTGTATATATATATATATATATATATATATATATATATATATATATATATATATATATATATATATATATATATATATATATATATATATATATATATACATATATACCGTTACTGGTTGTAGCTTAATGATTAAGATAATTTCTTATCATGCTGCGGTCTCGGGTGGTGTCTGAGTGAAAAGAATAAAAGATAGTTTTGCTTTTAATTTGAGGTGATTATTCTATAATGATAGTTCCTGAATGGAAGCGGATTAATTCTCACATGACTCACACCATAGGCTAATGGCGTTTGAGGGAACCAAATGCATCATAAATCTGTTAAAGGCTTCCATTTGTTCTACGAGTGGTACCGGTATCATGGTGGCAGATAAAACAATGATAACTACTTTATACTTTTTGAGATTAATCTGCATAAAGTATTTAATATGAGTTGATAATTCGATGAGTTGAGAAAATAGGACACAAGGTAGAATAGACAACCCAACCATTTCATACACAGTATACAGAAGAGTGGTTCTTAAAGATATTAAAAATATTACAATAGTTTTTTAAATTAATGATTGCAATTTAAAAATAAATTTATTTAATAATAAATATTACATTTAATTTTAATTCAAATAATTTGAATAAATGTATAAGAGATGATCCACCATAAAGAAATTATATAATATACAAAGGGAAATTGAATCCAATTTTATACCAGCATGAGAAACGGTGGAACTATTTATACCATAAATGCAAATTGCTTAAATTCAGAAATAATATGTTATACCATTTCGAATATTAAGAAAAGCATTTGTTCGAGATAAACAAATTTCTATATACCAACCAAGACAAGTTTTTCCTGCTGTGACGATAAGAGATTGTACATAAACATACGAATGCGGAATTTAATTTTCTTATTTTCAACAAAACATGAATACTATAGAGCATATAAGAAATAAGATTTTTGGCGACTTATACAATTCATTTTTATGTTATGTGAATTTCATTAATACCAAACCAATTTATTGTAAATGAGATTCCCGGAATTATATCTAAACTTCACATTTGATGCATTTACACAAGTTTTCTAGATTATATTCAATTAAGTTATTGTATATACAATAGACTCTGTTAATTTATCTAATATGTGCTCTATAATTTTCAATAAGATAATAAACTATCCCTTATAGAACATTAATAGTCGGCTCACACCCCTAACATATACAAAATTTATTCAATTTCCAATCAAATCCATCATAGTATTATTATATTATATAAATACAATACTGTAAATTATTATTAAATAATAGCAGATCTCAACCCCACAGAGTTTTCATTCGGGCCAGATACCTAAACAACATACACATACATATCCAGCATACACAAAGGATCATAAAAATCAAAAGTAAATTGATATTGTTCTGGATTCTGTCTTATATACAATACGAATTTTATCATCCCTTATTTTAACGTCGTTCGGGCGATATAAAATTATTTTTTGTTCAGATGGACCATTTGGAATCATAAAATAAATTTAACATCATGCTGATTCAAATGATGTATTATATGTTTAATGTTCGCTCAGACAAACATTAAAATAATAAATCACATTATGTATGTTAGAAAATCGTAAATCCGTCAAATTTTCTATTTTAATAATGTAAAAGGATTTTATGTTCCGCGAGCGTTTCGGAATGACCTCTATATTAGTCGATAATTCACCCTTTTTACAGTATAATTTATCGTCTTGTTGTTCCAATAATTATAATCAAACATTAAATTAAATATTTAAACAATCAACTGTTTGATTTGTTTTATATTATTATGTACACGAGACGTGTACCCATATCATAACCATAAACGAGTACAACATAATATTATTACAGTCGACATATAAACATGTATAATTTATATTAATGTATTACACTCACCCCTTTCATTTTATTAATAAAAATTTATAAATCACTATTATATTACAAAATTAATTATTCAATTATTAAATTTATAAATATTTTAGTTGATTTTGGAATTTTCGAGTACATAATGCACTATATTGTTTCATGTATGTAGAGTGTGATGATGGAATGTGGAGTGGTGTTTGGTGTCTTACACGCATAATTTAAACTTATGCTTGGACGTTTTAGATTTAAATCATGTATATGATTTTAATTTACAAAGAAACATTCGTCTTTGTCACTGTTGGGCATGATATTATGTACACAGCAAAGTTGTACTGTCAACTTGTACTGATAATGGCCAAAGATCTTATAAGTCTTTCTGAAAATTTATTAGTTATCACCTTAAGGCACTCAGGTGAAGGTAAAGTTATAAAATATGCTAAAAAATACATCAATTTTGGTCAAAACGCTTTCCTGAGTCAAAATATTTTTCGAGTCCCACATAGTTCAGAAGGAATCTTGTCGAATGTTCACACTACACCTAATGTAGTATAGGTGAAGATACTAGAAAATTGATATGTAAAGTCTTCGTTTTAGGGAACGGTTACGTTATTTAATGTCAGATAATATCCGCAACGTCTCCATTCTTCGTGTTTTTGTATTGCGTACAAATTACTAAACGACTCGTGTGTAAATTTAGCATTCATATTCCTTGACCTTCCATTTAAAATAGTCGTTGGCGATACTATAGGAATATCTGGGTGTACTAAAAGACGAAGTTTACCCTGATGCTAGGTGAACCCCAAGTTTCTTATGTCGAAGTGTAACTACTCCTACTGTATATCAATCTTATAGAATTGTAAGTGATTTCATTGCAATTTACCAATAACGTTTATCTAGGTCCCAAAAGAAAATTTGAGTGAGTGTTGATTTTTTCTACTATACAGATTCGTGAGACTGAATAATAAATCCTAAATTTTTTAAGATTTTAAAAGGTTAATGAACCGTTGATGAATATTTAATTTATCTAAACCGCTAGCGACTTGAAGAGTTTTTTCACATCTCAAACCAGATGGCTAAGATGTAGAATCGTTAAGATGTAGAAATGTAAAAAAGTGAAATTCCAACTATGGTCTTTGTTGAATTATCCGCTTTGTTTGGGCTGTAATGTGTCTCGGAGCAGTTTTTGCTATCAGCTCCTTCACCTTCAGCATAAATAATCGCTGATTTGATTTGAACCAAAACATTGGCAGTCGTATTTTGTGGTTATTCTATGGAGTGGTAACCAAATAAAATCGGTTTTCTATTTATTTATTTATTCTCTTTTAAACTAGTAGTACCAAACTATACCTTTTCTACCCAAAAAGGTTTTTACTACTTATAATGTTTAGCATGAAAAGATTGGTTGACCTCGGCAACCAAGTATATACTGAGTAAGCACCAAAACTCAAATCAAAGCTTACCTCCTTTGGTAATCACTTCTACCAGACTATGTAAGCCATAGAATGCATAGCACCCACCTGTCACGCAATATAAAACGTCGCTTTTGGAGGAGATACATGAGAACTATGTGTTTCCGTCTTGGTTAAGTCTCTCAATGCAGTATTCAGGTTATAACT
The DNA here is from genome assembly GCA_963932295.1 of Tipula lateralis. Taxonomy (NCBI): domain Eukaryota; kingdom Metazoa; phylum Arthropoda; class Insecta; order Diptera; family Tipulidae; genus Tipula; species Tipula lateralis. The sequence continues at coordinate 190,619,874 of OZ010736.1, read as the reverse complement.
TAATTTCTGGTCTTAATAGCTAATACTATAAAACAGAAAGTGGATAGCATGAGCGTAGTTATCCACTATCTGTTTTATATACAAATCTAAATGAGTATAGCTGCTTTGTCCTAGCTTAAACTTTGTTTCTCCTATAGGGAATTGTCAATAACTAAAAAAAACTCGTGCATAGAGGAAAGGTAAAATAGTAAGATTGTCAGAGCATTGCGAAATTACGATATAGGGGTACATGCTCGTACATCTCGCAAGTTAGCAAATTGCGATAGTTAAAGATGGCGGGCTTGCGATTCAATTTTTGATTTACTATAGAAATTACATTCTCGATACATCTAGCAAATCCGCCATATTATTTAAGATTCAGCAAATTGCTGAATTTGTTTGACAGATAAAATCATAAAAAGTCGCACAAAAAAACGACTAAGCCAAATTAATAATCACCAAAATGGGACGGGTGGAGCGCCGCCTCTTCAACTTAAACCGTACGAGGAGTTTATTGTTCAACTATAGCGGGCACAAATACCATGTACGGGTTTGATTAGTATGTGGATTCATTTTTGGATGTAAATATGTTTTAAATGTTAATCAATTTGTCTTTGATATTGAGATAATACACTTATATATTTTTAGCCTCCAATTGTAAGTGTACAAACAGAACCAGCGGAATATTTAATTGAAGAGGTGGACGTAAGTCAATTTGTGGATTCAACAATAGGAGAGGCCGATCAAATAATCGCCAACCCACCATCCGTCGAATAAGCGAATGCTAGAAATCGCCAAAAGACTGGGCAAATTTTCATCAAATTCAATTATATTTGATTCTTCTGTCTCTTTTCTGGCAGGATCAGGTTCAAAATTTTGCATATTATGTAATTTTGCAATATTATGCAATATAAAGCAGACTGTTATTATTTGCACGCATTTTTCAACGCCATAGCACATAAATCCTCCAGTTTTGCAAATAATTCGAAATCTGCTTTTTAGTACACCAAATGCCTGTTCGACAATTTTTCTGGTTGTTTTGTGGTGAGTATTATCATTTATTTCAGCACTCGTGGAAGGACTGATAAGGTCATCAGACAATGCAACAATGGGTATCCATTATCACCCAAAAGCCAGCAATTTTTCGGAAGGCGGCTGGAATTCAAAAACGGGTATAGTTAGCAATTCTTGAATATATGTGTGTCGTGTGTTGATCCTGGCCAACGAGCGACAACATCAGTAAACTCATAAGCTGCATTGCACACCTGAAAGATAAATATAAAAACCACTTGGCAAAATTGTATCGCCAGTGATAGAACTAGAAATATATTTCAACGAAAATATCGTCGTCGCAGGTGGCGATGGTTTTGTTTGTATTGTGTTGTAGTTTGATAGTTTTGTTTGTTTCCTATGTTTTTATTTGACAGGCGATATCACTCGCCGTTTTCGTTCTGTTTATACCTGTAGTCTGTGATAACGCGTACTATATAAAAAATGCAAGTAGGCCAAAGGTTACTTTAAAAAACGTCGAAGAAGGAATAGAGAAGCCAGGATTGGGGTTTGTGAATAAAGTTGTTGGCAGTATTAAGATTTGTGGCAGCCATTGCTACAGTGGCTGAATGGAATGAATGAAGTAAATAACAATATAGCTATATAACAATGAAGCTAAATTACTGTGATATTGTTGAACTAAGCTATTCACGTAACCAAAATAAGCAGATTTTAATACATTATCAAGTTGGGTATGGGTACTCCGCTGTCCAACATTCATATAATGTGAGACTCTGGTCACTCATTGGTAATTGCACTATAGTTATAACTAGTTATAGGCAGGATACAACTTCAACGGAGAGCTAGAGATGGACGCCTTGGCGAATTTATGTGTAAACGAAACATAAATATTAATTTCACTAAGAAGACTATACCTTAAAACGGCCTGACAAGTATCGGTCTTGTTAGTATCCGCCTGTTGCTAGGAAACAAATAAGAATAACCTAATGGGAATCTTAAATCTTTTGCATAAGCATGGAATAGGAGAAAATTGATAAAATACATTAAAGTCTGTTAGTTTTGTTAGTCTCTTAGTGATGTATCGATGGATAAATCGAATTAATGTTTTCAGAATTCGGCTAATATGACCAAAGCTATGTGTTTTCGCTGATGTACCACTTCTAATTAAATCGATCCAAAATTTCTAGTGATTTTATTGTTAAAATGTTTAGTAAAATGTGGATAAAATAGAATAACTTCAATATGATTGTTTGACATATCTAGCAAAATATGTATACCATTTGGTTAAAAATTCCGAGTTGGCAGTTCAAAGTTCAATTGACATAACAGGGTAAAAAGTTTTTTCTACCTATCAAAAATTGTTACAGCAAAATATTGTTATAATTCGAGTGTCATGGATTTATATTGATCAATATTGTATCCTAAGTTTGATGACGAAATCATCAATATGTCGATTCAAATCATTTTGGAGACTCAAAAATAAATATGTTCTTGGATTATCGTACTTCAGAAACGGCTTCTTTGGGCTCAGCAAAGCTGTAACTCTAGTTAACAACTTATGCATATCTAAACAAATTCAGGTTTAAAAAAGTTTCGTTGATATTCGTTGGCAATGAGACAAACATTTATCATATAACATTAAGATTTATAAAAATGATTAGTAAAGGTTAATTGTTTATCGTGTCTTGTTGTAAATAATACTGGTTTCACTCATAAAAACACATACACAAATTTGTTATATTTTTGTTGGATTGTTTCTGATATCATAACTTAAAGTGCACAATAACTTGTATACCTCGAAAATATAAATATAAATTGTGACAGATCACTTTTATATCATTCAAAAGTTTTGGCTATACTGGTTATAAAAGTGATTAACTTAGACATTTGTTATCAGTCTATCAGTTAAAGATTAGATATGCAGTTATTAGTTGAGGTTGCACCCAATTTACTTTTTAAGTATCTAATTATTGTGATACAAGCAAGGTTTTTCAGGTTATTTATTTCTAATATTTTCTCCATGTTTTTGCTTTTGGCGCAACAAATACCATTCAGAAATCTTGAAGGATAAATAATTCTATCGCCTATTTTATATAAAAAATCGCCCAAATTTCTTCAATGTAGTGGAAGTATTTATATAACTCGATTGACAGGTCTATAAACATCTAGTCTTTGGCAGATTTCATTTTAAACAACTTCTAACTAGTTAAGTCTTATGACCACATCTCAACTAAATGTCATATTGCGGGCTTCATCATTCAGGTTTGTTCAATTTCACTGTTATCATAGCTTTATTCATACTTTTATTACTGACGCAGAGTTGATAGTCGTCCAACGAATATGGTTTTAGGTTACAAGACACCAAAACAAAGTGTTGTCATTTATTAGACAGTCACAGTGCTCTGCGGCTAAAAGGCCCTTTTTCCCTCGTACACATAATAATAATCTTTGGTGGGAATGTATATCTCAATCGTGTAACGATTTATCAGTACAAACTCCTTTGCAGTTCTCATTTAATTTCCTACCATACGCTGAAGCCAAATCGAAAACTATACTGCCATAGGTCTGATTCACCCGCAGATTGAAATCGCTACGGATGAGATTTTCCTATGTGCTATGACATAGTAAGATATAAAAGCTTTTCATATTCGAAAGAAGAATCATGCGTGAGTTATATGGCACAAAAAGTGACATTGACGTCACATACCGAGTTCTTTTCCATCACCAGATCAGCAATTTAAAGTAAACTCCTGATATCGTGATAAAATCAAAGGACATCGAGTATGCTGGATTAGGTCACGTTCTGCGTTGCGATCAGGACTGAGAGATAGATTGATCTTTAAGAGGAAGGTCACCTTTCGGCTCAACAACCTTTGTACGGACCAAAAATGGTCCGTAAAAAAATAGTACTAGTACATGGAAGATGGGTTGGCTATAAGTTCTGAACAGGGGGTCATCGAAATCACATCACCGATCGTAATCAAATAATGAAAATTCGCTTTTGCATAATATCGGGCTTCGAACCTGGTACCTTTCGCTCCAACTGCCGCAGCTTTAATCACTGAGTCATGTATTGGTCGACTTTTATTTTAAGATACATCTGTGAAATGATCAAACAACAGCTTAAGAATGAATTTATACTAAAAATCTTAACACGAATTCCTGTTCATATAATGAGATTGATAAATTGAAATATTCCAACAAAAAACCAATTAGATTCTTATCTCAATCAACAAATTTTTTGATGTTTTGCCCGTGGGCCGATTACACCGATGAATAGTTTAAATTAATTTCTAACCCAAAACGACGCCGCGTCGAGATCCGCGAAATAATTTATAATTTTTTCCATATTCAGACGTTCTTTTGTGTGTCGTCAAATCATTTTAATTGATGTATGCTTTTGTAACCGTTTTAGCACGCGGTGGCGGTGTCCAAATAATCAATTTACCGCCCGTAGTTTTTTTGTTTATTTAATTAGACATTTGTGCCTGTCATTAAAAAAAAAACGAAAACCCGCACATTTCTTTTTATAGTTTTTGTAAACTATTTTTTGTATTTATTAATAAATAAATAGGTAGATTTGTGGTTAATCGTCATTGACTACATATATAGAAGATTGTTTTGTATTCTTTACGAAAGCGGTATGAAAGACACACAGATACACACTGACACAGTTTTATCTCGCGAGAATTCTTAAAACGATTCAGTGATTGACGCTAAATTTAAATAAATAATCGTACAACTGTGTGTTATAGGTCTGCACATTATTGATTCGAACACATATATGAAATGAATACATGTGAAACAAAAACAATAGACGGTAATTCTTATCACCCACATATACTGTTTCTGTTATGATAAACGTTTTTCATTTTTCATTTGAATTTTCCTTTAATTTTGTTTTTGTGCGTTAATTTATGTTAGAAGTTAATTTTTACACATGTTAAACATAACCATGACATGTTATCCATAAGTACATATATACGTATTGTAAGGTTTCGTTTAGTATATAGTTTGGATATCAATTACATATATTATATATTTGTGCATATAGTGGAAAACCAGCATTTTTATAAGTTGGAGTGAGTTGGGGTTTTTCAGTCTCAACCTTAAGAAGTTACTTTAAACAAGCAAATGTTGTAATCATGCAATTAACACGTACATTAACATTTTCGTTTATTTACTCTGTCGAAATTTATATCAGTGTTTTTCCGAACGAACGAGTATATAACCTCGCGGTACAACAAACATACATAATATTTGACTGCAGTTCCACAAAAAAATAAAAAATTAAAGAAAATTAAAAATAGACAAACAAATTATTTTTTGTTTAATTTATATTTTTTGATTCATCTTATTGTTGATAACTAAGAAAAAACAGATGATGCATCTTGAAGAAACAATATAATTTTTTGTTTGTGTATAGAGAGCTAGAGTTCATAAATTTTTGATTTATTCGTATGCGGTTGAGAAACGATTTTGACGTTTAATTTATTGGTGTGGTGAAAATTCAATAAAAAAAATATTGAAAAGAAAATTTATGTTCGCTCCCAGTTACCCTTTCGCGATGTCTAATTATATAAAATTAATTGAGGTTTTCTAAATATCAAATTTCATTTTACTATAATAACTATATATAATTAAATTTAGTTCATGAACTGGAGCGAAAATAAGTTACCAACATAATTAACGCCATCATTTTTTTCCATCAGAGCTTTTGACATTATTGGGGTGTTGAAAATTGAGACTTTCTTGTTTTTCACTGGGTATTTGCGTAAGAAGGGCGAACTAAGAATTGAACTATATATATCGCGTATCAGATTATGGAAACATTAGAGCAACGCTTGCTTATTGTTGAATTTTTTTATCAAACTAATGGTTCTGATTCATTCAAAATTTTGGTCTCCGATGAAGCCCATTTTTGGTTGAATGTGTACGTACATAAGCACAATTGTCGCATTTGGAATGAGGACAATCTACAAGCTTTTGTCGAATCACCATTACATTCACAGAAAATTACTGTTTGGTGCGCTTTATGGGCAGGTGGAGCCATTGGTCCATATGTCTTCAAAAACGATGATGTTAAGATCGTTACTGTCAATAGTGTGAAGTATAGGGAAAATATTAGAAATTTTTTCGTACCTCGATTAGATGACATTAATCTTGCTGACATATGGTTCCAACAGGACGGAGCCACATGTCACACAGCGTGTATTGATTTACTCAAAGAACTTATGATGATAGAATAATTTCGCATAGTAGTCCAAATAATTGGCTACCAAGATCGTGTGATTTATCCCCCATTGGATTATTTTTTTGGGGTTATGTAAGGTTACTTGACTAAACTAGAGACAATTGAACACCTGGAAATCAACAACCAAAGATTTATTGGCGGGATACAGCCGCAATTGCAGCGAAAAAATTGTGAACATTGGTGTTCTAGATTACGCCTTGTACGCACCGGTCGTGGCGGTGACATCGGCGAAATCATATTTAAAAATTTATGTCATAAAATTATCTATCCAGTAAAGCTCGTTTCATTGATCTTAAAAATATATTTCTTCATTTTATTATGATTTAAACTTGTGTAACTCTATAAAAAACACACTTTATGTGGAACAAATATCAAGTCCAGGCGTTGTTCTTCGAAAGAACGCCAAAATATCCGGTTTTCTCAGGGTCGTCTTTTTTAACCCCAAATAGGAATCGAAATCGGCTCAGTCTATGAGAAGAGTATGAACAGTTAGGACTGGAGCAAAGTCAGAAGTAATCAAAAAATGTGCAAAAAGTGTGACAATATCTGTGAACGACTTAGACAAGAGCCTCAAAATGCGTTTATCACAATTGAAATAGTGCTGGGACCTTTGGTGATATATTGTTTAAAAGACGATTTTGGATCGGTGGCAAGAAATGATGTTAATATCTTCTAGTACTAGAACACCAATGTGACAGTCGATCTCTTAAGTGAAAAGAAAATGACATGATTCTCAGAGTATGCTTATAGGACCCACAAAAGTGGAAGCTCCATCCAAGTAGGCCAATGCGTTTCTTTTGATATCAATCTATGGGTATACATTGAAGTTTGACGTCATTCAGACTGCCTATTCCATGCAATTATCGTCTCCAAAACAAGTTTTAATGTACAAGTTAAATATTAACAAAGCTCTTGCTTGGACAACTACGTTTTGCTGGATGCTCGAAATTTTCTTACCGTAATAGTCTCTGAAACGATAAAATTTCGTAAGAATTACAGTTAAATACTTCACAATCGACACAATAAATTATTTTTGAACTATTTAGTGTTCGATAAAAATGGACAGCGAGGAGGACTAGATATATGAGCGTTCGCCAATAGGTTTTGACTAGTTATTAGGTCGCCGAACGTTGTCGTGTTGCAAAATTACATTGTATCTCTGTTGTTATTGCGATAGTTTTTCTTTTAATTATCGACTCAAACCGCATTCACTTTTCAATACCAGTACTTCGTTACAAAAAACTCGATTCGTAATGATTCAATTCGTAATGATTCAACAAGTTGATTTTCCCACCGAGGAAAGCTTCTAATTCTTTGTCATCAAAACTTTATCGTTGCGCTAAACTGTACTTTAATATCAAATATTTTTTAATTAGTCTAAACCAATGACGGCAAGTTGTTTTTGTCAATGGCCGATCACTTTGGATCTCTACAAGTATACTATGTGAATTTAAACAAATTAATTTCTTATTTACAGTGAATCGGATGATCTGGCATTTTAAATGTAGCTCAATCCTATATGTATAAGTGTAGTTCAATCCTAGATTTTGTCAAAAGTATATATAAATGTATAAGTATACGAATCTTTTTTATCGTGTCTTTTTTTGTGGATGCTCTAAATTTCATTAAACTTTACATTTACCCATCGAATAGTGAATCATGATCATTAAACTGGCAGGCCTTTGTACGAATTATAGTAAATTCTAATTAAATTAAAAAACATTAAACAGTTACAACCACTTGTCCACCACAATTCAATTCACAGTTCGAGTTTTATATATTGTTGAAGTGTCCAAATATGTGTGTGTGAACAACCCATAAGTTCTAATTTTATTTAAAAAAAAAAAGAAATGATTTCAAAGAATGGTTAATCCGCGAATTGATCCAAATTTGGTAACTTTACAAAATTGGAAGTACTGTTCAGGCTATGAATCATAATCGGGTCATGAAGCAGCAATTGGAAAAAATAGTAATCGGCAGGAGTAATGTCTGATGAATGCGGTGGGTAGAACTTTCCAATTGGTGCGTTTTTAAGTCAGTTTGGATCCACCGTATATTACATTGTTAATCTCTACTTGAATTGTCTGTCTATCAATTATTAAAGTTCGATTTAAACAGACCTAACACTGTTGGCGGCAGTGATCTCCCATTATTGTTTCGTTGATTTGAAAAGTCTATGCCAAACTACACCCAGCAAATACAGAGCATGAGTTGGATATTCGACATTCAACTTTTTTTTCGATATTGAGTCCTTCCGTATCCTATATTTCTTACGCTTTAGATTAACATAGTGCTTCCTTTTCTCATCACTTATAGTGTTGTTTGAGCACCTTATCATGTTAAAAAATGCTTTGGCTTCAATTCGAACTGAACTCAATTTCCTTGCATACTGCTGTTAAGTGTCATGAATCAGTTATGTGATCAAGGCTTCCATTTCTTCATTTTCAAACTTAATCGCTAATCTGTGGTTTATCTTTAATATCAATTATTATTTTGACGAGTCTGAACCAATCGATTTATTTTGTTTCTGACTAAACATGCTCACTGTAGGTGTACTATCTCTACAGAGTGAAAGCTTGCCATTTAGATAAATTTAATTCTTATTTACAGTGAATATCGGATGTTCTGACGTTTGAAGTGTTATTCAGTCCTATACATACGCTTATATGAACAACTTTTTGAGTATTTTTCTCCACACTTATTTATAGCTCTCGGCATAATTCTTCGATTGAACGAACCGTGTGTTCAAGTGGATGGTTAAAAACGAGTATGGATGGCAATTTATACCTAGTGACATATAAGTTCAGTACAAAATTAGAAATCTATGAATGATACCAATTCATGCGCATTATTTGTAAATAACTTCAATCTGATTAGAGCAGAACGGTTTAGGTTTCGTTTGAGTGCAACAGGTAGCAATGCTTTTTTATGCCTTTGTCTTAGCTTTTTTTTGCAATTCATTTGTTTCAAAATTTTGCTAGGCCCACTTCTTCGCAGGTACACCTATAAGTTTTTTCATTTTTTTGTTTTCAAGCTTTCGTCCGTTAAAGTGCTTTCTAATATATTTGCATATCAGCTATTATTTATACATCAGTAAACTGGTTTAGTGGTTGAATTTCATCTAGATTTGGTTAGAAACCGTAAATTTGATTTAATCTCTACTATTAAAAGTTTCAATTTGTTGAAAATACTCGTATCTTTTGAACTCATGTTGCTGATTTATCAAAAAAATCCTTTATTAGAGTTTACTCTTACAGTAAATATCGGAGGTAAAGTACGTAACTTTCTACAACTTTTACTGATAGTTCTCCATGATTTTCTACCACAAGATCGTTGAACTTTTCATTGAATTACTCGTCACTGTTCAGACTTAACAATGAAATTAACAGATTTCCATCCAATAATTTACGATGCTGATAGTTTACCGGGAAATCTTGAATGGTCGGTCATTTACAACTATATAATACCAATAACTTATTATAAATTAAAATGTATTTTAAAAATTCAGCTGCCCCATATAAAATTATAAAAAAATTCTCTGAATTTCGAAATACTTGAAAATAATAAATCCAATTTTCGAGTTCAATTAAACCATCTCACTTTCAGCTAATCATAAAACTCATAAATTCACTTTGCATCGTGTGTAGGATGCGGGATAGACAATTGACAGCTAAAAAAATAGATAACCCAAATTTGTGATACCAAAAACCATACTTCACCAGTGTAGAAAGATGTATTCTAATTTTATATAAGATATCGCGCCGTTGCCATACAGGAAATTCAACTTAATAATGACACGTGACGTCTTGTATCTCTTCTCGCTGTATACACAATCTCTATATGTGTATAAATAGATGGGGAAAGACTTCCATTTAGCCATGTACGAGTGTATAAGATGAAAAATAACCTTAACTATTATTGTATTTGTCTATTCTTCTATATACAACAAGATAAACAAATTGCATTAGAACTGGAAAATTAGAGGGGGTTGTTGGTATAGTTTGTTTTTTACGGGTGGTAGATAAACATAACGAGAGTATTGTTAAATATTTGTTGTAAAAATATAATTAAATTTATAAAAAAATGTTGCAACTTGCAAGTGACTTTAAGAAAATATTTAGATACAAAATTTGGGTGTAAATAGAGGGTATACTCTGATAAATGTGAAGTGAGCCCGGAAAATCTGTTTATTTGATGAAACATGTGTTGTTGACGGTTAATTAAAATTAATAGCAAACAATTTAATCTCTATATTGATTATCGATTGAATATACTTTATGTACAATACAATAAAAAAATTTCACATCACATTGTGTTTATGTTATTGACACGACCGATTTGACAAACATTTAGAAAAATCATTTCCAATTTTGATTCTCACAAAAATTGGATTTTTTTTTATTGTCGGGCTGCAAACAAATGAATTATAATACTTTGTATGGATGATATTTGCGTTGATGAATGTTGAACTCAAATATTTTTTCCAATTTGCATATGGAATGCGGGCACATAGATCTCTCTATATATACGAGTACATATATATAGATTTAATTATATTGCGGAGACAATATATAGAGACTCGATGAAATATTACGAATTAAATATAAAATTATTTCTCGGACGATAAAATCCTATATTATATAAATAAATTCGAATATAAGGAAGACAAATGGTAAGAGTTTTGTCTCGTACTCTACTAATCCGTGTATATATGGATGTGAGTATACCGTATGGTTCGAGCCACACACTATATATACAAGACAACTTAACAGAAAAAAATGACTTCTCGTGTTCAACGATTAATCTACTTCTTGGTTAGTCTCAATGCTTATATGTAGAGACTATACAACATAAAAAGCATAAAATTATGATTATCATTATTATTTATGTTTTTCTACGTCTTATGATTATTATTATAAATATTATTTATATTTATAAACATAACAAAGATTTTCGTTTTAATATCTTCTGCGTTTTTATTGTCTAGTCAAATGGGGATTGGGTATATATCGAGAAAATCTTCTATATAATGAAAAGTTTAAATGGATTTTTTTTTTTAAAATATATTGTTTTGGGAAAATTGAAAATTCAAACAAACAATTTTCTTTTTTTTTGTATACGGCGTTTGATGTATTTTAATTTTTTATATTTAAATATTTGTATTCACTGTGTACAATATTTATTGACTTCGAGAAATAATCTGGCTAGTCTATAACCTTCAGATGTCATCATATGGTAGCGTATATGTCTTACGTTTACTTAATTCGGTTTTAAGATTCTGCCTTGAATTTAGCCACAGTAAACATAATCAGAGTTTGTTAGGTAGCTTAATTATTTCCAAGTATTTTAAATCCCACCCAGTCAATCCACCTTATATAAAATTTTAACATCCAGACTTTTTTGGTTGAGTTTTGATTAGATATTATCCTTATCACACGATAACTGGTATAATAAAATAAAAATTGGAAAATACCAGGAAGTGTCATTTATACAGATAGAACACTTCTGGTACCATTCATGTATTATATATATATATATATATATATATATATATATATATATATATATATACATATATTTATATATATATATATATATATATATATATATATATATATATATATATATATATATATATATATATATATATATATATATATATATATATATATATATATGTATGTAGTTGGTACAGGAGATACATTGATCAATATTTGGTTAGATATTTTAAAAAAGGTGATCGCTTTTAAGACACATATAAAATCGTTAATTTAACATAATAACATTAGATAGAAGAGAGCATACGTAGAAATACGTAGAAATTTCAATCCATTTTTGAACCATTTGAAGTATGGACGAAACTATTTCGATTCACGATCTCTTAATTAAACGAATGTATTATATATAGCTCATGCGGAAAAGTGTGATCATCACCGGATATGGCATAATAAGTGCTTGTGGGTGAGCTGCATTCGTTGGACTGACTTGACTTGACCAACAACAACGTGTACTTATCCTCTAAATGGTTAGTAAGGTCTCAGTTAGGATCATATATTATTTTTATGCGACATCCAAACTGTAGTGTCTGAAACACTATACATTTTATGTACAATATTCGAATTGTGACACTCGTGTTATTACGAAAATCATCTCAAAAAATCATTTTATAACTAGAACAGTAATTGAAAGTTAAAGTGGAAATACACGTAAAACTGGAGGAGTAATAAGTAGGGATTAAGTCTGATATCGATTTTTGTGTGATTACCTTTCAAAGCTCAACTTGAACAGTGGGACTGAACATTTTTAATGAGCAGAATTTGGACTAAAGTAAACAAATAGAACATTAAAATTAAAAGCATCATTACTAATCTTAGCACGTGATGGAGTGACTCATGTGTTCATAGGAGATGTTTAATTACGGCTATGCATTTGATGATACAGAGGTAACAAAATAATTTGCTCGATTGACTATCAACTATTTACCTTGTTGTTTTGGAAAATAATGCGTCTTGAGCAAGTCGTTATCAGTGCGTCTTGAGTATGTCGTTATCATATAATTTAGAATGCTCAGTGAAGTGGCCTGTTAGACAGCGTTGTTTAAGATTAAAAACAAAAATTAACAACTCAATCTATATACAGGGTGGGTCAACTTGGTATATTACTTATTTGAAATGCTTATAATTGTCTTTATAATTAAAGTTTGGATTAATTTATTTAAAACTAGAGTGAAAAATGACATCCTCTAAATAGCTTTGTTTTTCTGTTGGCACTTAATGGATTTTTGCCTTCATATAACTTTGACGTTGCACAAACAATTCTAGCCCCAATTTTAAAATTTCTTAATTTTAGTTCCTGAATATTTTGTGGTTTGTCATAAAGCCATTCCTTCATCAAACCCCATAAAAAATATGAGTCTTAAGATCTGGGGAATGAGGTTGCTAAAAATTGGTTTTTGCAGAAGTAAAATAATTTCCAACATACTCAGAGAAAGTTTCTGGAGGCTCATTTTCGTTCCCGAAAAAATATGAACCGATAGTGTAACAATAAGAGGGCGTAGGTTATAAGTCAATCCAATTAACCAGTCTGTACTTTGAAATGGGTACGCTTGGGCTTTAGCATGGCAGACCCGATTTCTCAAAATATGCCTCCAGAAATTTTGAATCTCAAGCGGCAAAGTTTCCCGCAGATCAGTTGGTAGAGGAAGCGGTTGGGGTTGGTGACATTCATCTCTAGAGACCTAGAGTACTGATCTTAACGAATAAGGTTGCAGGCGAAACGTAAATAATACGTTTTCCTCAATAATCCATAGAGAGGGTTGGGTATGCGTGGACTGGCGTGTCAATCCCCATAGTTGGATTGTCTGCGTTTTTTTATATGAAAACGTAAGTCAAAAAATTACTGTGTTAGTAAGTGGTTTGATGATGCTACGTTACTTACAGAAAGGGATACGAAGCAGTAATGCTCGACGGTCTCCCACCTCTTACGAGACGGTCAGTGGACCAAGTACCACCGGTGCCAATGTGTTGGTTGTTGTTTTTTTAAACACTTACCATGTTTTTGATTTCCTTAATGGTATAAATTCTAACTCTTGGAATTTGCTCAATAGATAATTTTCGGAATTTACTATCGGACGTTAATTAATTTAAATACAAGTGGTGGGATATAAATAAAATAATCAACTAAAATATAGATTCATAACATCACCTGGACCTAACCTAATAAATGAAAAAAACTTCGTCCGGAAAACTTCATCAAATTATTTTGGCAAATTTTTCCGAACCGAAAATTATAATAATCCGTAATCCAGATAAAGATGAAACAAAAGTAAACTTATATTGTCGAATAAAGGGGAAACAATTATTCCGATTCACGGAGTCTTTTCTAAAATCAGATATTCTTTTAGACAAAGTTTGAAGACAGTGAGACCAATACCATATATGTTTTATACAGCTATTTTATCAACATCAAATTACGTAACAATTTCAACATTTGTGGATGATGCACTAATTCTTACGATGCATCAAATCCCAGAATAGCATCAAGAAACCTGCAAAAACATTAGGATGCTATTGATAAGTGGTCAACTAAATGGAGGATTAAGGTGAACGAGAGTTAATTATTAGACTGCAAGCATCTCTTCTATAAGAGAGTATTATAACCTGTATCCAACATACTTAAACTGCAAAGAATGCAATTAACAATATTACCAAGCATGGTAAGTGCACCCTGGTATACATACCCAATACAAGCATACAACAATAGCAGAATTGTATCTCATCAATATAGTCAAAATCAGAACAACATCCCGATGATTTAGTTAGACAAATATAAAAAGGTTGTAGTAATCTCTTATTAACATATTTTTTTAAGAGAGTTTCCAAAGTAAATCAAAAGGATTCAGGATTTGTGAAAATATCTTGTAATTATTTGCTTGCAGTTTCAAGCAATATAAAAGATTAATCAAGCATTGTGGACCATTCAAAATACTTTTGTAATCCTCCATTCATATATACATACTTCGTTGTAAACAAATCAATGTTGTTCATGATACATTTGTACATAAACAAATTAAGAAGGAACTCCGTGTTTATTAAGGTAATTACAGAGTTGGTTGACAGCTAACCTGAATGATTACGATAATGTTCTTTCAATATATCGGGAGAAACGACCAATTTACTCTATATACGTTGTTCCACAGCCAGATTATAAACTTGGAAAAACCCCAATTTATGAAATAAGTGAGCTAAAGCTGATTAAAAAAATTTCGCTTCTGTCCATGTTGTTAAACCTCGTTTTGTTATTTATAGTAAGAAGAATAGCATTTCAACAAGCACAAGAAACAAACTATAATAAAATTCTCGCGGGCATTCCTTCTTTCATCAGAGATCCACTAGTATTTTTCTTATTATTCATTCATTCAATTCATTCATCTTGTATATTGTACATCTTTGGTATTTATTTCATCGTCATCATTATACACATTTTAGAGAGACTTTAGAATTATTTGGAGTCTTCTATTTATTTTTCTTTTAAGATTTAGATTTCTTACCGGTTGTTTATATTCGAATACAAATAATAAAAAAAAAATAAAAAAAAATTTATCGTATAAATAAACCACGTGGTGTATATACATTAAGATTCTATTTATATACATACGCATATACATATTTCTGCATAATAACATGTATAACGTATAAAAGAGATCCGAAAAAGAATTTTGTTTTCTTTGAGATTATCATCAATTAAAATATTTATGGGTAGCGCAAACGATCTACCAACTATAAGTTAATTTACGGAATTATTACAAAAATGTTTAGTTCACAAACATCAAATCGCTTTTAAACAGGAATGCTTAGTTTGATGTCAGGGCCGCGCGCTGCATAGATCTGCACCAGTATATATCAAGTATAACCTAACGGCTATGACGTTATATGACTTATATCAAAACACCGAAGAATGCATCTTAAAATTTATTACCATCCTTATCATTTGTATTCATCAATGCGCGAAATAAATCCATAATCCAAAACACGTGTTGATTTTTCATCACTCTAATCTTGCACATAGCAAATAAGCAATGTACTACCCCAAGTTACCATGAAGACAAAGTAAAAATGATTTAAAAATGCCATTCACGGTAAGCTCATCGGTTTTTCATCCAATCAAATAAATTAAAAAAAGAAAATATTTTCACTCGTCTTCTTATTTCTCGTTATCAGCCATGTATATGGTGTGATTATTATTAAAGGCTGCTGGTATTTTTTAACGCCATTCCTTTAAGTATTTATAAAAGACGCCACAACAACAACAACAAGACACCGAAATAATAAGACATAGACAAATAATTCGGTGAATCATGTGTAGGGATCGACATACCTATATACGAGTATGTATATAGCCGAAAACTGTCCAAAATGAAGGGTGAAATTTAATAGGAATTTTAACTTGCAATCATTCCTTACGTTTGCCAAACTTGATAACTTTTAATCTATATGTTTTCTATTTGACTTGGTATAAAGACTTATATTGGAAAATAATCGGAAAATAAATGGTTGGGAGGGATAAGAAGATTATGTTGCTATTGTTGTTGTACATTCAAAATAATAATTTTAGCAGTGTATAGTTAATTAAAAATCTCAACTTGGCGTACATTTTAGGCCCACCGTCTCCCGCAGGAATTCCAATTAACATAATTTTTATGTATTCTCCACAACAACCGCGATGTTTTAACATAAAATTAATGAACTGAACATAAGTAGATGTGTACTGTAATATAATGATGGAATTAAAAATTAATAAATTTTGGTGTACTCGTACATTATATGAAAGGAATGCATCGTTCATTATGTAAATTTAACAACCTAAAAGCCATTCGGAATATAAATTAGTTTTATCAAATAAAAAATTTGTCACGGATTTTGGTTGTAGTTTTCGGTCTATATTATGGATACATTACTAAATCTATTAGGCAAGTATATTATGTTGGGGTCCCAAATATTAAATAATTATGATTTATTGTGCTCAATCAATCGAATATTTATATATTGGTGTGTGCGTCACAACGACTTATTGGTTTTATCGTTTAGAAACTGTTGGAGAGATAATTAGGTTTGCTAGGATATCGACCGAATGGGTATGGTAGTAAGAACAAGTCTATATTAATGGCGAGTGAGTGATTTTCATACTTATGCGATATAGGAATGACTGAACAACGATGTTAAGGTCATTAAATGGAACTTGCAAAGTAGAGAGAGATTGGTCTAATATTTTCGGAAAATTTTAGGTTTAGTTTCCAATAGAAATGCAAAACCCATATGCTAATTGCCTGGTAACCCAAGCTTCGTAACTGTTGAAGCATAAATTGAGTGATCAACTTAATAATTTCTTAAAACATTAATATGAAATATCTTAGATTGAAATTAGCATTAGGATTATTAACTGGGTGTTACTGAAAATTTTACAAACTTGGTATTTTTTTCGATATATATATATATATTAGTAAGAATATCTTCTATAGTTTGAGGGTTTGTATAGCAGATAATCTTCATTAACAATAAATTACTAGTACTTTTTGGAAGATGTTAAAATATCAAAAAGTATAATTGACTATCGAGAAGCTTTTTAGTGAAATCGCCAGTAGTGAAACTAGGAATAGGTACTCAAAAAGTTTAATTTTTTTTCCGAGCCAGCGTACTCGCTGTCCTTTGATTTCATGCACGATATCAGGAATTTGCATTAAATTCCTGATCTCGTGATTAAAAAGAACTCGGTAAGTGCCATCGACGTCGCGTTTTGGGCTATATATCACACGCATGATTCTTCTCTCGAATGTTAGAAGCCATCTTTCGTACTCATCCGTCAAGGTCCAACTCTGACATTCATACATGACAAAGGGTCTGATCAACACTCTGTACAGTTTAATAGATTATTGATTAAAAAGTTTAATAGATTATTGATATAATTTGTGGTCACCCGTTTTAACATAAGTAGAATTTGCGAAGTCTTACGTTCTATTTTCAAATATCTTCAAATATAAATTCTGAAAAAACTGTTATTCAGTGTTTTCGTTTACAACGTTTTCAAGTTGAATTATAGGTAAATCAATTTCTACTTTGCTGTGAATTTCATCAAAATCCTCAAATCAAAATGTGACATGTGTAATGACTTGAGATGGTATGAGCGGAAAATGCCATCCGTGAAATAGGCCTTTCATTTATTCAACTTAAAAAACTCTGGATAATTATAAATATCCACAATTTTTTATCAAATTTAAATATTATTATCAGCTTATCACTCCCATAAATATCATTAGTATTACTTATTTTCCAATGATATGTAATAAAAGCCGTGAAACGATCACACATCGTATTACAGGTAGCCAACAGTTTTTAAAATATCGGTTTAACAGTGCGTGAAATAGTAAAATAGGACCTTAACAGTTGTACAACCTCCAAAAACGAACTTTACCGATGAGACGTTGGTTAAACAATGTTCAAAACATTAAAATTATCGCATTTCGAAAATACCATCCGAAATCGTTCGAATGGTTTTCTGAAGTCAAACCTCTTATCCTAATATGCGGTTTAACCTGTAAAGACATTTCTCCATAGACTTGAGCATATTTCCTAACCAAAATTCTGCTTCGACTCAGATAGCGACATTGAGGTTGTGGAACTGCCCCTGTATTCTCCGGAGATAAATAATTCCGATTTATATATGTTTACTTGGAGGCCACAACATGATCCGGAAAAACGCCGCTAGAATTGCTGCTGATCGTATTAGTAAACATTTAAATGCTTAAAGTCTATTTGGGAATTCTGAAATTTTTAAACGGTTTGACTCAAATTTTCCATTACTATACTCGCCCCTAATAAAAATGAAATTCTTTTAGTCTTCTATTAGGAAACAGTTTGTACTTAAAGCTTTTAAGCAACTCATCTATTCTAATCAATTCGTTTTAAACGAAGGATTTAAGATCTGCAACAAATATCGTAAATATTAAGTAAATAGTTTGAGCTTGTCTCGCTGATTTCATGCTGGCCTATAGACCGATCTTAGAATTCCCATGTAATAATAAAATAAGAGAAAGTTTGAACTTTTATTGAAGGAGGGGTTAAAAAATTGACCCTTTTAATTGTTTTGCCTGCTATTAGAATCTTGATTAGTTTATTGTTAAATATAAAAATAAAGGTGCAACTTACCTAGGTTTCTTTTTAAAATAAAAACATGGCTCTTATTTTAACAATAATATATAAAAAAGGACATCATTTGAATGTTCACCACTATAGCTAATTTCTCTATCACACTGCCGCATTAAGTTCATCATTTTCAGTATCTTTGTCGATCAAAAAATGCCAAACAAGTTACCTAATGACATTAAATCGCATGATCAAGGTGGTCAGTTTATGTCACCACTACGTAAAATTAATAGACCTGGAAATTTACCTTTCTGTTTTTACGTGTGTGACTGGTAGCTCCACCCTGTTGAAAATACAATACCCTATGTCTATTTGTTCAAGTTGAGACCACAAAAAATCAATAATTTGCTAGTCGAAAACCACACCAAACATACCCTCTAAAAATATTCGGGGATTTTGTTCTCCGCAGATACGACAATTTTGATTGTTGACGAATCGATCACTAAAAATGATTTTGTGTGGAAAAACACCACTGTTTTCTAACAATCAATTGTGGAAATTTCAGCTTTGATAATGATCTGTTTATTTTAATAATTGTGTTAGTTGAATATTGTAAGGACGGACATGCAAAAATCGCCAAACAGTCGATGGTTGAATGTCTAATCCTCGTGATATCGATACTAACGGTTCCTCCGCGACACTATCGGCCACATAAGTAATGTTCTCACTAAACGGCCCAGTTTTGATCTGCCAGATCTTTTTCGATCCCTGATAGCCCCAGTCCCTTAAAATTTTTACACTAACCTTTGAATTGTTGACTCATTTGGGCGACTATTTACACTAAAAAATAACGAATAACTTAAAAGCTTTCTTCTACCGTGTAAGTATATATCTTTAAAATTGTACAGCTGTGTACTTCACAAATGCCAAAGATGACATATGGCACAAAATAAGTTGCTCTTAGAAATTATTTACAACTGACATCTATGTCAGTTGTAAATAATTTCTAAAAGCACTTTAAAAGCACTGTACTTTATTTGCAAGGCCTTTTATAACATGAATCTAAGAATTATTTCAATTACACCTTTATAAATGCGATGATGGAGTTTGGTTCAGGAATAATGCTCTGCTTCAGTTAGAAGATAGTTTAATAGCTGAGAAATGTCATAGTAACGATTTACATAGATTACTATCATCAGTGTAGCAGCTCACAAAATGACCACTGAGGGTAAGACAATTTCACATAACTGTTGTGTGGTTAAGAAAGAAAAATTAGTTGTTATAGGCGAGGAGGTATGCGCTGGTAATGTTGATAGTATTAGCTCTTCCCGAAAGAAAAATTCTGTTCGGTAAACTAAAGAAAGAGTTAAAGAGAAGATAAGGTTAAAAGAAAGATGGGGCGAGTATTATAACTGCGTAACTGCGAAGAGAAGAACTATAAGATTAACTATATTTTTACTTTCTCACCAAAAATCTTAGAAAGACACAAGGGCATTTTTTTTTCTGAGAAACTAGGTACCAAACACTGTGCCAGTTCAAAACTCTAGCTATCACCTCTAATTCGATTTAGAACGAAATCGAACAGACTCATAGATCGACACATATGCTCAATTTTTTTTCCGCTTAACTATAATTTAATTATTATGGAATATTAACATGGATGCTCCCGTCTTTAGCGTATGATATAATTACTCTCGTAAACAAACATTGTAGTGGTATTTAACAAAATCACAACCCTCCGTAATTCGACCCATTAATTCCAGATTCAATTTCGCAACAAGATATAGTCACCCCTTTTTATGATTAGATAATTCGCGGAAAATTTTCTAAAATTCGAAACGTAAATACCTTTTTGTAATTGTATTCTATATACACACACACACATACTCATGTGTATACATAATATGGATGTTGAAAATGAGGAAAATGTACATAATTTATAAGCACAACATAGATATACTCGTTTACTCACATGTGTACCAACATAGTATACATAGGAATTATGTATCAGCTGGTATTTCTCTTTCATTTACACACACACACAAACAAAATATGTACAACACATTACACAAGTCAAAATATTCCCCTTATTCTTATTGGAATCATTCTGATCGTCGTCACCATCATCATCATCATCATCATTTCAAAGCACTAAAATATGAAACAAACAAGTCCGTCGACGTCGTCGTCGTCGTCTATGATGATGAAGAAGTAACAAAAGAGAAAACAAAACAAAAATCAAAAAACTGTATGCATTTCGAAAAAGAGATTTTGTTTTGTGTTTTGTTTCATTCAATCAAAAAGCTAAAGCAGCAAGCAAGCAGTCTTCGATGAACTTTGTAACCGTGAACATGTGCTCGACACTATAATTCGTATCGTTGTGTTGAATATAAAAAAAAAACGCGCGTAATTTTCGCGATCGGGAAAATTATTATTATTTATTGTTTATATAGTGAAATAGTTTATAATTATGTGTACATAAGTGGAAAGTGATTAAAAAATATTTATATTTTACATAAAAGAAAATTTTTTTGTGGGTGATGTGCTGCTATTTTGGTTGTTTTTGTATTATTTAGTGGAAAATTTATGGTTTCAATATTTTGTTTGTTTTAAGTTTTTCTAATTTGTTTACATTTTACTATTATTGGATATATTAAATATATTAAATTAGTAGTAATAAAGACAGAAGGCGGCATCTTTCGTTCAAGGTAAGTTTTCCACTATATATACATGTTTGTACAAGGAAATGAAAACTCAGTGAAGTGTGAAAAATTTTGCAACGATTTTTTTTTATTTTGATTGAGTTGTGTTCCAGTTGATTTATAATTTTGATGATTTTATTATCCGGAAAATCAATGTTGTGTTTTGGTTATAAGAAATTACCAATGGTTGTAATAAGAAATATAATAAACTTGATTTTCATAGGGAACATAAATATATTATATTGGTGTAATGATCAATCATCAAAAGTTGATCAACAATGGAATGGCGAAGCTTATATAGTGAAATAAATTTTATTTCTGTCTTCTACATTATTATTACATATGTTGTTGGCGACACCCTTGTAATCTGTAATATTGTGGGTTTGCTAAGGCAGGTTCGGTCTAACATCATTGAATCAGGCATATGCTATTGTCTTGTGATATATATATATATATATATATATATATATATATATATATATATATATATATATATATATATATATATATATATATATGTCTTAGCTATTTACGTCCTTCTTTCCACCATTACAGCCAAATTGTAGCTATACTCAGATTTACGTATAACCATTTACACATTGGATAGCTTTATGCTATCCAGCCTATACTGCTGACATAAACATGGGTCGGGCCATGAACTCCTACCGGGGTTCATAGATGTATTCATTCATACCACTGTTTGTAATCAGATGGTGAAAAATCTCTTTTACATCCTGCCCCTATCGGAGTTCGAATCCCATAATTACTGCGCCATTTAGTTGGTTAGCCGCTATAGTTTTTCCTATCTTTCTGATATTATATGATATTTCCTCATAAGCATGGAAAGGAAACGAAGTTAGGAACTGCCTTAATTTATGGATCGGAATAGGTGATAATAAAAGGAAGGAGGAATATTTTTAAAATATAGTGGGTGTGGTAAAACAATAAAGTTGAACACTTAAATTGCTTCCTTGATTGATTTTGAAACTATTAGCCGATCGTTCTTTTTAATGAAAATAATTTTGTCCAGTAGAGTTTGCTTAATTATATTAATTATTATTTGTGATACTTATATCACAGTTTCTACGCAAAATTCAGAGCACGATATGAGTTCGAATGTGGTAACTTTACCATCGATTTGATGGTTTGCCTGGCCTGTACTGCCTTCGCTTGATATAGTGAATTTATTTTTATCACCCTTTACGTTACAATACCTCTAATACATTTTTGAAGCAATATAATTTACAATTTTTTCTGCATATATTGACACGTCGCGTGTACAACTCCGTTGTAATGGTTTTTAAAAATTTAGAAATTTAATAATTCTGAAAGTATAAAATCTAAATTTCCTCATGTGCTTTTGTTGTCAATCAACCAATATGTATGAATAGAAAGAAAATTGCTTAAACCGCTAAATTTTTTATTTTTCAATTTTGTACGTACCCAAATATTTCACTCTTGTAAAGTACCAAATTTAGCAATATTGCACCGGTTTACATTCGCATTAGATCTTTCGATAGTGTAAAAAGTTAGTAAATGAAAGTTATTTTTTGTCTTGGTTGCTGTGAAGCCCAGTAATTTCCAGTTTTACACCCCGATTCCCTAAGTCGTGTCACTTAATTCGCCGTGACAGTTATCAGTCATCTATAAATTTGTATTCTGCTAGTCGATTGAAGTGACCTGATGCAACGAACGTCAATCACTGAATTAATCAAGGAATATTAATAATTTCAACTGAATATGTCGAGTGCAATTTTCACGCGCCTATATAAATGTCGTTTCAAGTGACAAAAATATTTTTAAACGACTACTAGAATAAAAAGTTTGTCACTTCAATTAATAATTGACGACCAAATTGACTAAGAGAGTACCAATATTTGTCTGTCGCTATAAGTGACAAGTGACACGACTAAGGGAATCGGGGTGTTAATCTATAGTTCATGTTTTCAACATTTATTTGAGTGATATTCAAAAATCAATATAATTGATGTAAATAGTTGTTTACCTTACTTACCTGACTGTTTGTCATTCTATTTTAATTTGTTCATCTTGCGTTTATTCCAAGAATCAATCTTTTCCTGATAATGCACCTCCGAAAATACACTGAAATAATTTTCAAAACTGCCAGTAAGTATCGAAAAGAGTACAAATGAATTAAGAAACTGGAACAGTCATAAGTCCTTCAAAAACGGAATGGTATATCTAATTTTTAAAAAGACGGATGTTGCTTCTTTAGCTTTCTATTCTTTCTTTTCTTAAATACTTATTTGAGAAATATATAAATTCTAGAGTTGGTACATTCGGCATAGTAATTTTGTCTAGAAGCGATAGGAATACAATATAGTGCAAAGTATATTACAATTTTTAGAAAACAAATGTTTAACCAAATTCTGTAGGCCTCTTATTTATACAAAGATCTAACCAAAACCTATATTAGAGTGGATATTTGACTCTTTCAATAAAGCTTCATTGCTGTGGCTTTCGTGGTATGATCTTCGAAAGATAACAATTTCCATCAATTAACAATTAACTAATGTTATGTCAATACGTATAGGGAAAGGATACGTTACTTCTGAATGATACGTTTTGTACCCTTTACCGTTTTAGAGAACGTCGATGGAATCTTAACAGTGGGAAATTAGCTTGATTGATGATAATTAGAACTAACTCGAGCTTGTACTGGTAAAATGATAAATGAATGATTTTATGCTGGGGTATAGTTCATGTAATATTATACGAGTATATTAAAACCAATCTTAGTTGGTACAAAACATTACGTTCTATTATTCAACTCTTCTTAGTAATTTTTTTAAGTCTTCTTATACCATTGCTTTATATTTTTATTTAAAGGTGTTTTCTTTATTATCAGATGAAGTAATATTATTATTACACTGTGCATAATCTTCACTTTACCTTGTTATATACACGAAAAGTATATTCTATAATACTACTCTACCTAGAACTCTAGCGCCGAGTTGTTGGAAGTTTTTATGAATTGTTATTCGAAGTTGTGCATGTTATGTTGTTGTAATTCGCTAGGCCGGTTTGGGTCTAATGATGACGTCATTGAATGACTGTGATCGAAAAGGTCAAATCCATCTCATCAGGCATATGCTACCGGACTTGATATTCGCGAAATGTACGATTCATATATGTGTTTAATCGTGTCGCACAGTGCTAGACGAATTACAACAACTTAAATTTGAAAATTTTCGATTTATTTGATTGCGGCGTTAATTGTACGAATTAATTATTTTGGTACTTATTACTGAACGCCACAGAACCTATATATTTATCATTTCTACAAATGTATTTAGCAAGCTCCATTCCTTTTATCAGAGTTTACTAAAGTCGTTAAGAAACTATGGCTGAAAGGTCGTAACTGCGTCTCAACTGTGACCTTACGAACTATTAATGTGATATTCGTGTTAATTTTTGGTCAACGGGGAGAATTGAACTCGAAACCGCGACGTGTTGAGAAACTGTACTAAGCATTAAGCTCATCCGGTGACTAAAGTCGTTAAATATTAAGCAACTCTTCACCACTAAAAAAAGTGAATGTCTATTCGGAGATGAAAGGGCTATAACCACCCGAGAAAAAGGTGTTAGTTTTCTCTAGCAACTTTATTTTACAATGTCAAATAAAGTTGCCAGAGTCTAAGTAAAAGTGTCGACCACATTAACAACTTCTGCGAGCCACCTTATGTCCACAGGATTCTCCACCACTGTGCTTTATCGCACAACTATAATCAATTCAAACTCCCCTGTAAGTAATATTGATGCATCTCGTACATTTAAAAAATAACCATTTAAAACCTTTCCTATATAATCTGTTGTTGGGTCACCCTCTTAATTTCAAATTTGTTTATCGAAAAAACTTCCATTAGTCCCTGCGAAATCTAAACAAAATAAAATTGAGGGTGGCGAAGTATCAGATAAACTTAATGCATCGGTTCTGCTATTTATCACGTCGTCTTGTTTTTAGGCCCAACCGAAGTACGTCTTTCGCTACAAAAATATAAATTTTATAAAATATTTACGACCTTGAGCATAATTTTCACACAATTCAGATTTATGTTTGTATTGTATCAGTCACCGATTTATTTTTGCATTAAAATCGATTGCGTGTGATTTATATACAAACTTATGTTGTCGTACAATATATCCAAGCAGTGTCATGAAAACACCCAGCCAAATCAAACAATTGTATTTATTTATTTAGTTACCAATTTCGACAATCGAGCAAAAACCAAATTAATTAAAAATTCAATTTCCTTCTCTATAAGATACATATTTATTCCCATCAAGAATGACCTAAATAAGTTAAGACAATAATAATTAAGTTGAAATAAATAAACTTGCGAAAAGACATGGCGTTTTATTATGTATATTATGGCGATAACATTTCTTTGTGTATAATACAAAGATCTAAGAGTTAAACAAATAAATAAATGCTTGTAGTCTAATTAATTTGGCGTTATTACACTCATGAGAATCGTAAATCTTGCTATACAAACATATATATGTGTGTACATGGTGCGCTGATGTACATATTTCAACACTTGACCTAGTGATAAACACAGTTGTGTCATTAAATTGCATGCGGCATATTGTGTCTGTGAAGAATGTAAATGATTCTTCAAAATGCGGGTTAAAAAAAAAATTATAATGATATGAGGTAAGAGATCCTTTCGTCTTCTTTGTTTTTTCGTCTTATATTATTCTAATAAGAGGAGATTAAGATTGTAGAACAGACAATAAAATATATATGTGTTCGAATATACCTAATAATGTCAACAAATAATTGTTTGTTTTTCTTACGTTAAATTCATATTGTTTGTTCTGTCATCGTCTTATAATCGGAAATAAGAAATTTTATTATTTCTTGTGTTTGTGTTTTATTTTGGGTGATCCTATATATCGAATATGGTGTGGCTTGGTTATACACAAAAAAAAGTAAATTAATTTTTGTAAAATATTTCATAGAATTTTAAAATTTTGCAAATTATTTATTTTCGCGTATATAAATATCCGGTAGACGGAGTGATTTGTATATACGGTTTGGCGACATTTTTCTGTGAAATGATTATGTATTATATGTCGTGTAATGAACCAAATTATATACGGTCGTTTGGTGATGCCAACATTTTTGTGTACAAACACGATAAGGATTTAATTTAATTTATGCCACAAAGTGCATAATTAAAAAACAATATATTACCCGAGATAACAACAAAATACCTGAAATTTCAATTTCCCAAAAATTAAAATTTTAAACACACATACATATATTACACTCAAATTTACCATCAAGCATCTCGCATCTCATCGTTCATTCAATGCATGCGATTATAAATTTTCTTAAGGTTAAATTATGTCATACATGATTTTTATGTATGTTGTACAACAACATAATTTATGATATCGTATATAAGACAGGAAAAGCATTAAAACTGCGGGAAAGAGAGCTTTGAGGAAATTGTATTCCCAAATAATTCAACCAAACACGTTTGTCTCCCCATATCTCACACTCACTATATATAGTTATTCCCATATCCAGTGGAAATATTTATGAATATGAAAAATTGAAAAATCCCAACAATGTTAGTTATTACATAGAAATTTTCTTGCACACACAAGCTTTCATTACCTCAATATAAATTTTCCCGTATATAGATGTATGGATGTGTACACCAATTGAAGTATAATGGATGTTTTACATTCTTAAGTGGCTTTCATGAAATATTTGAATATGCATAGACCACATTAATAATGTAAATGATGACGATGATGATGAATATCGTGATAATTATTTACTGTGGAAATACAAGCAATAATAACAATAATGCAAATGCGGAAATTTAGTTGGAAATAATGTTCGGGTTTATCAAGGGAAATTTAATGTTGAAATTGTTATGAATTAATTATTGGAAGTGGTGAATATAGGATACAATAATCACAATCGTGATCATGGCAACTTGTATCCTAGGAATTTGAGGGTAGTGATTGTTACTCGAAAGTGTTTTGTTAAGAACCATCACCTAGGTTCATAAAACAGGTGTTCAGATTTGTTTGTAATGTGTGGTATATAGTTTATGTTTTTGTGTAGCTGTACGGCGACTTAACAGTAGTGCACTGGATTATTTAAAATTATGATGCATTGACTCAAATAATTTCCTCCAGTGGAAAAATCAAAATCAGTGTTTCAGACTCTGAATCACCGGACGAGGTGGTCTTGTTCAATCTTATTGAAAATCTGCAAGTCGAACACTTTTAAAATCCCAAAATGTTTCTTAATCCTAAACGATTCCGAACTCACAAGATTGATACATATTATAATCGCAGTGTGTGTTCGATTATAGGAAGCTTTATTTTATATCAATGTTTAACATCAGATTTGTTAGAGTTGTTTGGTTTTAATTTTTGCAAACATTTTAGGATTCAAGATACTATATCAACGTATACGGCTATAGTTACGATTTACGTGGAACCATCTGCACACTGCGTAGCTCCATGCTGGCTGACATGGAAGATGGGGCGGCCTATGAACTCTGCACTCCAATAGGGGAATATTTGTTCATTAACACCACCGATCGTAGTCAGATCGTAGTCCTTTGCATTTTGCCTCTATGGAAATTCGAACCTGAAAACCTAACGCTCCAAATGACCGAAATTTAACCACGGTGCTCGTTTATCATTAAGCTCTAAGTACTAAAGAAAGACATGGATAATCGAAATAACGTTAAAATTGCTAATTGGTTGGGTCCCTGAAGAATGCTCATTTGGAAGCTCTTTAGAACAATAGCTTAAAAATTATCGCTTGTCTGGAACTGTTTTAACTATTTATCAAGTGATGTTAAAAATTCATAATTTGTGTACTCGTAACAAAGTCCAGACAAATAATTGTCATTTCTTCCAGGAATACCAGACGAGGGAAAAAGTTGTGAATCAAGTTGAAATTTTTTTAAAGCTTTTCTGGAGATGAAGGTATGCAATGTGAAGATGATAATATTTCGGATGGAAATGGTCACAACGATTTGGACTAGTTACCGTAAAACGGTAATCGCATAAATAAAATAGCTATAGGTGAAAAGCCTTTCTAAGTTGTAAATTTTAATAGGAAGAGCGAGCTTTATTCTATTTGTTTTGAGCCAGTATTAATCTGGCTTTAATAGAGTAACCTTTTTTTCAAAACATTTTCTAATTTCCCATTACCTGGCATGATCTGAAAGATCGCTCTTCGGATATTAAGGATATATACACTGTCAGAACCTTAAAATACCAAGCATCACGCTTTAAATTATTGACCCCGACGACCCGGTTTAGATCATTACACGACAATACCTTTTAACACAACGGTCCAAAATTTCATACTATCTCCTGCCTAACATAACATAGCAAAAATAACACATTACAATGTAACTATTTGCCTTGTCTCAATGATGATCAATGGTGGTAGTGTCTGGTTCTCGCTGCTCAAGGCACATATATTCCCTACAAGTTCTTTTCATGCTACTTAGGCCTTTGCCAAATCACTAAGGAAGGCGAATGTGGGCACCCCGTAATACATCGTGCTACACCAAGACCTTGTCCACGCTAATACCTCTTGAGTTACATCTCAGAAGGTATTGACGTCTGCCCTAAAAAACAGGGATTTCATATTATATCTTCTGCCCATCGTATCACGGCAAAATAATTTATCACAATGGCAATTTTAATCGCCTTGACTAAATAATGGTCAATAGGTGGGTGGTAGTGTATCCTCGCTTCTCAAGGACATATATTACCGTAGGAAGATATCCTGATGCTGCAACAAAGTCAAACTCCAGTAAGGTGGGCAAAAGAGAAGATCAATAGTAGTAACATCAGTAGTAAAAAATCCGTTTCGATCGCTACGTTGACGGCTTGCCACCGAACAATAATAAGAAAACTGATATTTAGGTTTCCCTTGTTACAGGTGTTGCTCATACCGTTTGTTATCTATGAATGTAACAGCTAGACCTTATCGGTTGAGTTATAGGCTTCAAAGAAGGATGGGTAGGTCGGCTCGATCACATTACGATCACATTACATCTTGTTTCGGAGTAAACTTCGCATGATCGATATCGAAGAAGTCTGATTGTTTTTATTTACAAACAGCAATCTTTCGACATACACGAAATAGCCCCTCTACCATAGACAATCTATACAGCATGTTTATTGCCACATTTCCATTATGATCATAAAAAAATAAAATATAGTTTATACCAAATAATTATATGACCCACAATTGTTACATAATTACCTTAAAACATAAACCATCTTACCCAAAACAAAAAAAAAAATTGAGATCAACATAAATTTCTTTGATTTTGGAAAGCATAAAATTAATGATATGGTATTAAGCGAAAAAAATGATAAAAAAAATTGTTGCTCTGGAGGAAAATATTTTTTTTTCAGACGTTAAAGTTGTGACACAATAATAAAAAAAAGGTGGACATGTGAAGTAAATTTAGCGTACATAAAGTGTCGACACTGAACTTGTCACGAACCCTAATTAATATATATGTATGTCGTTATAAGTGTCAACTAGCACTCATATATACTCAAGTGTGTTATGCTTTATGATTATGTGTATACCTTTAATTTGACCCACTAATTTTCTCGCCTTCGTTCCATTTTACAATTTTCATATTGGTTGGAGTTCATAAATCATGTATAAATCTGTTCTATGTAGTTTTTGTCATATACATAACGATGAACAATACATATAATAAAAATCTATATACAGTCAGAAACCTATTGGTTTTTATTAAAACTTGGTCAACATCTCATAATACATCTTGCTGATTGTACTGTACGTCAAACAGTTTGTTTTAATGTTTTATGGCAAGATATAGGATGAAACCAGATAGATATCCAACGAAGTCAGCAAAAATTAAATTTTTATTTACAACATATACAACATCATTTTTGGGGTTTTGTATTTAAGATGTATATAGAGAGAAGAGGGTTGTTGATTTTGTGGCACAAAAGACATGGAGAGATACTCATACTTATATATGTACAATAAAGCATTTTGTTCATAACCATGAAAGAAGAAGATGATGACAAGTGCAACAATACGGTTTTATATTGTTTTCGTGTGAAGGGTTTGTGTTGTTATTATGTTGATGATGGGTTTCGTGATTTATAATGAAAATGGTGAGAGCTAGTTTTTATTGTTCTTGCATGAAAATGTCTTGTTGTCATCGTTCAAAGTGCGTGAAAAAAATATTTTGCAAGGCACAAACTGCCATTCACTTTTTATATACCATATACCTTAAATAGCCATAATCGATTAACTTTCATAAATTTAAATAATTTATTGAGACAAATTGATTAATTAAAAATATTTACGAAACAAGACCAACAGCATATTGCACCATGCAGGTTCAATTATGTTATATAACCGTAACAAAAGTGATAAGTTACATTCAACATCCCTATACTTCCGAGAATTTTGTACTCATTTGTAAGTACATAAAACACATATGCACATGCGTTCATGACTAGCAATATGTTCGTATTAATTGAGCTGAGTATAAAATATGTATATAGGCGTATCTACATACAAGACTTATACGTATGTGTACGAGTATGTAAAATATGTAGAAAAAAATTGAGATAAATCCGATTACTATCTTTCGGTTAATATATATTATACATAAGATGATTGATGATTCCGGAGAAAGATTTTTATTGGCTTAAAAATATTTTTGTGTGTCACACAGAATATACATATAATAATAAAATTAATTGATAAATGAATTATTAATAATATTATATTAGTGAGATGGTTGATTATATATAAAATACTGTACAGGCCATATCATTATCGAGTATTAAATTTCCAACCAAACCGTAAATATTACCATATCGAGCGTTTCAAATTAATTTTAAAAGTCAGTGTGAGGTCTGTCCCTATAGCGCTCGGGAAAGTGCGCGATTTATTAAAGCATATAGTCGCGGAAATGATAAATGATGTATAGTGCGATTGGTCTACCATTTAATTAAATTAATATTTGATTTAAGGAATTTTATAAATTTTTGTTTTCGGTCGATCAAATCATAATTATTGTATTGCCGACAAATTTGGTCACATACTTCAATATTATTTATTTATTTGTTTTAATTGTTTATTTATATACGATGAATGGATATACTATATATAGTTGGGCTTTGATTTTTTACTTGCCTATATACTCGTATGTACATAGTGTAAGTCTGATTTTAAATTGAATCGTAATGCATGATTGAATTGATATAAACACGAGGGGGCTTAAATTATGTTGTGTGCGGGAGGATATTTGACTTCCGTTCGATGTAGAGTCAATAATTTGATCGTTTCTTGTCGATATATATTATGATTCGGTTTTGTGATATCAGTTAAATGTATTCCAATTGTAGTTGCTTCGGTTAAAACAATAATTGGCATCATCACCTGTTAAAAATTGATAGTTTCTGCTCTGCAGTAAGTAATAGCTACTGGACAATAAAAGTATTAGCGATGCTAATCGTTGAGCGAATATATCCGTCAAACAACCAACGACTATGAATGAAACAAGATAATCTGGATTTAGGCGCGAACGAGATGTACATATCAACACTACACGTATCGTCGTAGAATAGTCAAACGAATGGACCTATAGCTGTACCTACTCTTGGTTAACTTTGAACATGCAGTTGACTCAATCAGTCTAAACGCAGTCTGGAAGGCCCTTTGAACAATATGTATACCGAAGAAAATATAATTCAAGATGTATCGACGAGCCAGAAACAAAGTTCAATGCCAAGAAGTTTGTTCAATACCAATGTGAAAAATAGCTTGCGAAGAGTAAGACAAGACTGTGTAATCTCCGCTACTATTCTTAATAGCATCGCCAAATGGTATTGAATGGCGACCACAAACGCGACCTAGTGATTTTGACTTCGCAAATGACATTTGCATCGTAGCACATAAACATCATAATTGAACTAATCACTAGACATCCCGAAATGCAACAAAATGCTGTCAAACCACGCAATCAAAATTATAATACTTAATAGGACCAATAGTATGCCAATCACCATCACTTGAAGAGGTTGATAAATTCGTACACCATTGCATGGAAGAAGACATCGATCAACACATAAATAAAGCCATAACATACTTTACAAGCATTGAAAGGCATTCGTCCTGTCGAAAACACAAAACTACGATCGTTCAATGTGTGAAATCAGTTCAGCTGTATGGGTGTAAAACATGGAAACACACAGAAGATCATACGAAAATCGGTGTTACAAATCGTATTCCATATGATTTCTATAATAGATTGAGGCCCTTTGTCAATAAACATGAGCTTATTAATGTACATGGCAGTGATGGGTATATAAAATTCAATACCTGTTAGAACGACTTTAAAGTGATTGTTTTATCGAATGCCTCAGGAGTTTTGTTTTTTTCTGTGATTCGACCCAGGTATAAATCTAAACGGACCATATTTAAAGTAAATCGATTAACACTGTCTTCTATAGCTCACTATGGCTGTTTCTTATCATTAAGATGATTCAATTTCAATTTGATCCAGCTGAAACTATATTGGAAACAGTTAACGTTTATATTTAATAGTCCGACCGAATCCAATATTGCCAGTTGTCTTGTGTATTTTCAAATTCGTGTAGTTTAGACAAGAAACAATATAGCTGGGTTCGAACATACTTGCCCTCCGATTGTTTCTTGTTAAAGGATTTAAAGTGCACTACCTTCCAGTGCTGCATTCAGTAATTTACGCGTCTGCTGCCTTCCAAAAATGTGAGTGATGTTTCTCATGGCTCCACTCGCCGTAATCGTTACCCTTTGTAAGTCCTTTAACTACCATCAATTGTTGAATATTTTTGTTCAAAGTGAGTGTTTCACCAGAGAAACACTTGCTTACCATCATACTATTTTGGAAAAATTCTTACAGCTGCTCAACCCTTCACAGAGCGTCCACCCCAAGAAAAATGTCGTTTGCTATTGATTCTGAGTTCAAAAATGTATATAGTTATAATGTTTTAATTGAATCCAATTCATAATAACTCTAAACATGATAATAGCTTAATAGTCAAACACGACTAGACTAGATAATTTAAATGAAATCAATTTAATCATAAAGTAGCAAACTGAAGGTAAACCTATAGTTCTATATCTATACCAGTTTAAGCCTAATAATGGAATTTGTTCCCCATTTCTATTGTTGCGGACGTGCTTGGATACGGCCTTAGTTGCATGCAGGCATAATCCATCGTACTTAACATGTTCTCTCGAACAGGTATTGAACCATGAGACCGTACTAGGGATGCTATCTTAACAACGACTCATCAGTAATTAAAGCTAGCGCATCTCACGACGGTTTAAGCCTAGCTTCCGCATCCTTTCATGGATAAACAACCGAATGTTACTGGCTTGTTCATAACAAGCTTGTATGAACAAGCCAGTAATTCCTGTTACTTTTCTGATACCTTTTGCTAAACGTCTCTAATGCCAAAAGGATCGTTAGACCATGATTTAACAATCTTGATGTGAACATCGATATCAAATCTTCCCGTTTCTTTCATAGTCAACTCTGTCCATACTTATGCTTAAACCATCTTAAACATTAATGTTGGTAGTGACCTTGTACTTGTCAGATCTATACTACAAAGTAATTTGCAGTAAAACCATTGCTATTTCTTGGTTATTCGCTGCTACTCTACGTTCTTACCTGTGTCAGGGTCAGCATTAAAATAACGATGAATAAATCAAATGGCTATTTTCATCTCTTCGTTAGTAAACATTTTTCGATTACCAAGCTTTTTAATTTTATACCGGTTCTGCATATTTACTGATGGTTTTATCTCTTCCGCCTGGTTCTGTCATATAGCTGAACTCAGTACTAAAAAAAAATAATCTATGGCTTAGAGGCCGTAAACGGCCCTTACCGCGTCTCAACTGAGATTTTATGAACCATTTTAACGATTGGTGCACATTGTAGGTGGTCAGCCCAACGAATGTTTTTACACACAAACGCATTTTTATGTTATCCAGTTGCATGTTAATTTTTGGTCAACGGCGGGAATCGAACTCGAGACCGCGGCGTGATGAGAAACTATCTTAACCATTAAGCTACATCCTGAACTCAGTACTATCGAGCATAAATAATGACCCATATATTAGAAACTTGTTAGAGTCAGCCTTGATCTTTCTATAGTTCTATACATATTAACCTGTATGTAGACATTTGATGGATGTAGTTCGGTACTCAGTCTAGAACACTTTTGATTCGTTATTGAATTACGCTTTGGAAGTATCAACAGGAACCTTCAGAATTATTTATAGTTTGTTAGACGTTCTGGTTTGGAGGTCCAAAAAATATTCTAGGAATGGAATAAAATCTCACCTATGTAGTTACAATACCGGTAGTTCTCCTTGTATCAATAAAAATTGAATAGAAAAATTCTAATCAATTTGTGAATACGTATCTGAGTATGATTTACTTATGGGATGAATTGGGCTTTATATACGATTCTGTTCGCAATATTTCCGATTCCAATTGGCACTTACGTATATATAACCACTTTATGCCTCAAATTAAGATGATTACATACTAAATTTATAACTTTCACACAGAAATTGTATTCTCGATATTTCCATCAACGTACATTTAACATTAAATTGTTAGTGAAAAAAATATTTATTTAAAAAATGAAACACAGAGAAAAATTTTCATCTCGGCATTTA
The DNA here is from genome assembly GCA_963932295.1 of Tipula lateralis. Classification (NCBI taxonomy): domain Eukaryota; kingdom Metazoa; phylum Arthropoda; class Insecta; order Diptera; family Tipulidae; genus Tipula; species Tipula lateralis. The sequence continues at coordinate 190,584,531 of OZ010736.1, read as the reverse complement.
AATAAAATTTGATGAGGTCATAAAATTGAATTAAAAGATAAAGAAGAAAAATTTTCATCTTGGATAACATAAAGTAAAAAAAAAATACAGAAATTGTGTGTGAGAGAGTTTTTAAGACTTGAATGAAGCCAAACGATGCTGTTGAGTGTCGTATCCAGAGTATGTGTGTGTATATATAAAATAGCTTCGCTTACATAAGGGTAACATAAATTTATGAGTATGGATTTATTTTTATTACAATAAATTTGTTTTAAGGGTGAATGTTATGTAATACGGTTGTTTTAAACTCAGGAAGAAAAATGTATATAAAGATATATTCTTTATTAAAATTTTATTGTCACAGATCAGTTATTAGACTACATTAGACTCGTATATATAACATAAGAGGGAATATATCTCTGTGTATATGTGACAAAGGGTACTTGTAAAATAAGTACAAATATTGCGATTAATTTGAAAATACCTTCCCAGTGCCGAAGGGTGGTACAATATTTTTTAATTAAATCAATCTTATTCATGCTTAGTCATATGAGTCGTATACCATATAGATAGCTTGATGAAAAAATTCTTACTTTTACACTCGAAGTAATATTGTTTCTGCATGACAGAATTATGTGTAGTAAAATTCAAAAATTTGCTATAAAATTGTAAATCCCAAGACATCGCAAAATATTGTTGATATTGTTGTAATCGTATAATTATGATTAATTGAAACATTTGGTACCTCGTACTCATACATTACCCATACTCGTATATTCCAGTTCTATTTATTTCATCTTTATATAATTATATAGTGCTTCTAGAATACAGATTAATATTTGCTTATACATACATTACTACATTACTCGAGAATGTATAATTCTGTAATAGTTTGTTCCTGTTTATTGTATATGCAGAATTATGACAGTTTCATATGATATTATATGCAAAATGTTAACATATTTATATAGCATATAGAGTAGCAAGAAGACGAATGTTAAATTAAATATCTACGGTTTTAATTTAAAATTCTTGGTTACGATGAGAGTATAAGAACTTTATACATTTTCTTCGAGATAAATGTATAAGTATATGCAGAAGAAACGAGTTAAAGAATACATTTATTTTAAGAGGTGACTTCCGCGCGCGAATAATATAATAAAACAAATTGCAATAATTTTATGATTCTCAGAAATATATGATTATTTTAATACAGTTACGGAATGTTTTAGCTAATTTAGCATATATATATATATATATATATATATATATATATATATATATATATATATATATATATATATATATATATATATATATATATATATATATATATATAATATATATATATATATATATATATATATATATATATATATATATATATATATATATATATAATAAACCACCCGAATTCCACCATTCACTCTTTTTCTTTCTTCAAAAGCGTTCCAGCTGTTCTCCTATTGGTCCTTGGGATAGTTAACCGAGATTGCACTTCAATTTCAATTTTAAAAAACTATTTCTCATAAAACCATTCATTTTTGGGTTTAGTTTTTACTATACCGTAAGTTTTCTAGGCGGCATCGTCAACCTGAGTATTTCAATACTTTTTAGACCATGCTCACTTCATAATACTGGTAATTAGATCGTAAAATGCTATTGCTGACCAGATTTTGATATTTTCCTTGCGTTTCTTGATTTATCAGAACTCTACAGGAAAATTGCTTTGTATATTCTCCTCTTATTTCTAATTTGTACGAAAATTTGTATGAGGAAAGAATGAATGTACTGCTACTTTGAGGTCATGAGCTATCGCAAAGTACATCATTCTTTTGCCAATTTCTGTTGCAATTTCGTTCCAACTCCAACATTTCTTGCCATCGAGTCTCTTGAAGGGACGAGTTCCAGTCGATACTCTTTTAAGGCCATCAAACGCACCAGGTGTTCTAAGTGCTGCACGTTCTACGTGTGCCGATCCGTCCATATGGGTTCGTCACCCGGTAAAAATGTGTACGTATTAACAAGTATACTCGTATTGAGGTGGAAGGTTAAATTCTGCGTTTCTGTATATGGCGGTTAATAATATAAATGTTGTTGTATTGGCTGACTTCTTTATTAATATTTGAAAGTTTTGACTTATACAACCTCGTCAACATGTGATACTTTACTACAAAGGTCTTTTCAAAACAAATTGATTTTACAGCGATCATGTTTCTACGTGCCAACATGCATAAAAAAAATGTGTTACTTATCTCGGTTTTATGAACCTAAAAATAAATTAAGATACATACGTCTGTAATTTTAAAGATGCGTCAAAAAGGAAATACAATTTAATTTATATTTTTCCTTTCGAAAACTCAAGATGTTGTGTATAAAGATGTATGCACATTTAAGTTAACCAATTGAAGATTACATTAATTATATATGTATATATTTTTAAGTGAATCATACTCGTATTTAGAGGAAGGATAAAGTGTGTTTTTATGTCAATAATTAAGTACCAAGACACATTAAGAATTTTGTAAAATATATATATGATACCCTTCAAGAATTAAGAATATATCACGAACTTGGAATTATACTAAGAAGTTAATTTTTATATTGAGGTTGAATTTAAATCAAACTCTCGAGTACATTTTGTTGTAAACCAACATAAAACACAAATAATGGTTTTAAAAATGTCAACATTTAATTATTTTGATATGCGTTCGTTAAAATTCTGTTGTTTGCCATTCATATATGAACAACACAATGCATAACACTTCACTATATATGTGTATATACTGAACGTATTTTATGTTATCGATGCAGAATTTTTGAGTACGCCAAACAATAAAAGGTGAAATTCATCCCCCAATCGAAACATCGAAACCAACCATTCGCATATATAACAATAAAATTATTTATTGAATTTTTTATTAATTCTGTCTTATTGTAAATTTTGATGAATTAAAGTTTCAACAATAAAAAAGTCATTAAACTTTTGTATTGTATGTATATAGTTGATGAGAAATGAAAATTAATTTTCAGCCACATGTTAAATTTTTTGGATATATATATATATATATATATATATATATATATATATATATATATATATATATATATATATATATATATATATATTTATATATATATATATATATATATATATATATATATATATATATATATATATATATTGGGTCAATTAAGTATTTGAACACCTATAACAAATTCTAGATATTTAATCAAACATATTATAACAAATAAACGATTTTATTATAACGTGGATAATTCAACAGAATATAAATTCATTCAAAATATAAATTTATAGGTGAGGCCATTCAACAATTAGGAAAAGATTAATCCCCATAAAGTATTTCAACACTTTCTATTATTTGTAGTTTTTTAATTCTCTTTAATATTTTCCCATTTCATATTTTGTATGCATTCCTTTTGCTTCTACTGCATCGTCTAGTCATACATTCCACTAATTTTTGTTATTTCAACATAAAGTTTGCCCACTTTTTTGAGTTCTCAGGTCTGCTTTGTTTTTATGTTGTATTTCCTGATTTGTCGATAAGTGAGCCCACCGATTCTCAATCGGTTTTAGATCCGATGATTTAGGTGATGATGGTAAGGTTTCCCGTACATTATACAGTATATATTCCTTAATAATACTTAATAGTATGATCTGGGTCAGTGTCGGCAATATTTCCAAATACATACGTGCGTTCATCTTACCATCTACAAAATGTAACTTTCCTACCCCATTGTGAGAAAAACAATCCCAAACCATCTCATTGCCTTCTCCGTTCTTTATGGTTTGGCATATATTTTCTTGAACTAACTCAGTATAGTTTTACGTCATAAGACATTACGTGTTTTGCGGGCGGTATCCCGCAAAAGTATTACTTTTCGTTTCAACGCATACAATTTGTGAAGAAGTTGTTACGATATTTGATGCTAAACCCTTAATAATACTTTTAGTCTTCTCAATCGTTGCTTATTTTTAAAACTATTGTATTCTTCATATTTCGTAATAACATATCGTACTTAAAAGTGTCCCTTTTTAACCAAATCTCCAATTTGCCTCAAACTTTGTCCTTCTTTATAATAATAAATTATTATTTCATTTACACTTTCTCTTAACTCCGTTTCTTAGGCGACATTTTTAAAGTCTTCAACTGTACATCTACACTTTACAGAGGGTTTTACTTAACTGAATGCATATTCAACGCAAAAGATAAAAAATTGTTTTATCCAATGTGAACAAATACTTTATTAGAGATAATTCTCAAGTTTTTTTACATGGCAAAGTGTATATTTGTATATTTTATAAAGCAACAAGTGAACTTAAATTACTTATATCTGTTTTTTACTTTTATTTTTAAGTTAAGCTTTAATTGGGTGCAGGGCGGACTTTTTGACTGTCCTAGCTCCTTGTAACTGTCAGAGCTCCTGCACCCAAGGCGCGGTCCTTCAAGTAAAGGTTGATAGCTACCTTAAATTTGTTCATTTTAAACTCTAACGGAAACTGAAAATTAAATATGTTGAACACAAAAATATTTTTAATTGTTCGTCAAATCTTTTAATGTAAGAAAAATAAAGGTGTTAAAATACTTTATTGACCCACTGTATAGTTATATATATAAATAACTATACAGTGAGTCAATCAACTACCGGTTATATCGAGTTTGGCAACACTTATACGTCATTCGTGTTATGAGAGAAAATAAGTTTTATGTTTGACATTTACGAAATGGGTCGCATTACACTTCAACTAAATTTTGAAATATTGAAAAGTAACCAGTTTAAAATAGTGCTCCAGAATTAAACATTTCACGAGATTATGTGATGAGAATTAGATTCATTAATTGCGCTGTGAAAAGCTTGTAATAAAATGACCATTCTTACTGAAAAATCATTTAATTTTTTTCTACGAATCTCATTTTCATCTCGGAGTCAACTGGCAAAATTATCTTATTTGGTGTTCAGAAAACCCACATGTAATTATAGAGCCGATGTTTCCGCAATGAGTGATTGTTAGTTCATTTTTTAAGGAGCCTTACAAGTCAATGAGGAGCGTTACCGAGCCACGATAAACGAAATTTTGCTACCCATAATTCAAGAGGAGGACGCAGACGATATTTGGTTTCAAGAAAACAACTAGCACAAATTGGCAGTTTGTCACACAGCAAATGAAACAATCGGTATTTGCACACTTGTTCCGGAATTGAATAATCAATCACAACAGAGGTGTCGTTTGATCTCCACTGTTCGACTTCGTTTTGTGTGGGGCTGTAAATCTTGAAATAATACGATAACTCCAATCCAATATTTTCCCTTCCTGTACCTTCACTTATTTGTAATCTGCATCTTTAATCTTATTAGTTGAATTCCACTTTTTATTAAATCTGAGATGAAATTTCTAATTACTAATATTTCAATATTGCATAATCACGTAGCCGCGGTAAGCAATTTAATAAAATACGTGATCAAGTATTTTTCCTCTTTCAACAAAAACATTTTTTTAACTCGTCCAAAAGTCACATCTATTCGTGTTGACAGAGCTTTTAGATTAAGTTTCGCCAATTGAAGGCCGCTTAAGAGGATGCGTTGTCGTCAAAAACCTTAACTTCGAAATGTAAATATGTCCGATAAAAGTAAATTCACCATCTTTAAATTAAATTGTCGGACCTTTGTTCGAAGTTGACCTTGCGAAAAATATAAAGAAGATTGTTTGGTGTCACAGTAAAGCATGAAAGAGGTTCGGTGATGGTTTGGAACTGTTTCGGAAACACCAAATTAAGAGATCTTGTTACAATAGATGATATTATGACCCCGAAATATTATAGATCGATCAAAACAATGTCATCAAATTCGTTCTTCGTTTAATTAATCGACGGTTTTTTTCAGGAGGATGACGATCTCAAACATTCATTGAAGCTAAACAGAAAATAATTTAAACGGGGAGAGAACTGAATATTTTGGATTGGCTTCCGCATATGAACTTCAATTGGAAATAAGAAAATAAGTGAAATTGCAAAATATTGGACAGCATATTGGAGAAATAATCGGTTTATGTATAAGAAATACTTTTCGCATCTAGTGTATATATTAATAAATATAAGGATTCATTCCAACTATAGATTGATATCAACGATACGATGACATGATATATAATTGTATGCACGTGTATCTTGACTTCTGCCATAAATTAGCATAATTTAGTTTTATGCACGAAGATGGTTCTGCACCCAAAAATCAAAACAATGTCGTTTAAATTATGACTCGAAATAAAAACCATCAAGATAAGTACATTTTTATAGGATCATAAAATTAAGAAAAAATTTTAAATCCAAGAATTTTATTAAACTACCAAAAGACATAACAATATGTTATTAATATAATGACGTATTGCACATCTTGTTCTTCATTAACAACTATAACATGAAATTTCTTAAGTTTTTAGTATTATATACGAGTATGTATATAGTCTGACACTCGCGCGGCTACAAACAAATAAGAAGCGAATACATGTCATAAATTAAATCCATTTAAGACAACGACATTCAAACATAATAAATAAAATTAGGATTTGACATCACACAAATAACATGATATAACATGTAACTTGTTAATTCTATGTCTTCATCGGTTGACAAACACTCCGAAAACTAACAATTAAATTGGTGACAATTTAAGTGATATTTGTGTTATATTTGTATAATAAGACTATTATCTTTTGAAAATTCGTTATATTTACTGTGGTCAAATATCCATACACGTACGTACATACATAATTATGATGAGAAATACTCGTGCATTATGTACGCAGGAAGTATGTGATGACCAAAAAATATTTACGATGATTTAATGATTTTTGTTCATTAAAAACAGAACCGAAATTAAATTTATTGTTATTTTATTGTTGTATAGTCATAAAACATTAAAATTTATGTTTTAAACGTTACATAAAATTATGATATTTCGTTGTTAAAATTTATGTTAAAATCAATATTTTCATTAGCAGAGTTTTCTTCGTCATTCATTGTAGGTTGTTTGTTTATTATGTACGAGTATATACTTGGTGATTGGTTGTTTGGTCGCCTGTTTGTATTTATATTTATAGCACATTTAAATCTGACAATTTAGTGACAGATAAATATTTAAATTATTTGTGTAATAAATATCTAAATTGGTAAATTGATATGGTCGGACATTATACGGAAAATATCTTATTTAATAATATGCCAAGTTACGTGTCTATTAATATACTTGAGGTTTTGAACAAATTATAAATACTTTTTTAATGTAAGATGTTTAAATTTTATACATTCAGAATCCTTATCACAATTTTCAAAATATTTAATTCTATTGTCGCGTGAATTCTTGTTTGTTACTTCCAAAGGTGATTAGAACTTTCAACTTTTTCATGGCGGTTTCGTAAAATTAACTTTGATTAAACTTAATGTTTCGCCATTAAACTGTTATTCCTCTGAAAGTCTTATTAAATGGTTTCAATTATAAAGCTTTCCATATGTGCACGGTTAAGAAACTATGGACTTCGATACGCGTTTCTTAGTCATAGAAGAGACTCAGTTTGAACTCGATACACTCTTCAAAGCCGAAAAGTGTGACCTAGAATTTCAAAATTTACTTTCTTTTTTTATGATATTAGAATTTTTTCCGCTATATGTACCTGGTTTCGAGTTTCCGATACATGGTATCTATATGCTAATCCTAAAGTAGGTACTGTTCGCCTTATTTGGAACCTTTACAGTTTTGAATCGTTTAACATCTCAGAAATAGATATTATCACCTCTTTGATATTTAGAAATTACATTTATTGAATTTGAATGTGTCCATTTGAACAAATTATTGAATATACCTGCTTATACACCTGTGCTGATAGATCAAACCATTTGCTGTTTTCGTGTCTCTTTTATCAATAAACACCTCTTTTTGTTCAAACTTTTTACAGAGAAACGAATTTCTTGGCTTACACGAAGGATATGACTGTAAATCTATAATATATACAGGCTAATGGAATGGTCAAATGAGATAACAAGCTTTTTATGCAAAACGTGTCTTAAAAAAGCAAAACTAAAATCAGTTTTTGTAGAAAACCGCTTACCTTCTATATAGCTACACAACCGACACAGTCGTTGAAAAAATTCCTCACCACTAAATTTAATCTTAACGCCAACTAGACAATCAAACCAAATATTTCTGTTTCAAACTTGCTCAATAGTTCCAATTATTTCTATATTAGAATTTGTTCAAACAGATACAGTACAAACAGATTTTCAGACTCATATTGGCCTTATAAAGTTTTTCGCCAGTATCGATTAAAGACAAAAATCGATCGATTCGATCAATAGATTGAAACCGACCGACAATATTCTTAGTATTGTTCTCTCTCTGTTACAATTTTACTGGTTAAGCCAGTTACAATAGTATTTAATGATAACGATTGATTAGGCAAATAGACATCTTAACCATACTTATAGTAAGTTAAAATTTCAATGCTTGCTGAAACGCTCGAATAAAATTAACTCGCACTTTGTTGCTATACTAAAACCCCACAAAATGGTATTATACAAATTTTCTTTGGATCGAAGAATTACGAAATGCAATCTCAGAAAATGGCAGAGTGATTTGGCTAACTTAATCCGAAGATACCATATATCGAGGAAAATAACCATATCTATTGGCAGCAGTTAAATAACGTTTAATAAGAAAATACTCCGGCAATCAATCGAAATTACACCGATCATATATACATATATGATAAATGTAGCCCAAGACAGCTACGGCCCTTGGATTATATTAGTCAGTAGCTTCAAATACTTAGCATGTGATCGGTATGGTCTACAATACTCGTTCAGGCACGAAAAAGTCACAGAAGAAACTCAGCTTGAACTTCAAAGTCTAAAAATTTGCATTTACACTCTTCAAAGCCTAAACATTTGAATTTACGAAATTTTCTTTCTGTTTTATGAAATTAGAACCATTCAGCTACCTGTATTCAAGTGGGATTTGTAGTTGGGATTCCTCGAAAGTTTAGAAATATTGATTTTAATAGTAATGGATATATTCGATTTATTCATTTGTGTTGATCGGCCAAATCATTTGTCGTTATATTGTCTCACTTGACCTAACGAGTGATCATAGAACACACTTTGAATTCAACGTTTTGCATAGTAAACGAATTCCTTGACTTATATGTGGAATACGATAATAACTCATAATATATCCATTTGGACGAATTAATGAATATTCTTGCTTATTCACCTGTGATGATTGATCAAACCAGGATAGGTCGTAAATCGCTTACCGTTTATACCTACAGAACCTACATAGTCGTTGAACAAATTCCGTGCCACTAAATTTATTCTCAACGCCAAATAGATAATCATATAACCAAATATTTATGTTGCAAGCTTGCTCAACAGTATAAGCAATTTTTTCTTTTAGGGTTAATAGTAGATTATGATCAGATTTACAGAATCATAGTGTCTTTACAAAATTGTCCGTCATTCTTGATTAAAGATAAGAATCAATCGATTTAAATAACTGGCTTCTTATATCATTTACTGATGACGGTTGATTAGGCATCTACACACTTTAACCGTACTTGTAGACAATTAGTCTTTCGATGCTTGCTGAAAAATTCCAATCAATTTACTCTCACTTTGATGCTATACTCAAAAACCTCAAAATAGTATAAAAAATTCCTTTTGGATCGAAGAATTAAAGTATTATCAGCAAATATAAGTGTGGTTTGTCTAACATAATCCGAAGACACCATATATCAAAGACAGCAATCAGGTCTAAAATTATTTAAGTCAGTTACCAACTTACCTCAGATATTTAGCTCGTGATCGGTATGGCGTACGATAGTCGTTCATGCACGAGCAAATAATCACGGAAGACTTAGTTTGAACTCGACACTTTGTAAAAAGGCCTCAGATTTACCGAATAACTTTCTGTTTTATGAAATTAGATACTTTATTCCAGTGGGATCTAGATTTGTGTTGTGATCACTCTAAAGTTTAGAAACATACGAAACCAAATTTAACCTGTTTGATTCTTATTTATTCATTTCTATTAATTCATTTGTGTTGATTATTTCATTCGTTGGCAAAATCATTTGCCGTTTTAAGGTCTTACTGGACATAACAAGTGATCAAAGAACGCACATTTTTACCTATTTGATATGTTATATATGGGATACGACAATAGCCTATAATATGCACGCTCACAATTTCACTGTTTATTTGAAACTTTTTTAATTTAATCTCAACACCAACTAAACACTCGAAGTGGAACGACATTTCTGTTCCTAATTTGTTCAACAGTTGGGATTATATCTTAATAAAGGCTTATGGAATATAGTTCGATCAGACCTACGCTATTCTTAATATTGATGTTAATCTGTTATAATTTTACTATGGTGAAGCTAGTTAGAATATTATTTACTGATGATGATTGATTGGCATATAGACACCTTAACCTTTATTTATAGTCAATTTTACTTTTCGTCTATATAAATACTTCCCGCATTGTACAAAATATGTTGAGGGAAAATTATGCTCGAAAATAAAATTACATTTTCACATGATGGCTTAAAATACAACCTCGGGTGACATTGAAATGTTCTTATCAAATAATAATGGATTTATTAAAACAACCGTACCACAAAACAAAATATGTTTAAATATTAAATTATAATTATTATGATACCCTAGAAATTCCCAAATAAAAAAAAAAAAACTAAAACCATAGTGCGGATGGATTTTACTCATCATACCGCATGAGACGCGTTTGTTTATATATATTGAGTTGTTAAGCGTATATATAGAGTTAATCAGTTGTTTAAAACAAATCAAGAACAACAAAAAAACTTGGGGGTGTCTGTTTTATGTTATTAAAAATTTAATAAAATTCAAAATACAACAAAAAAAAATTGTAATAATAATAACTCTAACATATTATATGATAGGGTTCACTCATATGATGCTCGGTTTATGTATGTACATAAATATGTTTGTTTAATTTCCAAAAAAAAAAAAATTAACTCTTTAAGTGACTCGAATTTCGGTATATCTCGTCTTGTCTAAGTGTACACACACACAGAGATCCTTGTTTAAATTTTTTAAATCTACTTTACGATTATTGAAAACTATAAAGTGCGATATTTAAATACGAACCATAATTTTAATTAAATTTCGAAATTTGTTTATTAAGGGTACGGTGTGAGATGATTCTCTTGTCAAATTTATTTACATACACGATTGTAACCTTTATGGCTTTAACTCTGCTTAATGTGCAACAAAAACACAAACAAGTCAATATCTTATGTTCAGTACTTGTTAAGGGGTTTTCAATAAGAGGTTTCATTTTGAGTAGCCTTCTATTTGGGCAACTGGCAGTTTTGAAGCTTTCATCTTTTGACATTTGACAGGTAAAAACTACGCTGTTACTCAAAATAGTATGGTACACTTTTGCACGCCACAGTACGCAAAAGCACTGTCTCGGCCGGCAATAGTGGAAAAATATACAAGATAGTGATGTGAAGAATCGAAACCATGTGTGTCGCTTAAGAACAACTAAGAACGTTGCTGCTGTAGCCCGTAGTGTTGAACAAAACCCAGGTTTGTTGATTCCTCGCCGATCTTTGGAATTATACATTCCACAAATGACATTACATCGTATTTTGCATACATATTTAGGTCTTAAGGCTTTTACTGTTCAGTTAACATTCGGTCGGTCACGATAAACGACGTATCTTCGCTGATTTGGTCCTTCAAACTGTTACGATAAATGAAGTGCGTTACCGAGCTATGATTATGTTGGTGTGGATGACGTTTATTTTCGGCAAGACGGCGCTACGTGCCACACAAGCAACGGAACAATCGCAATTTTGCAAGAAAAGTTTACTGACCGTGTTATTTCTCTATGAGGTGATAACAATTGGCCACCGAGATCTTGAGATTTAACACCTTTAGATTTTTTTTTCGTTTGGAGTAACGTGAAAGATAGGTTTTTGCGAATGACTCATAATCGATTCAAGACCTTAAAGATGGTATTCGTGATGTTATTGAGGACATAAACAGCCGCAAATATGCGAATTGGTCAAGCGAAGATTCAAGCATAGCTGTGGCCATTTGGCTGATCTCGTTTTCAAATGTTAATCGCATACTTTTCTCTTTAAAATGAAACAAACGTTCGTTGGTTTATCTTTAAAAATACTCGTTTTTTAAAATATCAAAATGAAACCTCTTACTGGAAAACCCTTTATATTGTTCCACACTGTATACAGATACAATAAAACTTTGTATAAATTTAATCAATTTTTTGCAATAAACTACATAATCTCGATACAAATGTTGAATCGTCTTGATTACACTATACATATTCTTGTAAAATTACAGAGATTAATTTTTTTGTAATGATTTACAACGATTATGACTTTTAATAATCTACTTGTTTCAGTACTCCACTCGTGTACTCGTATACGTACGAGTACGAGTATAGCAAAAAGAGTATAAAGAATTTAAAACTATTTATAAAGTTAATGGCATATTTGAGAATGTTCAATAAAGTTGTTAAGTAATTATACCTATGTATGCTCAACTATTCCTTAATATACGTATAGTTTATATAGACTGTGGTTGGTTTAGTTGTCGAGCTTAAAATTGTTCGTATACACAAGAATTTGTTATAAAATTCGATTTTGTAGTATGTAAGGTGTTTATTTTATGTACGTGCGGTATTTTATTAACCGTCTTGTGGTTTGTAGTTATGGAATTTGTATTCAGTTGATATATTTTATTATGTCACATAGATATACCATTGATTTAGATGTAGTTCCACATTATTTGACTCTTGACAGAGAAACATGTTTTCTTGTTATAAAAATACTATCTTACCATTTACACAGAGGTTGAAACCATTTTCTTTTAATCGATTTTTGGAAAGACTGAAAATATTAACTCGTCATCGTTCATACCAATTATATTTTATCTTCCATCCATCACTTTCAAGATTTTCCACAAAACTCTACAATTACTTACAGAATAAAGCCTTCCGAGTAAAGAGTTATTTTGAAATCGACAAACCATTGATACAACTGTTTAGTTATGTCATTATCGAATACTTTGGTCAATGTTTATCTGAAAATTGTCACTCAAGAAACCGGAACATTTGTATTGAAATAGATTAGAATTAAAAATTTCATATTCTTCTAATAATTGTTTTGGTTAGTCTCAGAGGCCATCGATTTCGAAGCTGGCGTTAATAGAGAAATGTCTGACATTCGGTGAAACCCTTACTTCATAGATATAAGATTTTGGCTTAGTTAAGGAACCTTATCTTCATGATGGTTTGGTTTCTGGACTCACTTTCAGGGGTACAATTATCTACAAATGTTCAACCGCGTTAGTCAAAGCGTGCAACTGTATATCTCGAATAATACTAATGCGTCTCTCATTGAAGAGTGTATAGCTCGGGTGGTATTGCAGTTGCACACATTACTCTTAACTTTCACACTAAAGTGTTTTTGCTTCAGTGTATTCTCCATTATTCCACCTTCTGTAACGATTAAAACATTCTTCTGATACCGGATTGTAATACTAATGAACATCACTCTCTATGCGGGAGAGTACGAACGTTAAGTTCTTCTGAATTGGATATTCTTAATGTTGGATGTGAATCCACTGTTGTTAACTCTGCTCGCATGGTGGCGATTGACATCAATATTGCATATCCTGTTGCATGTTCGTGTTGCATGTCCTGCACTAAATTTATAGTAAATTGTTTATAGTGACGAATGATATTCCTAACTCAGATCGCAGGTGAATTTCATTTAATATTAATCTTAAAAGAACACCGCTTGAACTTTAAAAAGAAGGCTATCAACTGAAAAACATTCTCTCTTGAGCTTGTTGTTTTAAGTAAGATCAAATCATCAACTTTCAGGTGCTGTCAATATAGCAACAACAACTGCGTTTGAGATTTTGTGTCCACTTATAGTTAAAGAAAACACTCGGAACAAACCGTTTCTGTATTCTTAAAAGGTTAAGAAAAATTTCCATAAGGCTCAAGAATAAGGCTAAAAGATACAATCTTCAGGCTGATTGGGATAGCCTCCTAGTTGTTCAAAAGGTATAAGAACTAATAACATCAAGAGTCCTCCTTGTTAAGCTTTTGTAATGAAATTAATAGCTTTTTTTTATCAGGACCTGTATACTTGATAACTTTAGACTTGATTCACTTCAGTTACCAAATGGCATACTTATATTTGCTTTGAAAAGGAAGGCTGTAATACCATCGTAACCAACAAGACTGGTTGAAGTTTGTTTTTTTTAACCTTTTAAATCTGCCGCATCAGGTGGTATATTTGCTATACGTTTATTGTTTTAAGTTTCTAGAGGATTCTCACAAGAAGATATGTTTGTACCGCTGTTGTGGCTTCTGGTCATTGATGAAATTCTTGTTAAACATTATAAGTCCGGTTTCTTTGCTCAGATTACGCTGATGGTTCTGACCAACTTGGTTATATTTACAAGGCATATAAATGCTGCAGTTTTTTTTGTACCATCCACTTTCGGATATAACATCAATAGCCTTCATGAAACATCTTGATGTTTGAATAATAAACATTCTTAAAAATATCATCTTGATTCCAAACAATATCCACTTCTATTTCTTAGCAATGTCGAAGAGCTTTTGTATTCTTGGTAACAATTTAAAACATTGCCCTATGAATCTAAAGCTGACGTGGTAAGCTATTCCTAACCGTCGTGTGGCGAAACACTTTGTCAGTGGGTTTGACTCGAAGCTGATTAATTACTTAATAACTCTCTTTCCATTAAAAATAATAACTTGAAAATATTGGTTTCTATTATTTTTGACCATGGTCGGCTTAAAAGCCATCTTCATCGCATGGGACCTGTCAGTATTGTCGTATGTGACGAATGCTTTGAGGATAATGGTGATAGCTTCGGATCATATCGAATCAGATCCCCTGGGTTAGATTCTAAGAAAACCTAGGTCCTAACGATGGGTCCTTTGTGGCAATGAGTGTGAAACCTCGATGGAACCCCTCGTCAACTTTTATAATATATCATAGAAAAGTTTAATTAGAGATTTCTCAATGTCTAGAGAAGCATGCGTTTTAGAATTATAATTGTTTAAATTCTGGGTTAAACGTTGGTGTTGTGTCAATTTATAATATCTCTAACAATACTGTATGCAGAAATAATTTTTAGTAACTGAAGTATTAACTAACCAAGTATTTTACAATAAAAGAACAATTCTTATAATAAAAGCCTATTTATCGGCCAAATGGTCATTGCCTATTTTTCTTCATACTTTTTTATCTGTTTTGTTTCCAAAGCACTCCCAACTGTTTCTTAAGACCCGACTTGTGGAGAAAAAAAATTTAAGTAGTATATTTATTGAGTTATAACTCTACAAAATCGTAACATTTGGTAGAACATACAACTTTTGGAGATATGTCATTAAGGGAACTTCTTGTACGGGGAATTGAAAATCAAATACATGAACAAATTCAACAGATGTTAAGATTCTACTCTAACCGATACTTGGACGAACAGTTTAAATTATAATTGAATGTTTTCATATGTGAAAATGGACATGATTGGACTATAACAAACGAAAACCTGATTGATTTATGCTTTGGTAGGATATCTGTATAAATCATTCAAAATGACGTTCAAATGGAAATATAATGAATTAAATGACCAAAAAAAAATATAAATTTATATTTTTTTGGTGTTTTTATTCATTATTTGTCCATTTGAACGTAGTTTTGAACGATTTATACCAAAATCCTTTAACACCACGATTAATACAAAACATAGGAGTGATATCACCTTAGAGTAGTCAACGTTTTTATACAAAGACAATTAACGTGTGCATTCCATGTTAGTGTTCTATGAAATATGACCCTAAGATTGCGGACATCAGACACTTCCAATTTCGCAATGTGAATTTCAAAAGGAGTTCAGTTAAAATCCTAAAAGAAAACATCAGTAGTTCGAAGTTCATGTTTCGACAAATATTATTTATGGAGAAAGTCCTCATGCTTTCATATGCTTTCTAATAAATCGAAATGTACATTAGCTACTTTAGATATACACTTTGATATCTTATATACATTTTTAAAATTTTTGGCACTGCAACTGTGAGATAAATATGTTATGATGACAGGTGCGTTTCGGTATCACATTATCATGACCTACCGCATTCGCTTAACAGGGATATCTCTCACATCAATTTCATTTCCAGTGTATGTTGTAAAGTTAAATTCATTACTGAAATCAATATTACCAAAATCCAAAGGTAGAGTAAGTCGTCTTTAAAATGCTGTTTCCTATTATACCTATAATTTGTTGTAATATGTCAGAATCAACTTATTTGGTTGCTGGTTGATTTTATTGCATGCAATATAATTGCTCAGACCTCTTCAGAGTGTAAAATAGACTCGATGTACCGAGAACGTCTAATTTCTACAGAACGATAATGATGCTCAGTGAATTTTCAAATAAGGTCTAATAAATGTGTCACTGAATTTAATAGGATTAGGATATTTGAGGACTATTTTTTTGGCTACTAGAGTAGTTCCAATTATAAATCTGTGCTAAAACTAGGTTGTTATATTAAGCTTCAATTTGAAATGTAAATACAGGTTGATATAAATGTACAAATTGATACAACCAAATTCAAGTGTTTCAACCACCTAACACTAAATACGGTTGAATCTAATGTCATTTCTACACCATATAAAAGGCAAGTATGTCAAAAATCGTGTATGGCATTTTGACCTACCGCAATACTCTCAACAACAATTATATAATTTGGCAAACCAGATTCTGTTTGAAGCTAAACGAGAACAGTGTGGCCGTAAGATTTTATTCAATGCACTTTCAGTCGGTTTAAATTCCGTTACATAGTTGACATAATTAAACACAAAAACCACTTCAGCATAATAAATTATAAATATTCAATAAATATAATAAATAATTGATTTTTGTTATTATAACAATCATCATTATAACTTTGATTCATAATGTTTTGTTTCCAGCAAAACACACCGAACTGTTACAAGTGGAAAAGGCGAACAAACAAAACAGAAACGTCGACAGTGATTTCAATTGATGACAATGGCAATAAATCTTAATCATAATTTTAAATTACAGCATAAAATACATTTTTATATATGCGCGAGTATATGAATGAACTAGAAAGCATCGTCGTATATGTACACCGCATAGCAATATAAAAATGACTTGCAAGTTTATGGTCTCGTAATTTAACCCTTTTATGTTCGAACATCGTTTAGATCGATAGATATCTAACACCAGTTTTGGTTGACAAAGGGTTATAATTTCTAATTAAATCAACAGGTTGTTTTCGTTAAGTATTTCATTACTTCAGGTGATTCAATTCATCATCATATAATAGTAAATGCCCAGCGGGCAGATCATCTCCTACACACATTTATGTGCATATAGGTTAAGATTCGAAAAGGCAAAATATAAACAAATAAACAATATACTTATAGCTTATAATTTAATTATAATTTATTATTTTATAAACAATAAATAATTTTGCCTTTGTGTGTACGCAATTTAATAATAAAAAATGAGATTTTTTTCAATATTTATAATTGATGGTTATCAATGATTTATCGGTTTTTAGCTAGAAATTGCAAGTAACTAACGATAACTGAAATGAAAATTCACTGGAAATTATATTGTCTTATGGTTGACTATCCCATGATGTGCTGTTTGAAATTTATATATTATACACTATAAATTTGTCTTGTCTTAAGTAAATAGTAATTTTTCATTGGGATTTTCTTGTGTTTGTATTCAATGAAATTGTTAGAAATTATTTTAGAGATCTTAACTTTGTTTATGCGAGATGAAAGATAACAATTTTCTTGTTATTCAATATTGGACTGTATTTCAACAAAGGATTGTTCTTGTTTAGTCAACATTCATATATATATATATATATATATCAGTCTAACGTATATATAAATATATTGATATCAGTCTTCTGTTTTTTTAAGAATTCACTCGAATGAGCAACTACCTTTGTCGTTCATAAAGAGCAGTATAGTAAAAGCTATCCGCTTCAAATCGCCAACTATTTTGTGTTCAACAACAAATGGAGATTACAGACTTTATCTATTCCCATGATTTACCAAGTTGTTTCGCTTCAGCTATTATGAGTCTTCCTACTTTCCTTTTCCCTTTCGGGTTCTAGTCAAATGTCTTCCGTATGTTCCTTGATGATTTCCTCAGCGTATTGTTAATCCATCTCCCCTTTCGTCTCTTTATTTCGGTCATTGTCTAACTGATTTCCCAGTAGTATTTTAGTATTCGTTGAAGGTGCTTGGTTACGATTTTTCACTTTTTTGTCTTTTCGTAGTGTGGTCTTGCGTGACTGAGCAGCAGAATTTCAGACTTTATGTATAGTCTATCTTTATTTACACTTTTGTGTGTATCTTTGTCTGTACCACATGTTTTCACTATTGAACTGATATACAATTTTCTTTATATCTTAAATTTTAACGGGTTTTTTTATTAAGGACTGAAAAATTTCGAGTCGGTGACTGCAATTTCAAAAGCGTTAATTCCATTTTATGGCCGTAATTATCGCCCCAGTAAACAAGCAATTCAAAGTCTAAAAAGAAAATTAAGTCTTAATATTTTGCTAGTGGATTTTCTCGTGCCAGTGAGACAAAGTCGAACTGCCGAGAATATTACTGCCTTTGTGGAGATCGATACAGAGACATGACGCTACAAAATTGGTCAATTGCATGAGTTTAGATATGTGGTTTCAATCAGACGATGCGACATGCCATACAGCGGGCCTAAAATCGAAAAACGTGTTTTATCCAGAATCGGTCCTGATTTGCCGCCTAGATCGTGTACTTTAACACCTCTAGATTTTTTTATGGAGCTACGTTAAATCTTTGATCTATACCAACAAACAGGCGTCGTTAAAGAAGCTCAAAGCCAATATTAAACCAGAGATAGCGTCCGTTTCATTTAAAGTGTTTTCAACGAATCGAATATGCAAACCGAGGACATATGAACGAATTCCATAGATAACTGTTTCTTCAAGCAATAGTACACCGTTCGAGATATCTTAAATGGTTTGCGTTTTATTTTAAAAATAAGTTGTCAAGTTCTTATTGGTAAATCTGAGCAAGCATATGTCATCTGCATAGTCCAGATCATTGAGCTTACATGTTAATTCACATTATATGCCACTAGGAGACGTGACAATCAATTTCCGCAAAACATTATCCAATTTACGATCAGAAACGGCATTGGTGAGAGTACGCATCCTTGCCTTACTTCTCGAGTATTTTTCGCTTTTTTGCCTTCATATTAAATTTCAGCATCCCGATACAGTTCTTCTGTGAGCATCAATCTTTATATTGCATTCCTATATTTATCGTATCAAATGCGCCTTCGATATCGAGGAAGAGCAGGGACAGTGGTACACTCGATTCACTGGATTGTTCAGGATGATACGAATGGCGGTGGTGTGATCAGTGTAACTTTATTCTGGTCTAAACCCTTTTTTAATTTTGGATTGATCGGAGGTGAGATTCTGTCAAAGATAATCATTACGAGTATCTTTATTGTTGTGTTGAGGAAAGAGATTCCTCCTCAATAAATACTCATAGGACATCTTTATTTGAAGATTGTAATTATCAAAACCTCCTTCCAGTTTTGGAATATTCTACCGGAATTCGACACTTTTTGGATTATTAGTGTGGTTACAGTTGTAGATGCATCTTTTAAATATTTCGGGTTATAATGTCTGGCACAGTTGAGCGTGTAAATTACACATCGTTGTTTACACGGTTTTTACTTGTAAACAACGTGTAATTTACATAAGGTAATTTTTACATTCTATATGTAAATAATGTAAAACATAATTTTATGTAAAAAACGTATTTTCGTAATTGACGCGCCATCTCTTATCATATCTATTTGTAACTAAAGCGCCATCTGCTCAAAAATCTGTTTAGGATTTGTGAAATAATTAACTGTATAAATTTTGTTCGATTTTATACTAATTGTCAAAAAATCAATAATAAAGACAGGATAGTTGTCAGCTTTTGCAAATACGCATTTATCCAAGTTAATCGTTAATGATTAAAACGACTGCCCACAACCGTTTACAAATTGTACCAACCTACACTTTATGCGTTATTTGCTGAAAAGATTATGCTGTGTACCTGAGTCCTAATGTCATTAAAAAACTAGAACAACCCAATAGATGGCCTTGCAACCAGCAGCCTTATTGTTTCTTAGTTTTTTGATGGCACTGGAAGTTTCCCACTACGTTGATGAATGTGTGCTGTTAGTTTCATGTTTTTAATTGTGCTTTCAAGACGTATTGATGTAGTGCTTATATATTTTGGATTACTTCTGGCTCTTCAAGAGTCTTGAAAATGGTATCTGCGTTTCACCCCTGCTATATTTTGTGAGTACATTTGTAATTTAAGTTGACGGCGTTCCTCATTCTTTTTCTACTAATTCAAGGTTTCCGATTGTATTCTTGGAAGGCTTCTTCAGTTTGGCTTCATTTTTATTCCTTATTGTTCCCAACCATATGCGACCTATAATATTATGTATTTTTGAAAATACATAATATACACAACCGCATAAAAGCACAACCGCATAAAATGTGATGACCGTATATGTACTGTTGCTCATACACATATCTTACACATAAAATAAATATTTAATAAAGAATCGTAACGTAATTTTTATTTGTAGTTCTTAAAACCTTTTTACTGCAATAAACTATAAAATCGCGTATACATATGGATGGATAAAAATATGTACGTACATATACATGATAGATTATGTATCCAGCAACCCTCAACTATTTAATGTATTCGCATATAAATATATATTTTATTGTTATGTATAAAATTTTATAGCCCAACACTATATTCTATATAAATATTTATCATACACATATATCCTTAAAAGCTTCAATTGCTTTAATAAATGTACAACAACAATAACCAGCTGGTATAATCTTTTAAAAATAAATAAATTTAGTTTCGCTCTTAAAAAAGAAACCAGTCTTAAAAGACGGGAAGAAAACAATTTTTACCACATTATAACAATTTTGTTGTTGTACAGCATCATAAAATTTGTTCGATAAACCAATTCATATACGTGTATGGTTATATCATCTATATATACAAATAACACATAAAATCAAAATAAAATCATAAATTTAAATGACCAAAAGCTTTTTATCTAATTTTTTAAGTCGCCTCTTCTTTATGGTATTCGTTCTTTCTTTTTTTTAAAAGAACAAACATAAAAAATTGAATTTCTTATTAATTCAAGACGATTTATTTATCAATAGAAATTTGTGATTACACTTATATATAGGGATATTTCTCAGACGATAAACGGTAGTCGCTATTTAAACAGTATAATATGTATTTGACAGTTTTTTATTTTTATTTTGGCAGGAAATAAGAATACTCGTATCTCGAACAAAACAAAACTTATATCAAATTGTAATAAAGTTGAGTTGAATGTGTCATTGACTAGTTTCGATTCAGTTTTATTGATATGGGGAATATATTATGTTATATCGTACATACTCGTATATGGATATTGAACACTGGAAGGAATAGAAAAATAAGTATTATATATTTAGACAAAATATTGATTTACATCAATTTTGTGAAAAAGTGCTTTTAAGCTCAAAATTTAGTCGTAATTCTTAATGCAAACCATAATACACTCGTTCATGGCGAAATCTATCTACAGTCTTTAATATTATTATATGGATGACGATAAGTGGGTGTTAAGCAGCAAAGCACTATTCAGGCTTTTTATGAATCCAATAATACAGGATCAGTGACTGTAGCTAAGTTAACTAAATGCGAAATGTATCTTGGTATACAATCGGCAAAGAAAATAAATTATAACAATCTATGGCTTAAAGGCTGTACACGGCTCTTATAGCGTCTCAACTGAGACCTTACGAACCATTGAGACCTTGCACATTGTCCAACGAATTTATCCGGATTTTAATTGTTTGGTCAGTTGCAAGTATTCTAACTTTAGACCGCGACTTGATGATAAACTCTCTTAACCATTAAGCTACAACCGACAAAGAGGATATCAAGCTATATATTAAAATGTGTTGACCCTGAAAAGTATAAAGCTATATCGATATGATATAAGCTTTATTTAGACAAGCTTCTCAAAGAGCACTTTAGTGTAAGGTACTTAAATATGGCCAAGTTATGTCCAAAGAATAATATCCTTGATTTACAGTTTTATTACAGTTATAGCTAACATAGTCATCATATATGCATAGGTCAAAAAAAGACCTGTGGCTTTGTTTTAGAATTCGGTGTATGTTGATTCCAATTTGGTTAAGCATAAATCGACTCCATTTGCCAGACGATATCTCTTTCTGCTCTGCTGTTCTACCAATGAAGCCGTGAGCAATGAGCACAAATGAACAATGTCGTATTCTGTAAACTGATCAGTCACAATATTCATAGTCTTAAAACATACACATAGTCTTACGTGGTAAGGGCAATTTGTTAGTATGCATATGTTTGAAATGCCTTGAATTGAAATAAAAAAATAGTTGATTACTGATTTGACACCTTAGAATTTAATTGGTCTTTCTGATAGATTCTTTATCCTATTACAAAGTTCATATATAGCTTATCTCAAAAAGGGTACGCTAATAGTTTCGTTCCGGGTACTTTGAGAGTACCTTTTAAAACCTAACTACTGATGACAGTTCATTGATTCACAACTAGTAGGTTCTTCGTGTATCTTTTTTAGAGATTCGAAGTTGTGTTCTGCGTATATCTTTTATTAATTTCGTCGGTGCGTGATGCTCTTGAAAATTTTTCTGGATTTTCTTTTTTGACAGATTTGTTTCGTCTTACATGGAATAGAAAAACAAATATTATATATTTAGGCAAAATATTTATTTACATCAATTTTGTGAAGAACTGATTTAAGCTCAAAATTTAGTCGTCATACTTAATGTAAACCACAATACACTGATTCACGTCGGAACCCATCTACGGTATTTTATATTATAATATGGGTTAAGGTAAGTGAGCGTTAAGCAGCCAAGAAGTATTCAGACTTTTTAGGAACTCAATAATATTTCTCACTGGTGTTAATCTTATTGTTTCGTCTCAAAAGCAGTGTTGGATGTACTCCGTCCAATTAGAGTGGTATCTTAATGCAATGTGGTGGGTGACAAGCCATTGAATAACGGTTTTATTAAGTGCGAAACGCAGTTCGGAACTATCTGTCAAAGAAGAGATTACTCTTTAATTGTGTTCATCACTTGGAGATGGCCATTCTGATCAGAGAGTATAACATTTAAAAGTTTATGACATTCTATTTTGGTCGGCACACAGTCAGATGATATTCTGTGGGATCATGAATTCTAACCAAAATTTTATGACGACTCACTTAATTGTATTTTTTCGTTTTTTTTTAATATTGCATCTTCAATGCAGATTTTTGATATGTAGAGTGTATTGGGAACAGTCCTATAGCTATACCATAGCCTATACATATCTGCAGTCAGACATGTCGGCATTGGTCTAGTATAAGTAATATAAGCTAACGTACAATAATTGTGAGTAAAGTTTGCGCTTTTGATAGGTCGAAAAAGCCGTGTGGCTTTGGCATTAACTGGTTGATTCTAATTTCTGAAATAGGATTACTCCTAAATATAGAACTTCTTGAGAAACCTACAGAAAGCAGCGTTTTATTCTTAATAAATGCATTTATTACTATATTACTATGGTTGATGTTAAATCTCACCAGAATGCAGCATTTATACACTACAATTGTTTCTTGCATCAGATGTGATGTTTCTGACTGGATAATTATGACTAGGGTATTTGAATTACAACCACGGTTGCAGTCTTAATGGTTGCTCGCCAAGGACAAGTAACCACATAAAAAAACGATTATCTCTAAATTTATCTGTGATATTTCTACAGTTAAGCATGGATCGAATCCATTTGCCGGTGTATGATAACACTTGTTTTTCCTGTACTGTTCTACCAATATAGACATAAGAGGAGTTGTTGAAAGCTTCCTCATTGTTAATAAAGACACACGGAATTTTAATGTGTGATGAATGTCTTAACAAAACGTGGTAATGATAATTAGTTTAGATACAGTCACCTTTTTCTATTAATAAAGGATTTTGTTAAATAAGTGGCAGGTTCTTAAGATACGAGCTAGTTGGGAAAGAATCTCTTCTATTTCCTACTGAAGTAAAGCAGGAAATTTGGTTAATTACCAAAGCGCTCTTGATTGAGGGCTTTACTATTAGTGTATCCTTTGAGCATTTCTTTTAAATTCTAGTTGCTAACGGGTGTTCATTGATTTCCATACAGTAGGTTCTCCATGTCTCCACCGAGGAGGCCAATCAACATCACCATTTTTTGAAATAACTTGTTGTGGAAAGAGGTCTCGCAGTAATTCCATTGTAATCCTGGCTGTATGAGATGTGGCACCGTCTTGTCGATACCACATGTTAATCAAACCCAAAACATGCAGTTGTGGGGTTAACAAGTTTTTAATCATATCACGATATCGCACTCCATTCATAGTTACCGTTACGCCGTTTTCGTTTTCAAAGAAGTAAGGTCAAATGACTCCTCCTTACCAAATTGCACACCAGACTGTCACTTTTAATGGATGTAAAGGTGACTGATGAATAATTTGAGGTTTTTCTACTGCCCAGAACCGACTATTCTGTTTATTCACATATCCATTCAAATGAAAATGTGCCTCGGCACTCATTATGATTTGTTCATGAAAATCGGAGTTGTCATGGGCGAGCTGTAACATCATATTGACATATGTACGGCAGCGTAAATGAAATTGTGGAAGAATCTCTTGTGTCAACTGAATCTTAAATGGAAACAAATGCAAATCCTTGTGCAAAATTGTGGCCAAACTTGTTCTTTGAAGACCAAGCTCCTGAGCACGGCGTCGAATTGAGGTTGATGTATTGTTTTGAACACTTTCTTGAGCAACAGTAATGTTTTCAGCTGATCTTGCAGTACGTAGTGGCCCATGCTTGGGCCTATCACCTACAGATCCTCTTTCTTCGAAATCATTCACTACACGATAAATAGTGCGTTTTGTTGGCACGTTGTTTCTCCCAAAAATTTCACGTAACTTGTTCAATGTCACAGTAATCGATGATTGATTTTGATAAAATGTTTTAACGTTTAAAACACGTTGGTTTATCGAAAATTTTTCCATGATAAATTTGCCACGTGTCTACTTCACGACTGCCAGATATGAACTGTCAAGACTAACGTTTACCAAAATGGCGGCAAAACAAAGTAGTATATCTTCCACCCTGTACTTAGTTATTGTCGAGCTCCCAAAACGTAAAGACAGTTTTAGCCTAAAAAATAACAGTTGCATTGATGATTATTTATTATCACGATTCTCTAAGCTCTGACAGCTTAAATAAGCTTCCAAGCGACAAATATACGTTGGTATATTCTAAATCATTTATGCTCATTTTAAATCGGGTAGGGCAATCCAATGTTTGTCTTTAAGGTTATCATGTTTAAAAAAATTTAAATATCCAAGCCCTTGTCATAAATTTTGTTTGGATTGAAAATGAAATTGTGATAGTAAGTTCGTTTACAAATCTCTATTACATTGAAGTTTATCGCTTTCGGAAACTGCTAATCTTTCTATATACTAGAGGCCAATATATATACTTACGTTATTAATAAGATCAGATTATCTCGTTTCGTAAACATATTATATTTGAATAACCCAACTATACATCATAAATATTGAATTTAAACAAGTCATTAAGTTTATATTTTGACAAACCTCTATAAACAACACCAAACACAACACAGCGCTACACAATAACAATTTTATATGAGAAACAGAAAATTAAATTGTCGCCAAGACTTGATTACATATAAAATAACAGCATGAGAGCTCTGATCTACTATATAGAGACTAATGTAACGCAACATAAGGCAGAAAATGGTAATAAAAAGGAAATTCTTTTCGTATTTTATGATTATGATTTTCTTCATATACATGGTACATGCATGGTGATGGTTGGTTGATGGTGGTGCGGTGGTTAAGATTCTATAAGATTTAATATAAAATTATCACTTTGTGTTATCCATAAATTTATTCTAGTAAATTATATTTTATGATTTGATTATAGGATGATGATCGTTCCTATGAATATATTAATTTGAGAAGTGTAAAAATTGTTGTTGTATTCGTTGGGTTGCCTCTAGTATGTATATTATAATTAATAGCTGCGCGATATAGTAAGATTGGACTGGACATCGTACGCATGTGTTTCATACAATTCACAATTATTATGTTCGCGATTGATCAATTATTATAGTGTAGTCGTATATTTCAAGTTTATTTTCTTTTTTAATTGCAGTTGAACATCATCAATACAATGGCATGAACTTAATTGATTGTAAGTACAATTATAACTGTATATAAAAAAATAATCCATCAAAATTGTGCGATTCATGTCTTCGTATATGTATACATTCTTTGTATAAGATATGCAATTGTTAATAATTTAAATAATTTATATTATTGTTAAACATTTTATTGTGTTCAGACGCGAAATTAAATCCGCGGTTTATGTGTTGTATATAATATACAGACGACAATTATTGATAAGTCATTCAATTTATTTACAATTTAAAATCTCAATTTAATAATGTATTTGCATTTTAATTTGATGTATCAATTTATATATCGTACTGAATTGAAAATACCGAAAAGCGGTGAAATAAAAAATGATCATCATTTTTCATTTCGTTGAGATTTGTTGTTGGTGTGTGGCGTCAAAATGATGTTTGTATGGTGGTTTAAAGACATGTGTATAATTGTAAGATATATATTCTTTTGTATATAACAAATCGAGTACATGCGGTTAGAGATCTGGAATTTGTTACGAATAACACTGTTATATAAATCTGGATTGCTTTCTGTACTTTGCTGTACCACAATCGAAAATCCTTTGAAATTCATTTAGAATTTGGATAAAAAACTCTCCTTCTGATGATGATGTCACCTAATACAAGTGACATTATATAAACTAGTATATTAGCAATAGTTCAATATCGACTTTTAGGACACAAATTACTGTGTACTCTAAAAACAACTAATCTGATGAATAAACGGGCGGTATATGCTGTAAAATATATGTCGTTCTACACTTATATACATAACTGTACACTTTCAATAACGGACTCGTAAAGCAATACTGGTATATAAATAAGAACTTATTAGATTGGAGATAAAGTAACTCAACAATATCATAATCTAGAAGAAAAACTACCAGTGTTTACTTGAACTACTCTAATTGATCTGTATATCGTTATATCTTTTCCCAATACTGATTTAGTAACATCAAATGTTTTAAGGATGGATCAGTTTAAACAAACACTGCTCTTAATGTCCTTATTATTATATATATGAGACTTTTTATTTTTAAACAATGTATTGGCTGCTCCCAGGGATCTTTAAAAATGTCTAGCAAGTATAGTGAAAACAAACCAGTATGTCACTTATGAACTTACTCTAAATGTATGTTTTTAATTGTTAAGGTTTTAAACTTGTCGAATGGGTACAATACCAGGTCAGTGATAGGTATATCGCAACGGTTTAGTTTGCGAGTGAGATCAAAATATTTAATATTGTGAGTAATCATATCGCCTGACTTCAAACTTGTTCTCAGATTATTAAATGTATGGAATAGGCATACATAATTAGATTGATATTCTTTCTACAGTAGTTGTGCTTTTAAGCAAAGTGCGTACCATTACATGAATTTTATCCTCGAATCGACTATTCAGCGTTTCACAGTCAAATTCGATAAATAATCGGTCAACAAAATACATTACAGTCAATATATCGTTGTTCCCAAGAACTTGTGGTTTCTGTGTTTAACTTGGCGTATTTTAAATAGGGTACTGACCAGGAACTTAAAGTAAATAACAATAGTTCGACATGAGTTTGCTGATTGGGTTCGAAAATAAACATGGTTATATCGTGAGACGGTGGTGTGACAAACATTGATGCTAGAGCACCAGTTATTTCAGTAAAATTGTTTCGGAAATATTTAATTTATAATCAAACACATTAAATGTCAAGAATACGGAAATAGTAAAGCTTACTCTAAGTTGAACGACGTGTTATCTAAGAAGAATTGAATAACTTAAAGGATCGTAAAACAAAACTATAATCGATATTTTTGTGAAAAGATGTAAAACTGTGTCGAAAATCATAAAGCAAATTATAGAGTTTCCAGTATATTTAGAACTGAAAATAAAAAAGAATAAATCTTCAACAGCAAGCAGAGCATCGAAGAATGAAACTTGAAGTATCCGAAAAAACAATTATTTATACAGAAGTATTCAATATTGACACCAGAATACAACTCTTACGTGTATCATGAAATCTAGAATCTCTATAATACTGCAATGCAGATGGAAACATCTCTTTAGTTTAAGCCAAGAAAATCGCTGTGGTGAAAAGTTTCATGGTAATGATGCCATGGATTCAATGATCAGAAATATGAATATGCTGATTCAAATATAGTCGCTTAAAATCAAAACCGACTGTCCTTAAAATAGCCATATGAAATTCAAATGCTATAGACAGTAGAATTAGTCTAGCACTGGGGTTCAACATTCCTCATCGAACAAAACATTGACATAATCTTAATATCTGAAACAGATTTTATAAATAAAAATTATTTCAAAATTAATGGATATCAAAGTTTATGATAAAGCATCCAGATGGTGACATAGCTATATACTTACTAAAAGAAAGTTAAAGTATATGACAATATAAAATCAACGAGCACATCTGACTGTTTTAATATTTTAATTGTATTATATACTGTACATCGTCCTCATAAATGTAAGCATACTAAATGGGATACATTAGGAGGCTAGTCATGTGTTTCAGGAAAATATGTCTATTCTAAAAAGATGTTTTAATGCTTGCACTCGTTTTACTTTCGGAATTAGGAAATTTGACCATAGATCATCCTGTACGAGGCTTGTTCTTGGTTGTAGTTTAACTAGTTTTAGTGAGTTTCGGATTTGCGCTTTTATTAGGAAGCTATACTTAAAACTAAATTACGTATTACGCCAATCTACGATTGCTGCCTACGAGAAATTCTTCTATGTCTTTAAATTCATCTTTTTTTGTTAGAGGTATTTCTCTATGGAATTCTGTTCCATACAGTTTTAGGAGTTTGAGATCTGCCGATACGTTTAAATCGAAGTTTCTTGAATTTCGTGTCTAAATGACAATATATTTAGTTTAAAGTTAATTGTTAAGTTTTTTTTATATATTGTCTGATCCCTGCTGCTCATTCCATTGTAAATGAGCTTATACTAAAAATGGGATGTGCGTGCATGGTGTTGACCTTTTGTAATAAAAAATTTAAGAGGTTTTTATGCCTTATGTAAGTAATAATTTTTTTACAAGTTTCTTCCATATGCGCTTTTCCTTCTTAATCAATATTATAAGCAATATATATAAATAAATAAATAATAGGCGAACAAAATTGTGCTCTAAATAATTTCGTTTAGCTCATTAGCTGAAATTGGTGAGACTCCAGAAGAGTTAAGTGCTGTTTCGGAGATGTCAGTAGAAAAAGACTCACCTACAATCAATACTTCTGAGAAAGTAAATAAACTATCACGTGCGACATTCAGGATCTTGTTATTGAATCGCGCGATTAAGACATTAAAACGCGCTTTGAAGAAAGAATAAAACCAAGGTACCAATTAATATTTTAATAAAGTCTTCCCAACCGAACAGGTTATACTGTTTGTGGAATGCAACCAAAAAGTTGAATAGGCCAATAAATTGAAATTTATGTTGGATTCTAAAGAAGTATTTTAACCTTATAAAGCAACTAAAAATTTCTAATTACCTGAAGAAAAGATTAGTAGTTTAGTATTCCAACCAATCAAATTAAAGTAAGAAAAATAAACAGCATAATCAAAAACCATATTTGAGTTCGAATCAAGCTTCGGGGAGAATATATCGGTATATCTGTCAAATTCTTTAAAATCAATATTCATATTAACCGCGATGGAAAATTGCCTTATCAAAATGATACAAAAATCAATATATAAGCATCTATCTTCTATTAAAGCTTTTTGATAAAATGTTGATAACTAGAGCTAAACCAGTACTGGAAAAGCAAAAATTATACTTGATCCTCAATCTGGATTTCAATGTTGAGTTTTAATTACAAAACAAGTACATTGAGTGCTAAATGACACTTTTGAGGAAACGGAATATTGTTCTGCAGTCTTTCTTAATGTTAATCAAGTGTTTGACAACGGTTTGCATGACGTATTAATATATAAAATAAAAGATAAAATAAACTTCAACTAAAGAATTTTTATTTAGTTCTACCTATCATAAAGTACATATATTTTCCAAAAACAAAATTGTTCATTAAGTCTTCCAAATGAATGTCTTTCTTTATAAGTGCAAGTCTTTCGCAAGGAACAATATCAACATTTGCTGATGATTGATGTCAAACATAAACTCTTACACATAAACTCTTACTACCAGAGAATTGCCAAATTATTAATGTATAAACGAGGAATGTATCAAGTACTGGCGAATGAAATCGAACGACAAAAATTAGCTCTCATCACTTTGAATAAGTGGGGCACCGGTGAAATAAAACACTTTATCAAATAAAGGTTAAATTTTTAGGAAACCTTTGAAAAATCATATCGAAGAACAACAAATAAAAATACTTGTTTCTCAACTGTATGAGAAGGCCTGGAGACTTCTGGAACACATACAAGCGAAAATACTTCATTTTATTATAATGCTTCATTAGAATGTATACTATTCGTAAATGAGAATCTGTTTTCTAAGTAAACTATAGCTTCATATCAATCTGTAGTGACTATGGACGATGGTTCGGCTCGTTTCAGACTTAATTTATGATTATTATTCTTACCAGATAAAGATTTACATTTTTCTCCATCCAGCAGGATTTGGACTGAAATACCTTGCATTGAAAAAACAGCTTTAACCACTGTGTCATTTGGTCGGTTGGACTTTATCTATTTATACTGGCACAATAATTTAGTACTGGCACATCCCATTTTCAGCTTACAAGCTCATTCATAATGAGAGTGTGTAGTTTGAAGAATCCAAAATATCATAAAAAAGTTTAAACGAACATATACTTTTTATGTAAATTTGTTGAAATATGTTGTATCAAAAGTAGGCCAACACATTCCAACGATATTTCCTGCCACTAGTTGTGGAATGAAGATGATTCACAGCAACTGGAATTCATTCTGTGGAATAACATTTTTTTTTATTGGTTGAGCATATTGAAAATATATCCAAATTCTGATTTTAAATAATTTTGAATTTATTGTGAAAAAATCAGCTTCGACCTGACAAGAAAGTCAAGACTTTGGCACTACAACTATTAAGTAGCCTGTAAGAAATTACATAATATTAAAACAAGTATATAAACGACTTAAGAAAGTAGATCCACTTAGACTTATGAACCTTTAATTTTTTTCTTTTTCGAGTTGAGTGTAGACTTTGGAATATACTCTTCACTTTTCTCAATATAACTGTCAAGAGGTAATGCGATTATATAACTGTACAATTTAAGGCTTAATTACAAACATCCGATTAGTTGGACCAATTTCAATCAATCACATGAGAAATTTAATAAACAATCCAGAGTGAGTATTACTAATTAAAACACGAATTTAATTAAAAAACCATTCCCAATATCAACCATTTGTTATAATTAATTTTTAAATAATTAATATTAACTCTCTTTAAATATTAATTACAAAGGTGTTGTTATACTACTCGTGTACACGTACGTGTAAAATATTTTTATTATCTTCATATTTTATGCATCCGTGTTTATTAAAAATACAAACTTTTTTGTTTTTGTATAAATTACAAAATGTGCAATAATAATAATTTTTGAATAATTTAATTTTAATTAAATTAAAAATTAAAATTATTATTTCGTCTGCTTTTTTTTAATTGTAAAATGTTAATCCAATTATATTATTGTATATTTTGCGTTGCACTGATCTCCGCGGCAGTAAACAATTTAATAATTAATGATACCTGTCGTTTGTTGTACAGAAAAAAAATTCATTTATTTTTATTAATAAATAATATTTTGTTTATACTTTCTTTCGCATGTGAAATGTATAAAAAGACCATCGCGGTGTAAGTTTTTTATATAAATTGCATTAATCATTACGACGTGGCGGTGTAAAATGTATTCGAGACGGAGCCAGTTCAAAAAAAAATATTTTTGGGAAGGTATTCACATGTAGACATAATCTAACTTTATGTGACATGTAAAGTGGTCGTAACAATAATCGTCATGAATAATAAGAATTAGTTAAAGTCGACTATCGAGTGATGATATGTCGTTAGACTTAGAATTTATATTTTGTTGGTTTTTAAAAGCCATATTTAGGGAAATTTTTCGAATAATCAAATCAGCAGGAGATTTTTATAGCACTATTATATCAACACTATATCCATTGATTAATCAACCCACTCACAACTGATTTGTGTAATAAATTCCGTTCAAGATTCTTATCTCGATGGATTATAAAATAATATAAAATTTATTTAAGTTTTGAATGACTTGATTGATAAAAACCTTTCATTACGTGCAGTCGATTCAAATGAAAGGTATATATAGTTAAATTGATACAAATAATTGATAAAGTTTATAACATAAAACATAAATAATTTTTCATTTTGTTAAAGAATCTAACCAAGAGATGTAAATCTCCACATTATATAGAATGGCGAAAGTTGCAGGTAAATAAACGAGAAACAAAAAAAATTAATTGAAAATTATCAAGCTATTGTGGAAATTAATTGATTTTATCTTGTTAAAACTATAATAGCTTGTCACAATGTTTATAGTATATGTATGGAAAGGTAGCAATTATAATATTGAAAGGTGGTAATTTTAACCGTTTTGTCTTGGTCGTATATAATTATCTTTAAATATTTATATGTAAATTATTCGATTGCTTATGATTGTGATCAAATCATTAGTTTGAATATTGTCACGTTCGATTTGTTCATTGATACGATCTAAGTCGTTCTTAGATGTTTTCTGTACTCGTTCAAAATTCGCTTTCATTTCGATTTGATGAGTAAGTTTGTCCACTTAATCTGAATTTATGTGTATTCACAGCAAAACAAACCTGCGTTATTGAGAGAATGTATTTTTATTCCTAATGATTGGGTGGTGCTCTTTCCGCATATTGTGTCTACACGACCTCAACTAATCATAAAACCGGACGAAATTCCAGTTCCTTTATTTCTGTTTGGATCTGCAAGATTTAATTAAAGTTTCACTTATAGCATGATTTGGCAGTTCTAGTATTGAAATGTTGTATTAAGGCCCTATCCCATGACAAAAATTGACTGAATATTAAAATGGGACAGTAATATAGATTTTATAGCAGTATAAGTGAAACAGAAAGCTATCGCAGTCAAACTTGAATGGAAAAATATTTGTGTGTGTGTGTGTCTGTGTGTGGTAGTATGACTGCCATAAAAAGTATAAAATTGAATACTATTTACTTCAGTCACATACTTTTACATAAAATTTGTGTAAGACAAGAAATTATTTTCTCACACAACCAATTTTATAGTCTAGGGTCAAATAGTCCATATATTATTTTGGTAAAATTATAATTGAATTGATATAAAAATCATATTTGTTTAGTATTGTGATATTTGATACTAAATTTTAATTCACAATTAAATACAACTCCAAGAATGAATAATCAAGGATTTTTTATGTTATGGTTTCTTAAGTAGCGGTCAAAATTCTGCCATTATTTGCTATAAATAAATAAATAAACAATAACGTTGTCTTTGTGTTTTAGTAAGAGTTTTATAATTATTTTCTCTTTTCGTCTTTTTATACTGTCAGCCAATTTTTCCCATGGAATAGAGCCTTTACTACTTTTAATTTGAAGTGATAGTCCTTGGTCCTTGGATTAAATTTTTCCTGCTTTGTAGCAACACCAACAATACTGTCAACTACATTTTCTTTCCATATATAAGTGGACTCCTATTTCTCACCATTACGGTTTCATGTGTCGAGGAGTTGATTTTTCATGTTGATCTTCATATCATTTTTTAACCATTTTCGCAAGGAAGAAGCATCTGGATTGATACCTATTTGGTAAATAGAATTATGTACGTACAAAAGCAAGACATTACGACACAAATAAGTAATTGAAATGTTACGATCACCATATTTTGTTTATTTATCTATTTTAAGGGCAAAGCTCTGCCAATTCTTTCGCAAATATCTTTTAATGTCCTACCTAACGCTGAAACCAAATCGAGAACGTATAATTTCGATTTGCGTAGACCATCTGAACATTGCATTGCTTAATGCCAGCCCATATTACCAACATTGAGATGGGTCGATTCAGGAGGCCAGTACTTCAACAAGGTTGATTTGTTCATTCACATCACCGCATGTAATAATTATTTCATGAGTCTCTGTTTCTATCGGAATTCGCGGCCGGCATCTTATATTCGTACTGCCGCAGTTTTAACCACCGGTCGGAAAAAGTAACATATCTAGAAACATAAACCGTTAACAGCTGGTTTTAATGAGAATATAATTCTATACAAAAACTGAGATACTATTCTGTACATGGCAGTGACGGGAGTTACGCGTGAGTTTCAAGGTTACATTGATTCACAGTTTTTCAACAGTTGTATCAACCAGCCGTTCAAGATGTAGAGTCTATTCCACTTGAGGTGTAGGTATCTATCTGTGTATTTTGTTTTGTTGCATCGTTAAACCAGTTTCGTTTTGATGTCGTCATAGAATAATTAAGTGATCAAAAAAACTACCAATTCATCAAATCATGCATATATGCGACTGGATTTGATATTTGGTGTATTGTGTTCGTATATTTGATACGAGTCTTGTAACAGTTTACAGATAGTTGATCCGAAATTACGAATTATTGTATTTGTGAATGATTAATTTTTATTTTGTTGCCTTCTGATATCTTGATGCATCATGCGAATAAAATACATTGAACGTATAGTAAATATCTTTTAAAATGCTCATTTCTTGAAAGGATTCGGAAAGGCCTATTCCTTTTATTACCAGCTGTCGCATGTTGTACTTTATAATTGTGTGTCTAGTCGAATCTAATTATTTTCCTCCATCGGCGTTTGTCAAATGGAAACGAAGTGTTTATTCTGCTTATATACTTCGATACAATTACTCGGAGTAGCATTAATATGTCTTAACGACAAACAAACTAAAGACTATTATTATTATTGACAGATAAAATGCCAACATAAACAAAAGGTAGACGAAGTGCAAAGTTCAGAAGTTTAGGCCGATTTTTAACGTATAAAAATAGCATCATTAATAGAAACTTCCAAAAACCTTCCTGGAAACCTACCTTCTAAAACTGAGAAGCTCAATGACAGCTATGGACATAATTGGTTTAAATCCTTCAATGCTGTCTGCTTATACCTTCGTATGTATAAATTAACTTTATATTGGTTGATTTTTAAGCTACAGAAAAATTAAGTTTAATGAAATTGTTTTATTTTTTCAAAAGATCAATTTTCAAAACGTCCAATTAATGTCCAAAATTGTGCCACTTTCTTTATGTGTTGGAGTATGTTTGAACTATCGTATTTACGAAGAATCTTAATGGACAAATCCGTTAAGCCAAAAATGATTCTCATCAGATTTTAGTTCTCTGAGGTTCAACGACAAAAGAACGATACATATAATTGTCGCGTGACTTTAATTCCTTAAAGATCCAAAATTCCTACAGCCATCGAGAAATACAGCGGTAACCTTCAGTAGGCACAGTACTTGGACGTGCTTGAGTTCTTGCATCATTTATAGGGTTTGATTTGAAATCTGTCAAAAACTCGATATAAAATAATTTGGTAACCTTGTTTAAGTGTATGTTGTCTGTTTATGATAGTTTTCCAAATTTTCATAATTATTTACTTCAATAAGTTCTGTCTTACCAAAGAAACATTCAACGTAAGGCAAGAGGCTTGAATATTCCAAACACCTCTTAAAATACGTTAAGCTATAGACAGGGAGAACTAGAGACTTGGACCTTTCAATCAACAGACGTTAAACTAGAGGCTTGAATCATCCTTACACCTCTTCAAATAATCTTGAATGAGTTATACCATATACACATATCTAGTTTCGTAACTATGATTATGAAACTATGATTTTCGAAATGAGAATACGTGATACCCTACAGTTCTCATTTCATTTGACAGTTTATCATAATTCATCAAAATTTGTACGTTAACTGTGTTAACGGTTGGTTTTAAAATATTTTTGTTTCACCCGCCACCCAAATTTTCCTATTTCTACTTTTAGTTTTATTTTCTGTTTATTTATCGAATTCTGTAATAATTTATTTTTTGAAAACTTCAATTTTTATAAAAAAATAAACAAATACATAAAAAACAATTAGTTTTCGCTATTCACTAACTGTATAACTTAGCCATGGGATGAAAAAAATAGCTCATTCCCTTAAACCAAGTTGCAAACCATGATTAGCAGTGACACATTAAAACGAAATCATGGTTAACTCAAAACTGTAGTTACGAAAGCAGATATGTGTCTATACTGTTAGCTGGACACCAGTTTTTGACTATTCTCCATACTGCTATAAAATGTGTATCCATTTGTTAATGTTGGCTTTTCGTCTTTAATTTGTCTCTATCGTTCTTTTGTTCATGACTCTGTTTAATATTATAGTCGTAGTTACGTACATAAGGAATTTTCGATATTAAATCTCATTGTATTCGATCGATTACGAACGTGGTTCCACTCGATCGTCCCTCATCATAATGCCAGACACACTATCATCATATATTCGTTACAATTATATTATATAGACCTAATTAGGTTGACTACTAAATCTAGTCATTAATCATTCCTACAGCACCTCTTACGTATACCATCAAAATTAAGATGCATTTGACACGGTATACATTTTGTAAACTATATATAGTTTTGAACCCAACCTAACACTATATAATTTTCATTATCATGCTCACGATAAAATAGATATCAACCTAAATTAGACTTTTTGTAATGAATAACAATAATATATACTAATAGAATTTTAATTGACAATTAAAGTTGAAAATCTCTCGAGTGAACCTTTTACTTTATAATAATAAACTTTTAAATTAAATCGTTTAACTTTAAATAATGTCTTATCAGGCCGAAACAATCAGATCACGTTTTTATTGAAAGTGTTTTTATATTTTGTTCTTCCTTGGTGAAAACAAACTAAAAACTTTAAAGTTATGAACAACAACAACAAGAACGCCATTCTTAGTTTATAATTTCAATTAAGGTATATTATTTTTATAGAGTTAACCTTTTAGAGGAACGGTTAGCTATATTATATATCGATTTAAGATTATAATCATTTATTTACGATTATTATCCGTTAAATTAGCCAATTTTCATGTTAGAAAATATACTTTTCTTCATTGTGCCACGATTCGAGCTTATACGTCTGTACATATACAAGATTCATATATATTATTTGTTTTGCTTGAGAAACTCAATTTTCTTTTGTTCTTCGAATGATAGATAACCTATTTATCTTCTTCTATAAACTATTTTCATTATTTTTTTTTATCTCAATTAGAGAAAAATCCGTTTCAAATTGAAAATTGATTAATGTTTCAAAATGTATTATTGTGTTTTCAAATCGTTGTGGAACGGCTTTCTTCCGTTTACTGTAACATTTTGCTCCTAATCTGTCATTGATTCGAGGTAATGGGTAGATGTCGTTGATCGTTACGTCTTTCCGCTTTCGGTAGAACAATTCATTTAAAACTTGATCGATCCATCTTTTGTCTTCACTAAGATCACTGTTGAACTAATGACGTACTTTTAGAGCACTTACAATCGATCGTAGTTTACTCGGAACTTCCATCTACTGACTGTTTACTGACTCGGATTGTTAACAATACCCAGATGATTTTTTTTCCAAATTCCCTTGAGTATAACAGTGCTACCGCATTAACTCATCTAGTCAAGCAGATTTCGTTATGTTGTGTACTTCTATAAAATGCTGTCGAAGCCATCAAGTCAGTTAAAACACTTCCATACCTAACTCCACAAATAGAACCATTCACGCTTCTCTAAAATGGTTGCACCTGTTCAGGTACCCAGGTGGATTGAGGTGTTGTAGAACTATCACTTCGTAGTGGAGCAACAAAAAGGAAAAATAAAAGGCAATGCCGGATGCCATTTAAAATCCCCGAAGAAGGAAATATGAAGAGAATATATTTTTAACGGTCTTCTTCACGAAGTGGTCGAAAGCTTACGAACTACTAAACCAAGAAACAATAACAATAGTCGGAATCTTGGTAAATGAGTGGGTCACCAGATAAGGAGTGGAGGATGTGAGTCCACTGACGAAAAGACGGAGATGAATCAATTGGTGTTACTGAAAAAAAGAGTACCTGAAGTGCTAGAGGTTCAGTCAACTTGGTATTAAAAAAAGTTTTGCCAAAGCCAAGACATGGTTTTATTGGGTGAGATATCATATTGACGTGATGCAGATAAGGAGTGGAACTATACACGGATCAAGGAAGTCAGAACTAACCACTGAGCTGTGCAGGACAATTAACATTAGGATAACTCGAAGGACTCCTACATGAACTCACAATCTGCATGATGAGAAGGTTCAACCAAAAGTGGTAGATTCCGACAAAAGACACTTCCATTGTTCTGGATAGCGTATAGTAGTGCAGAAAATGATACTACGGAGAATCGCTAATGTAATGTTCGGAAGTAAGATACATCTATCTAGTTATTTAGAGTTTTGAGCACGTAGAAATCAGCAATACAACAAGGCAGGGTATGAGACTGCTATAGAAACAAGATAGGTGCTCTACGATATCAACTTTTGTGTTGAAGGATTCCAGGAAAAACATCTTGTTTGATTTTACAATGTGTTAGGACGAAGTAAAGATATTGAAGCTACATCGGATCAAAAGGCTCAACCAAGTCATCTACTAAATTTGGAAAATGTGGTATTTTACGAAGGTTAAAAAAGTGCATATGGAAGAAGGACAGCATGGTGTTTCTGTTCGTAGTGTAACGAATATGCCTATATCAAGAGTACTCGATATACGTAGTAGTGGTCGAAAGAGAAGCTATGAGCGAGAGATGTTATTTTTTCGGCCTCTCAATTCGACAAGTCAATTTCAGCTTCAGCAGCTACGAGATGTCGAAAGAGATGAAACTATATACAACGATAATCGACTTCATGTATATACAGAGCGAGTGATTCGAAACCAGTTGTGGACACAATGCCAATCAAAGCTTTTCGTATATACATACTTATATATCATTTCTTGACGGATATGTATAATCTTAATTCCCATCCTCGTCTGCGTAATCTGATTCATCTCAGATGTGTGTCACCAAATTATACAATCATTTTTCAAACGACAGCAAATCCAATTAACTATCGAACGCAAATTTTGTATAATTAAATTTAATACTTTTGAGATAATATTATTTGTTACATATGTGATGCATATACATACGATCTGGTACATACATATTTCAATCTTGTCAATTTATTAAGAGACTCGTACATATATAAAAAAGAATTCATTCTTAACTACCCGAGAAATTCCAAAACTGAAATAAATTAATGAGTTCGTATATGTAAGTATGTATGTATATATATATATAAGAAGAGGAGCTGATACATGAATGAACGAAACAAAGATGTACATATATAGAAACAATATATACATAAGATGGAAAATTTAATAATTGTCACGCATCTGTAAACCAAAAATAATCATGTTTCTGTTATAAATTAACATGATTTGGATGAAGTATTTGTCATACTTTATTAGATGTTTGACATGTTATAAAATAACGTATTCTCGCGCTTCTCTGGTTTTTATTCAAGTTGAATTTGAGACGTTCTTCTTATATATATTGTTTATAAATGGAATTTGATTTCCGGTGAGAAGCTGTTGATGGCGCTAAGTACATGAAAAATGTTGATAGCTTTTATAACCTATATAATCTGAGTTGAAGATTGATTTGACTGATTCTATTGAGTTTGAGTGAAATTTATTACTCTCGAAAGGGTTTGATCGTTGAGATGACCTCGATAATCTAAGTATAGAATTTCTTTTTGGACCAAATTCAAAATACTCCCGAGCAACTATATCAATGCAAGCCTTCTAACCGATTTTCACAAGATATAATATTTTTGAAAGACTGATTTAGTGTTTTTTGCATCTACAACGGTTAGCTTGTAGTTCTTCATTGCTCTTATGAAGGTTTTGACAATGAATTGAGGTATAGCACCCCACTATTCTTCAAATACCATCTGTAGGTCACTGATGTTTAGGTTACTGAACAGGTCGACCCGATATCTTCTCTCCTACTATAAAGACACATTTTACCCTCATTAATGAACAAAACGGACTTCCATTGGTAAAAGCTCCAATTGATGTATTCGTTTCCAAATTCGTGTCTCTGTTTGCGATGGCATGTTGTCGATTTTGTGCCTCTGGCGTAATCGCCTTGGGATGAGGTTGGCTTTCTTCAAGCGTCTTCTTTTGTCCTGATTAACAGCTATATATCTTCAACATCGATATCAGAGAGATCAACCCTTTTGTACACCATTATCGTCTAGTATGAGATATCCTATTGTAGGTACCAGTTTCCTGAAACCTGTTAAAAACTCTTGAGACAGCAGATCAGAACATGTTTATAGCTTAGTTGTGATCCCTCGTTGAACAACTTGTGTAGGTTTTTCTGTTGTAGTATTCATGATTTTAAGGGAATAGCGAAGAGGTAGACATTTGTTCAGGTCAACGTCTGATATGTGACTTATATCGAATACCGGATGACGTGCTATTATACAAGAGGTTGCAGCACGCCAATTGCTACGATTGTTTTGATTTAAAAAGTTACAGTTGCTGGATTGTTTGTATCTTAATCACCATCTTTTCTTCTTTGTAAACTATTTTCCAAATCCTGTTTGTTTGCAAAAGTGAATGCAGAAACTACTGAGGCGTCTACGTTTAGTTTTATTTGCTGTCCACAACAATCATTTGGAGGGAAAATTTGACTGTCTTAATAATTTTGTCCCTCAAGAATGATGTTTTAATCTCTGGTTTCTATGATTATATAACTAATGGTAGTACGAAAGAAGACTACTATACATAACACAGGAATAAAATTCAAATTTTTTAGCACCATTCTGTTAATCAAGAGTGAGCAATCTATAGTTGGTTTTTAGAGGAGCCATAAAATCGTGTTCCGAAGTATGAAGAGCTGCTTCGATCAGTCGATGAGATATAAACATGTACGGTACATAAACCGCATATGTTCAAAAATCCATTAGGCACAGTATTTATGTAATGGGTCCAGAGTGTGGTACGTTTCTCAGGTGTTCCATGTATGTTAGTAAAATCTGTCCGATTATTTGGATATCAATTCTAAGAAGTTATAAAAAGGTTAACCTGTTTAAATTGTAATAAAAAGTGCATTGAGAGTCGATAACATATGTAAAAAAAAAATCTTACAAATTTATATTGGACAAGTGGCATTGGGCATGCCGGTTGGAGTATTGGTTGGCCTGACTATATACCTACAATATGCACCAATACGCATTAAAGGTTCGTAAGGTCTCAGTTGAGTCGTGGTTAGGGTCTTGAAACCTTAAGTTATTTTATCAGGCAAGCGAAAA
Source organism: Tipula lateralis (assembly GCA_963932295.1). Lineage (NCBI taxonomy): Eukaryota > Metazoa > Arthropoda > Insecta > Diptera > Tipulidae > Tipula > Tipula lateralis. The sequence goes on along the minus strand of OZ010736.1, from coordinate 190,542,602 downwards.
CTGGTTAATTTTGTAGGTAATGTATTCAGATAAAACATTAGACTTTTCCTAGAAGTATCTTAGTATCCGACAAAGTTTATATATTTATTTCTTAATATTTATATCTATATCTATTTTTATTAATTTATTACAAAGATAAAATATATTTATTTCTTAGAATAGCGTCGATATAGTTTTTCCAACAAAGTTCTATTGCTTCGATACCCTGCATCTATTGTTACGACTCTCCTCGGTTCGTATCTGGATTATTGACGATACAGACGCAGATTAAAATTCAAAAGATCAGAATTAGGTCAAACGCTTAGCTTGTGAAAGATTAACTGCTTGCCACTGGTGATGGCTATATGTCACTAATCTTCAACAGTCAATGTAGTGGCGCATAAATTTCAGTTTAGTACATTTCGAGATCAACTATGATTTCGAGCTCATATTCCTCATCTCGTAACTACTTCTCAAGCGAAAGTGACCTGTGTGAGTATAATTCAAAATTTCAGCTCCGTTTTCTGGACTGAGAGTAAAAGTGTCATGATAGTTGAGATTAGTGTTGCCATCGCTTTTTTCTAGGCTAGCCTGGCCCTAGATATCGCATTGATTTATTGGCATATTCATTTAATATTGAGAATCGAGGAGTTTTCGTAAAAAATCCCAATAATGGCCACAATGGTATATCGAACTGCTTTTGCCTTCTAAATAATCCGATTATATACACCATTGTGCCTAATCCATGCTTCCTCCAGCGAATAATCACAGAATACTCGATTGAAACATGCTATAGATGCTGTTTCATCACCAATAGGTTACAACTTCCACTAATCGACCTCTGCCTTTTTAATGTTTCCCAATATGTTATTGTTGAACATAAAAGGGCATAGGCTTCTCTATGATAGTATGTCATTTGGCCTAGATATTTATTGCGTGAGAAAGTCGCATCTCAAACTTAATTTTTAGTTCCGATCTGTACGTCAGTCGTCTTTTTCTGGAATTACTCTAGTATTTAGAGGTAAATAACATAGGTATTTTTAATAAATTGTAAATGTTTATAAGATTAAAATCTCGACTAATAAACAAATCATACGATATACCACTTTCGTTAGTGTCGAGAAAACCTACCATGCATTAAAAAAATAATCAAAGTGTCGAAAGACAAACGTTTTTCGATTATCAAGACGGACACGACATGATTGTTTCGCTTTCGTTTCATGCACTTGGGACCATGTAATAATGAAGGTGTAACCAAATGTCTCTACATACCGTGCATATCAGGTTTTTCATGCGTAATGAATTTATATATTATCTCGCCCCCTTATGCGTATCGTATTATCGATACACACATTCGTTGTTGTTACAATCTTCCGGCTATATTTTGATTTAATGAATTGCAAACAAACTAAAATTTATTTTTTTAATTGAATTTTTAAAATCCGGAAAATTATTTACCGAACTATAAATGAATCTGTAATATTGAATCAGCAGGAATTAATTTAATTGGAAATTATTTTCATCGACAATTTGATTAATGTTTTGATGTTCGTTTAAAGAATGTTTTGAGTCCATATAAGGATTGTATGATTAAGTAAAGATCCGTGCGTAATTCCATCACACATAATATCAATCCATCATCATTATAAAATTGTATAACAATGTAACACTTACTAAACGATTGTATAACTCTTATATGTGTATATGGTACAATGGCCGCATGTTCAAACAATACGAACCAATTATATTCTCATTCTTTGTGTACTCGTATATATGTATACCCAACAGTAACTGAGAAGCAAGGATGAGTATTCATTTCTTCACGTTTATTCATTTTCATCTTAGCTATATTGTTCTTAAGACATTTATATACAACTTTTCAAGAAAATAATTAGTTCTTGTCTTCTCTTTGTACGATAGCGCGTCGTATATATACGTACTTGTTCGTGTATATAGACGAAAATCAAACTCAATCCTCCCGAATCCCGATACCAATATAGGATGAAAAAAATTCTTTCCTTTGTACTTAAATATTTTGATTATATGGTTTTTCCCATTGTTCGACATAATTCATAATCATTTATCTTCTTAGATTGAAGAAAATTTGCGTTCTTATATAAAGGGGTTTCCAATAAGAGGTTTTATTTTCAATAGCCTGCAATTTGGGTAGTAATTGATAACTAATTGAAGCTGTCATGTTAAGACATTTGACAGTATCGGTCGGTGACAGTGATACTGTTGGAGAAATTCTAGCTGTTGGAACAAGCTAGTGATGTTAAGAATCGTCCAAAAACAACTGAGTATATTGCTTCCGTAGCCCGTAGTGTTGAAGGTAACTCAGGTTTGTCGATCCTCGTCGACCGTTGGAATTAAACATTCCACAAACGACACTACACCGTCTTTTGCATAAAGACTAAGGTGTTAAGGCTTTTAAAGTTTATTTAATTTTCGCTGCCCTTCAAATCGATCAGAATGATCCGGATTTCCATGGAAAAATTATCTTCAGTGATGAAGGCCATTTTCACCTCGGAAGCCGCGTTAATAAAACCCAAAATAATTTTTGATAAGCCTCTCCATCCTCAACGTGTCACTGTTTGTGCGATTTATGGGCTGGCAGTGTGATTGTACCTTACTGTTTCAAAAATGAAACTTTTGCAATTGTGTAATGGATGGCGCATGATAAATGATTTATTATTGCCGAAATTGGAAGACGTAGATGAGGACGACAAGTTGTTCAGCAAGATGGCGTTACCTGCCACACAAGCAACAAAACAGTCGCAATTTTGCAAAATAAGCTTTCTGACTGAACACAATTGCCCACCGAGATCTCGTGATTGAACGCATCTTTACATTTTGTTTCTCTGGGGCCACGTGAAAGATAAGGTCTATGCCAATGTTCCATAATCAATTCGACGGAAACCGTGATGTTACTGAGGAAAAATGAAAAGGATATAGTGCTCAACGCGTAGCTATTGCGGCCATTTGGCTGATATCATTTCCAAATGTTAATGTCATACCTTCCTCTTTCATTTCTCTTAAAAATACTCGTTTATTTTCAAAATGAAACCTCTTATTGGAAAACTCTTTATTTTCTATTCTATTGTGCTCCACACCATTCAATATTCAAATCATAATTTTAATTTTAAAAACTATATATAATGGAATTTTATAGTTCTTATACGAAGACGAGTACAGAGTGGTGTCATAGTACGGAGTAAACTATATACGTAAGTGCACATTGTTATGTAGATTACAAAGAGTATATATACCAAGAACTGGATATATTCACAAGAGACATTGATTGATATGTGTAATCCGCTTGTCACACACATCTCAAGCGGCGCATACCTTCATACTAGCCCAAACCTAATTGAGATTCATAATATTTCTACCACAATTTGTGTTTGTTATAAACTTACAACTTTATTAAGATATTGTCGCCACTGTACTCGTATTTAGACTTAAGAAATTTGAAATCAGTTTGATATTGTTGTATTTGTACACATTTCCGTCTTGAAATATTTAAAAAATTAATAAACCATAAAATCATATTCAATTTATAGCATAAACAAAACATTAATATGTTTTCGTTTGTATACATATATGTATATGCATATAGTGTGATTATGTCGTGACAGCAAACAGCGGGTAATTCAATTCAATTCAAAACCGATTAAATGTTAGTTTTGTTTGATTTGTGCGGCATATCGAAAAGTCATATTCATTATATGCGGTAGAGTGTTGGGTCAATCATCTCGTGTGCGGCAATAAAACTGTCGTCAACATAATGTTTATTGGTAGACGGGAACATAACCCATAATTGTTCAATATATATGTATACGAATGAAGACGTTGAATAATAATTAAGTTTGTGTTTGTCTCGTGCGATATAACCGAGGATAAAGTTTATAAAAAATTGGTTTGTTACAAACTTTACCGTACAAATTTGTTGACGGGTTGAATATTGAATTATCGTTGCTGATCATATTTTGTATCGTTCTATGCTAATCCGAAGCGGCAAGTGGTGAAAATTTTAATCTTGGATATTATAATGTTATGTATCTACTTGGTCAGGTGGAATTACATTATGTAAATTGCGGTGTCCGGTTTAATTTAAGTTTGAGCAAAGTTTAGAAAAACTTGGGTGATATTATTCATAATCAAGTATATGAAAGTTACGCCTGATCCACTCTAACTAATTATTGACAACGTGTTCAGTGTTGTAATGTCATTTCTTGTAAAAATAATGTATAGTGTTACTGTCAGAATATCCGTGTATGTTGCAGAAATTGGCATGTCCGTATTTCGTTCTCCAAGAAAATATAATACTTCATGCCCAAAAGATGAGACACCATTCGAATCGAAGATGCAAAGTTGCAGGTGATGTTGGTTCTAAAGCGTAAATAATGATCTACTATTTTCTAATTTTTTTTCAGCATCCATGTCTTATGGTTGAAACTCATTAGTTACCAGTAAACTTCACCGGTAGAATAAATTCTTCGGTATAACATCTGAAAACACCTAATCCCATGAGTCGAGAAAAAATTGTTAATATTGAAATTGTAGAATATGATTAATGATACTAGGAGCTGTAACCGTGACAGCTAATGCTGGGAGTAAACCAGAACTCCACAGAGTGGCATTGATTGAAAGCTAGGGCGCTGTATCAACCAGCCGATGAAGTCGTTTGTCTTATGAAAGGTATGACATCTTTTGTATGTGATCTGTAATGTTCGTTTCGCTAGGCCCGTTTCGATCTGATGACGTCATTAATTTGTTGTGTGATCGAAACGATTTGTTGTGTGATCGTTATTGATTTGTTGTGCGACCGGACTTGATGTATGTTGCATTTCGTTTCTATATTTGTTGTGAGGCTATGTTGCAACAGTTCTAGCGAATTACAGAATTTTGAATCGAAAGCTTTTTTCGATTATTTTGTTATACTTTACTATTGTTGTGGCGTGATTATTCGTCGTATTTGTGAACGCCACAAAATTACTATCTCTTAAAGCGCAGTATAAGACTTTGTAAAATAATGTTACCTAACCCATTTCTAAACCTCCACCAAAACAATTTTTACCTTGGTTACAGAACTCCTTAAATCTCCTTAATCACGATTTATCTGCGAATAGTACAACAGTTCAATATTGCAACATAGCTTTTTGACAAACTTTCATGTTAACAAATAAATAGCGAAATTGACAGTAAGATTGTTTTCTTGTCCCTGAATTTAAAAAATGATTGGGATGTTTTTGCCTAAAACATTCGGATCTAATCTCCAGAAGCAGTGACCCATAACTTTCTTTTGATGCCAAATTCGTCTAGTTAAACCTTCCAATATTCAGGCGCCCAGTGAATCTGATAAAAACTATAAGCGTTTATATGTTGAAGTCACTGGCGTAAAATAACCGGCATATTTTGAAGTATTAATTTAAACTTCCCAAGTACAAGAATTTGTTTGACTTGATTAGAGCAGGGTGAAAAGAATATTTTTTCGCCTGTAGACCGGGAGTTCTGTGCTACTGAACGGTCTTTCGCAGCATGTTTACGCTGGTCTAAAATGAGTGACCCCACAAAAGGGTTCTGGTCTGATGAAAGCAATAGCAGCATCTTCGTGACCAAAACTGCCAACAGCCTTATTCGTTTCGCCTATACATTATGAATGAGTATTGCTTTGTTTATGGTTGTTTAATTGTATTTAGACTGTCTATTTGCTATTTAACCATTGTTTAAGCCTTCAATAGTTGTACAGGTGCTCATATCGACTTTCAAACGACGGTCTTGTTTTGCTGTAATACTTCTGATTCGTTATGACTGCATGGACTAATTTATCGAAGTCCAGCTCATTTAAAGTTGTATGCCTTAGCTTATCTTATAGAGTGACTTCGTGACCTATTGAAACTTAAATGTTTCTTCCTTTCATGAAACTTAAGTGTTTGTTCAGCATCTTGAATCAGTTCTAAAAAACTGTGTCAAATTGTCCTCTAATGATTACAGTCAGATTATCTGATTATTCTTGGATATCATATCCTCGAAAATTCAGCAAAGTCAGTAGTGAATCGACAACCATAGCCGACAATAGAAGCAATAATATTTTTGATACTTTTTCAATACAAAGGTTGTAGCGTCCTTGAGTATCGTATCTCATTCCGATAGCTAAGATCATTTTGGATTATCAATCGTTTGTAATTTGGTTCGTTCAGACCTGAAGAATTCAAATTGAAACGATGGAAAATGTGCATTTACACCATAACTAGAAAATCAACTATGATCTCCTGATGACGTGATAGACTGAACCATAATCGAGCCATTACAGGTTGGTATATGGAAATATGTAAAGTGATATTATAAACATATATTGGAAAGCGGTGTGACAATGGACTAAATGAAATTAACGATTACTTTTATAATTGTAGTGCAAGTTGAGGCTACTTTTAACAGCAAATTTATCATTTAGCCGTCTAGAGTTGTCTGGGCACATTAAGTACAAAAAAACCCATCACAGACAAAAATCAGAAACAAATTATAATTTAATTTAAACTTCACATTAAAAATTTGTAACCATCAATTTCGATCATCATACTGTTATAAAAAAAACCTGATCGCTTCGTCTGCGATGGTGGTTCTCATTTAAAATATCATGCAAAGCTTAACCGAGTCAGCTTACTTGGTCCTTACTGGAATATTAGAAGCCATTTCTCGCACTCATCATCGTAATGCACTTTATCCACTTTTGCAAGATAATTCGATTTCATTTAGTTGGTATAAAAACGATAAAAAGCTCGATCGTTTGCGTCAGGCGGACGTTGATATTTTTTGCCACACAAATAAGACAATCGAAGATACTTGAATCTAACAACTTTCTTACCCACTGCTGAAGTCATTTGGCTCCAAAAATCTCTTCTTTTTCACAAACATTCTATCCATATTTTAGAACTTATTATATTGAGGTGTTTAACTTTTAGATAGAAAAGTGTCGGGGATAGTGCATCCTCTTGTGAAACAACATTCTTACGAATGTATTTATTTTAAACTCCCAGATATTCAAGCTGGGATGTTGGCTTATCTAAAGTCTAGGAATATACCTAATATTCGTCACGGGAAAGTTTCAAATAGTACATGGAACTTAAGAATCATCCGTAATGAAAATATATGATCGATTTGAATGCAATTACTCAATATCACCGATTTGTCCTAAACCATAAGAGTGATTCGTCCAAAATAATGTATAAGATATATCCGTTTATCTAAGGTAAGAATAGGCATTATGAAAATACCTTCTATGTTTTAGGTATAACTTAACTTCATCCTTTAGGTATAACTTAACCAATCGTCCATCATAAATCTCTATATGTTTTTCGTCTATCTTTAAATTTGGAGCATTGTTCTGACTCTATTGGGGATATTGATTTCAGATTTTCCCATTTTACTAATTCTTTCGCTTCGACTAGCACCTTTCTGTTCCAACTGGCCTTCCGAATTTCCTCTTCCAATAATATTCGATTTCATTCCAATGATATTCGTGTTATGTTATTCGAGGTTTTTCTTAATGTGTGATCTTTCTGATTTCGGTTTTAATGTCAGTTTGGTTTGTTTGTCGCAACAGCTTTTCATTTTTGATCTTTTTTGGCCAGAAGCATTTTATTATTCTACAAGTTTACAAACACCTGTAGTTTTTGTGTGATCTTCTGTGTGTGTTTCCATGTTTTACTCCACACGTTTTACGCGTATCATGCACTTCCGTAAAGTGTTCATTACGCAAAGTGCCTTCCAGACTGCGTCTCGACAGGTTGAGTTAAATGCACATTCATAGTCTACGAATAGTAGGTACAGCAGTGAATTTCATTCGTGTGACTGTTTTAAGATTATATGGGTAATGATGATATAATCTGTACAGCTCCTACCTGAAATAAAGACAGCTTGTTCTATTCTTAGTTGTTCGTCCATTGATGCGTTATATTCGTCCAACCTGAAAGTTCATAATCAAGTTAGAATTGTCATTTTCTTTCCATCTATTTAGTTGTTGTTCATTTGTGATTAGAATTTAACCGAATGGATCATTTATTAGTGCAAAATGTTTGTAAATTTCCACTAACTCGTTTGTTTGTTTTTATCTTTCCAATCTGTTTTGGAGCTCAAGGCACTTCCAGCTCTTTCACTGTTCGCTTATTAATGTCCTAAACATTACGCCAACACAGTCATTAAACGAGGACGTATGGCTATAGGTCCGTTTTACGTAGAACCATCTGCATATTGCATTGCTCCATGCTAGCCTATTGTATTATAACTATTGTATTGACATGGAAGATCGGACAGCCTATAAATTATGCACTGCAACAGGGGGTCCTACCTTTATCGGAATTTGAACCCGATACCTCCTGTTCCTTTTCAGTGACTCTTCTATTGCTGCAATCTTAAGAATGTCTTCTGTGTATTTCTGCGATCATACAAGTCTCTAATGATAGTTGACCGGAATCTTACGATTTGCCATTCTATTTCAGTCGTTTAATCACAGTTGACATATTTTATTAATTATTACGTATACTATCAGTTTTCATATTTCATTTTCTCAAACTATATTTATTTTCCTAATTAAATCTTCTACTCGGATGATTTTCCTATATCACCACTATATCATCCAGTCTAATCTGTGTCCTCCCTAATAATTTTCATCAACATCATCATAATATTTTCCACCAATTATAATAAAATTTTGGAATCGATTTCATTCTAATAACTAATTCAATTATACAGCGCCAATCCACTTGACTGGGCTTTTGTGATCAAAACGAAATTAAATTAATTCGTTTTCCAAAATTTCATCAACAATATTTACCACATCAATTTCGACACATACACATGAACGTAGTGTATAAGATGTAAACCGCACCAACATACCAAGATCTTAAACAATTTTCTCACTTCTAATACTACATACAATGTGTCTTGCTCTATTCCAGATATATGTACATACCAGTTACAACCGCAAGAGTATATAATGTATAAAATTACAAAAACAACAACTGCACGAAAATTAGATCAATTTATCTTAATTTTTATTACCGACTGTGTGTATACACTACATATACAAACCTTCTGTGTGTGGTCTTGTGCCGCGTCTAATTTTCAATAAAATTTTCCAAATTGTTTAGATTATCGTTAATTAATTAAATTTTCTTTTTTTTTTTTGAACTCAACAGATTTTGTTGATTGAAGCGGATCGGTTGCACAATATACCTGGCTATGGAACGAAATAAAATTCGAATGCAGGCGATACCACGTCGGCGACAAGCGAGACCTCCAACCGGAACTACAATGCCCGCGATAGCCGAGACACAAATCAAATATGTAGCGAGGTGAATATAAAATTTACTATATAAGTTGGTTATATTTTAGTACGATGTCGCTATATGCGATGGTACATATATCGTGCCATCTATTATTTAGTAGCAAAACTAATCCGTATTGATTATTATTATTTTGTATAGGGTGTTTCGTACTAAAAATATGTTTTTGTATAAAACGTGACTTGACTTAATTTTTGTAATATTTTAATACTTTTTTATTTGAATTTTCTATTTGTTATGTTGTTATGTAAAATTAATAAAACACGAATGTAATTGTAAATGTTTTCGTATATAAAACAGAATTATTGAATTAAAGTTGGACGTGTAATTGATCAATTTTGTTTGCATATATCGTTTCAGTTCTAATGGAGCTATTAATGGGAATGTGCCAAAGATGGCCACAAATCAACAATTTGTAAGTATTTTTTTTTATTGCTGTGGAAAATAAAATCACACAAGATAAAATCTATATCCTTCGAATGTATAAATTTTGTCGTTCATAAAAATGACCACACAAGTCACATTTATTATTGTATATAATGTTAGACGGTTATCTTTTATGTATGGATAAAATCTTCGTCTTGGCAACATTTGGAATTGGGATGAATCATTTCGGTTGTCTTCTTTGTATGTAAAATTTGGGAATTCAATTCATCGAGCAGTGAGCTTGCTCTCGTTCGGTATTTCATCTTTAGTTCAACCTAATGACATTAAGACATTATCTCATCACTTCTTAAATCATAATTCGAATAAATGTATATAAAACACAATAAAAGCAGAACCAAGAAAATTCATTTAATTTTAATGTTTTTCCTAAATTTATTAGAGCAGCAACAACAATGAAAGCGAGATTTTTCATGATAATTTTCACAAACAGAAAAAATATAATTCAATATTCGTTCGTTATACACTAATGAAATGATATAACGCAAAAAATAATATTCATTTCGTCTTTACGGTCATTTGAGAAAAATTTGTCCTCGTATTTTTCGTTTCCAAAAGAAAAATGACATCCGGTTTATCTCAGTCTCGTTTCCTTCTATTTCCGTTTTGTATTTTTGTATGGAATCCGCCAAAATAAAAAATTTTGAGAAAGAAATGGCCCCCATTCCACTTTTGGCCACATTCTATACATACTTTGTGTGCTATTCATCACAGAGCCCATACATACATTTATAATAAGTATATATATGGAGAGAAAAGGGGTGATCTTTGGATGATGATAAGAATTTATATTTTTCCTGTTTTTCTTGTCGTTTTTCTTGTTATTGTACTTTTTGTGATTTTGTATTTTATTATTTGCGATGTTTGGTACCGAGCGCTCTATATACTCCTATATACCGAAAATAATTGAAATATGTCACAAAAAGTATAAACGAAATGTAATTTATCGAAAAGCTTCCGATTTCTTTTTTTTTGCACATTGGTTTGTTCGTTTGAGGGTTAATTGGAGTCAAATATATTATTGAGTGCAGGTCAATTTGTATGTTGGTGATTCTTCACCTGATGCGGAGTGTGAATTATATGATATTGTTAAATCATATGTAGAGTTAAGTAGGTGATGATCTTTCCTCTTTTGTTTTTGTGGAGGGCCAAGTGAGGAGCAAGTTAACCGATTAACAACATATGCCACCAAATATTATTGCTATTTTTTGTGCTTAGCACAATGCAGTCTGTGGCGAGAATATGCAGGACAGGAATAAAGGAAGTGGTCAATGGTTTCTGGTGGTTCTCATCCACTTCACGGTGCTTACAGCTTGTGTTGTTGCTAATTTTCACTTTAGGAACAGTGATCAGTGAATGTACTCAAAAAGACCTACAAGTGGAATCTTTACTGGTTTATTGCTATCTAGCTAATTTTCTTTGTTATCTATGTGATCTTAAAATTTGACTTCCTTTAGACTTTAAAGTCAATTTAAGGTTTTTTTTGTTTTCCAACGTTACAATCGCACCGTCAATTAGACTCAATTATCTTAACAACAGATTGGCTATCAAGCAACAGATTGGCTAAAACTTATAGAGTGCTGTTACAAAATTGCAGCAATTGTCGCCTGATTAAGTGGTGTGCTAACATATATAGTTCAGAATGATCACAGTTGGTCTTGCCCAGTAGTTTAACAATAGTTAACTCTCTCATGTATGCACGTTTTTCGAAGTCCTGCGTCTAGTGAAAAGAATTTTTACGATTCCTAATGTTAACTTGTAGATTCCGCATGTGATCCAGTTATTTGCATGTGATCAAACACATGCATATTCAATAAACAGTAAATTCAATAATCCGTTTATTCAATAAACAGTACAACATGCATAATTGGCATAAACGTGATCCATTCCCGTTTAGGAAGATTAGGATCCAAATCCACTTTGAGGATATCCCTTCCAAGCTGTGACTGCTTATAATCGGAAAATACCTAAGGGAATATGAAAATGGTATGTATTCGAAAATAAAAATAATATCGTTCAATAAAGTTCACGGCAAGAGGGTTTACTGACAGCTGAAATGTTTTAAGATTAGAAGTATGTTGAAAAAAAAAAATAAAAAAATTCACCTAAACTGACCAAACTATGATTGCAAAAATAATGATATCACTTCATTGAGAAAAGAGTAAATCAACTCATTTCGATTGAAAGGTGTATGATATAGCTATTATATGTTGTCGAAAGGATTGTTGTATCCATTTGAAGCAAACCCATAGTATTCTGAAAAATTTATGAAAAATTCTGTTGTATCCTATTGTTTGTTTGTTTGTTTGTTTGTTTTTATCTCTACTATCTGTTTTGGGGCTCGAGGCACTTCCAACTCTTTCGCGGTTCGCTTATTTACGTCCTACCTTGCGCCATTACAGCCAAATCGAGGACGTACGGCTATAGGTCCGATTTACGTAGAACCATCTGCACATTGCATAGCTCCATGCCAGCCTATAGTACTGACATGGAAGATGGGTCGGCCCATGAATTCTGTTGTATCCTAGTGGCAAGTTTCTTTCTTAATTTTTTTTCCAGGTTGCATCAGTAATCCATATGGGTTTTTGATGGTACCCTGGTAGCCAAGCACACTGGTTGCAGTTTTGTCGTGGGCATTTGGTATGTGTTCCTTCACAAAACAAATGACAATATTGTTCCCACATTTAGTACCTATTAAATAGGCTGATTGTTAAGCATCGGCAAGGCGAATGGAAAAAGTCAACCAATGAATTTTGATTGCCCAAACGGTTTTCTTTTGCAAAGTTCCCAAAATCAAAATCTTATTTAAAAACCACCCATTGATCCCTTGTGTGCTAACGTTGAGCTTATGAATCCATCCATGAGCGTCCATTAAATAATCATCGTTTTGATAATGGTTTTGACGATTCATTATAGACAGTGATTAGGACATTAATAAAACGAGCTCAGTAAAAAATCAAATGAATTACAGCCTAGTGACGTTGACAAGCGGTTTTTTACTTGCGGTTGCTGGCAAAAAGAAAGGGTTTTAGTGTTTAAATTGTGATCATTTCCCGTTTGCATCAATTTTAGTTATCAATTTTATCACACCAACGACGTTTTAAGGTCAATCAGAGATGTAAAGTATTTTTCAAAGCCAGCTGTGGCAGTTGCTTCTTATATCCCTGCCGGAAGAGAAGTCTTATTATTTTGAGACTGGGACAATAAATCAAGTATAGCAATCCCTCACTACATGGACATAATTTGTTCTACAGCAGCTAACCGTAAAGCGAAACCAAACATAGTATAGAACTCTTAGTATAGAACAGAATTTGATCATCTTTAGGCTAGGAGCACCAGAAGCTTTTGTCTTTGAAACATATACCTTATTCTTTCTTGTGCGAGGGATCTTCGTTTGTCCTTCATTACTTGCACACAAAAACAAGACACTTGCGAACTTTGGGGCTTCCCTATGAGTTCCCTATGAATGATTTTTTTGTTATGGTTGTTTTTTTTTTCAATTAAAGTATCTATGCCTCCTCTTAAAATAATGAGATCGCTTTTTTGGGTTGCCAAAATTCGTGGGATTTCGTATTGACCTTCAGCTGTTTCCTGATCAGCAGTTTCTTTAAGGGCCATCAACAATTATTATTAGAAAGATCTTCATCGACGTGTTTTATATCTAAGTTGCATCTTCATGTGCAAAAGTGACGTTTTCGGTTTAGATTTCCTCATTTCTTTTTAATAGTTAAGATACTGGGGACAACGTATCATGATCGTACTCTGGCCAATATTTAATCCAGGCTACATTCATTTACTTCATCCTCTGATTTAATTATGTGTTCAATTTTCATTAAAACATTTTCAAATTTCCTTAATTTCAACAAATCAACACATCAAGTGTTGATTGGTTGATTCGTTTAATTGTCCGAGAGTTCTCGGCATGATACATTAATATAGGTGATTTTCCGTCTTTTCCAAGGAATGAGCTATATTCTTTTTCAACTTGTCTCATCAACATTATATAGCTACTATGGGATATAACCACCAACGGTTATAATTTTATAACCAAATTGTTAAGCGAATGTATAGTTTTTTGAACCGATTAAACCCGACTTTTCTAGCTGGGAATAGCTCAGACTGCCAAGGTTCTCCTTATATAGTTCGTTAGTTTGTAGTGTGAAGAGATCTATCCTTTTGATTGTTTCATAATTTCATTGAACCAATTTGCTATTATCTACTTATTCTTGATCAAGTAAATCATGTCCTTTTAACTGGATTCAGCTACAAAACGGCCTATCGTACTCACGTGAACAATTAAGAATCACAGATCTATCGGCTGCAGTCAATTATATTCCCTCTCAACTAATATAATTGTAACCTTTATACCATCCAGGCCAACCCCTTTTAACTCTTTTCAAAACTTAGATCGACTAATTCAACAATACATTCAATTGTCTTCATTTAAGAACACCGTATGATGTCATAAATCACATAAAATTGAATATTCCCCAAAGTCTCCAATGGGGAAACTATACAACAACAAATTACTAATTAACTCTTAAAATGATTTTATTTACATGGCATCATCTTTGTTACATAGAAGAGAAATACGAGTAATTATTTGATAATGGAGCAATGATAAAAATTATATAATGATTCGGTTTGTAATCTTTGATAACACACAAAATAAAAACAAAATAAATTTTCATCATTTTCATTTAGCTATACTGAGTAGAGAAAAGTCGTATGGTTTCTTTGTCATGTTTCGTTTATCTGATTGTTGATAGCCCAATGATTTAAATGAGGCAAGAAAATATCGTAAAGTTTATATAAGACATCATCATCATCATCATCATTATGATGAGCCATACACAATTGTGTAATAAAATTTAATCATAAGCCATCATAATACAAAAATTCAACAGGACATCGGGAAAATTTGTTTTCTCTTGTTTATCATCTCCTTTATACCATTTGATGTGACTGTTGTTGTTGTGTTGTGTTAAATTAAAAGGAAAAATGTCAAAAGTTTTTCTTTTTGATTTAATGATGAAAAATCTACAAATATTAAAATCGTAATAATTTTTCTTTATTATATAAATTAACAATTTTTCCGAAAGTTTTTCCATTTCCTTCGTCGGTCGGTTTTCATTGGTTTTGTCTCGTACATAATATTCGTATATAATATTGAAAAATGATTTAAGGATAAATTATATTATGATAAATTTTGTGATATATTTTACATTTTGATATATAATCATATCGTCTCGTAATCGTTAGGTGATTACCGGAAAATTGGAAAATTTATGTTCGTGTGGTGTTACAAATCACATTGCCAGCAATTTATCAACTTTGCTTTTTTTTGTTCTATAATTTTCAGGTTCATCATCGTCCACAGCAAGCTAAACCAAATTATAACGATAATATTACAAATGGTTATAATTTAGATAATCATTATCAGTATCAACAATTCACCACCATTAACAACAACAATAATAATAACATCATTAATAAAGGTGGAAAAACTATTGAAAATAATAAAATTGTATCGCTTCAACAACAACAGTATCATCACCAACAGCCTCAGTATTCTCATTATCAAAATAATGAAAATAATTTACCACCCTATCCTAATCCACCGCTCCCACCTAATATAACGCGACATTATAATCCGAATAATCAGTTTTATCAAATACAACAACAAAATCAAAAAAATAAAATCATTATGGGCACAATGATGACAACAATTGGTAGTGGCAGTGGTTCAGGTGGCCTCAATCAACAAACTAGTCGTATACCAATCAATAAACACGGTTTAAACGAAATCTACGAAAAACATTTACTGAATCAAACGAAATTCGATAGCACGTCGAGAGATGTGTATGAGAATTTGGATAGTGGTCGGCCAATCAACAAGAACGTATTGAAAATAACAAACAATCCGATTGTGTCGTCGCATCACAATCAAACGCCAAATCGTAGTATAATGCCCGAATATGTATTTCAAACGTCGAGCGGTGAAACTGTCGGTCTGATGGGACGTCGCGAAAATCCAATCGGTGGCAATAATACAAATAGTAATGAGTTTAGTGAATCGGATAAAAATATAAGTGTAGAGTTCGAGTACCCGAATAGGAATAGTAAAATTAATTTAATGCTCGAGACGGCACAAGCGATTGCAGCGGCTGCTTATTATGCAAGGTAAGTGGATAATTTACCTTTTATCATCACCATTTCGAAATCACGTTAAATGGTCAACAATAGACTTTTATATATGTGTATGTACCGAAAGGTCTTTTATGTTTCATTTCATCGATTTTTAAGTATTTTTATTGTACACGAGCATGTAAAAATCTAAAAGCTATATAATTTTATTGCAACTTTTTAAACACCCTCTACTTTATATAAGACGCAGAACTTTTCTCGATATTTGAATTCACCAAAAAAAAGCAGAAAAAAAACGTTTTATTGTCTTTCTCGGAAGAGATACGTACATACGCATTTCGGGACTCATATCAATGTGTTCATCAGTTTTGACATTACATATCGTGCCACACACGACTTTTCTGCAGGAAAAATACCATTTTATGGCCCCAAATATAAAAACAGATTTTACGATCAATAAAAAATCAGCGAATAAAATTGAAATAAAAAACTTTTTTTTTTTTATTTATTTGCCAAGGAAGCGAGGAGGCGCACAGTGTTTTTTTTGGTTCTCCAAAATGATAACTATATGCCACTTATCGTATAAAAATATCTCAAACTCTCTGATAAGGAAACCTTTTAATTTCCAATTAATAATCAATAATGGACGAAAATGTTTTTGTTGTTGTACGAACGGCATGGTGCAGTCCTCGTGTGTCAATTAAATCGTGGCAAGGGGTCAAATCAAAATATATGCGTCTGTAGGTTTTATTGCTTTGGGACTGTGAGCGCAGCTACTGCTAAAATCAATTGTATACCTCTATATATACACATACATATATACATACATACATTGTATTGATGTGTGTACACACATACGTATATGATGTGCTTTAACACAAAAGTAATAAACTCTTAATGAAAAATCGTAAATCATAATAAAATCGGATGGAAAAACACAAACGAGAAAAGTTTAGTATTTTTATTGCGGGTTTTTGCTGATTTTATTTCGATTCCTTGTTGGAAGCTTTATTTTTAAGTGATTTGGATTTTTGTTGCTTTATTTTATGTGTGTGTTTAGGTTACTAATGTTACGATTTTAGGATTTTGTGCTTGATGGATTTTTTTTGGCAAGCTCTCGTTCTACATATAATAAATTACTCTTAAATATTTGGTTGACGTGAAAAAGCTACTACAAAAGCCTGAAAAGCTAAACTGATTTACTTTTCACTTTAGATAACTGAGCGTGATGGAATATATTGATGGAATATATCTATGTCCAGTTAATTTGAAAGCAGCACTATTTACAAAGGAGATAAATTGCAGAGATCGTCGTTTCTGCATACTGCATCCTTTCTGACAGTCAGGCTACTTAAAAGGCAATTGTTTCCAATACTTTTTCACCGAAACTTTTTTAGAGACGATAATTTCTTTGATAAGGCTAATAAATTGGTCCATTTAAGGGTGTGATTTGAATCCGCTTTGTGAGTGATGTCATTATCTTTAAAAAGAGATAACCCCTTCTTTTATCGACAATCTAAAATCTCTTTTGAATCAATAAATCAGCAAAGATCTTAGTCCTTCTTAAATTATGATAAACTCTCTTTGAGGATCTTGCTGGGCATTATCAGGGAGCATGGCTCCCTCATAGTGGAAGAGAACAATAAACTGTCGATCACTTCTTTTGTTTCTACTTTTCATACTCTTCCCATAGGCTCCACTGGTTTGGCTCACAATCTCACAATATATTTGGCTCTCAATATATTTGTGGATCAACTGACGACCTTGAGGATACCAGATATCTTGGATTTCATTAGAAGAAGAAACAGATTTCCGGTCTGAGAGTGTATGTCTGGGAAGGCATGTCACAATGGGCCAAAAGAGTCTGAGTGGCTTTGAAAAAAATGTTTAGTCCTTGGTTCGATTAGTGTAGAAGCTTACTATATATGAAAGCTTGATTCAATTTGTAGAAGAATTTTGTACCGATTGAAGAATCTTAAGAAGGAATCTGTCCACGTTTCAAAGCTCTTTAGATAAGGTCGATATATAGAAAGTGTTTTGGCAGCTTATTGATTATGCATACAGTCGGGGAATTATTTCATGAAACGGTAGGTAAAGTGTAATATATATGAAGAAGAGTGTTAGTAGTGGTGGTATATATGTTTATTGACTTGTCCATCGTTAAACCTCATTTTAGCAATACAATTGGCAATGTGTTCGTTAAAAAACCATACTGTCGATAATCGAGACTCCTAAGTCAATAATTTCTGAATGATATTATTTTACATTTACAAATATTTAAACCTAGTAAATATTCTTAAAATTCGATTCTGTAATACATTTTTATACCGTCGACGAATGAAAACATTTCAGTTTTTATAAAGATCCACGGTCAAATATTTGATTCTTGATAACATCGGAACAGCTTTATCTTGAACTTTCATCCGTTAGATATTGCACTCAATTTGATTAGTTTGAATTAAACCACTTGACAAATGTTGCCGAGAGTCTGAAATCATTACGTCTTAAAAGAGCTTTATGGTGGTAAATATACTATTTTCCCCCTGTTTTCACAGGCCATTATTGTCCCGTACCGTGCCAATAATCTGACTCCGTCGGTTTTGATTACGAGTTAGCTCTTTTTATCGTTGTAACGCCGTGCGGAGCTTTTGTTGCCGACAGCGACCTCTTCGCCTAACGAAAGGCGGCTCTCCCTTAAAATATCGCTCAATCATTCGGTGTTAGGATCAGTACGCAGTACGTGATCGAACCAGTGTACTCGCTTTCCTTTAATTTCATGCACGATATTCGGAATTCGCATTAAATTTTTGACCTCATGATTGAAAAGGACGCGTTTTGGACCATGTGACACACGTATGATTTTTCTGTCGAATGTTAAAAGTTATCTTTCGTACTCATTCGTCAAAGTCCAATTCTCACATACATACATGACAACGGGTCTTACATGCATACATGACATCGCATTGACAAAAATTCCATAGGCTTGCTTGAAATCTAGGAATTCATCGCGAGATGTTTAATAGTACTTGGAACGAATCATCCGTAGCGAAAATACTTGATTAGTGACTTATCGATTTGGATGGACTTCTCCTTGGTAATCACTGATAATTTCTTCCGCCAGATGAGTAATTCTTTTCAAGGTAATGTATGACAGTAACTTGTATGCTGTGCAAAGGAGGGCTATACCGCAATTATTCTTCCAGTTAAAGCGATCACCTTTCTTCAATATAGGGGATAACGCTGCCACTTTCCATTCTTCAGACATAAGTTTATTTCGCCAT
This sequence comes from Tipula lateralis, assembly GCA_963932295.1. Classification (NCBI taxonomy): domain Eukaryota; kingdom Metazoa; phylum Arthropoda; class Insecta; order Diptera; family Tipulidae; genus Tipula; species Tipula lateralis. Next base: position 190,523,404 of record OZ010736.1, on the reverse strand, counting down.
ACCAATCAAACATGGTCGAAAACACAGTTCCATAAAGGTAGCCCTCCGTATATCAAGAGCTTTGAATCAACTCCTGTTGAACAATTTTACTTTAATCTATGCTTGGCTATGGTGAATTCCTTTCGAACCACCATCGATTCAAGTCATTACAACTACCAACGAAGTACAGTAATCGGGACCAAATAGGAAAACTAAACCCACCAGAATCTTGACTGAGCACCATTTAACAATTGTACTATGTTGTGAGGGTTAAATGTTACCGTAAAACATAACGATTTATGTCCTACAAAATAGAAAGGCCGTTTGCTACTGGATAAAAAATTGATTGTGTGAGAAGTAATCCAATTAATTAGTGTAAATCCAATTATATCTTGTAGATTATTTCGTTTAGCAGCAAGGTGAAATAAGTAAGGTGTGGAAGTCACAACTGAAATGATTCATTCAAGAAAATAATTTTCTTCAATTGAATGATCTGGAAAATTTACTGAGACTATAGATAAAGTTAGTTATCAATTCCTTCAAAGTATCGTCTTAATGGTTTTTAAATTTACGGTGACTATTAAAACTTTTTTTTTGTATTCGAGGTATTTCATACTATTTATATAAATTGAAGAACTCTCCAGGTCAAGCCGGCCAAGCAATAGATTAACTTAAGTGCTCTATATCCACCCAACGCTTGGTTCTGTATTAGTTAGCATACGTACTTCATCTTGCATACGTATTGCTCTTTTTAGTACAACTCCACAGTTTTATACTAAATGTTCAAGTAGGTTTCTGTACCTCTTCGTATTTAATTGGTATCGAGTTGATGTTTTGTTAGTAAAGTTGACATATAGAAATTTCGGCTCGTTGAGCTATTTCTGCGACAGCTACTCATTGCTTTGTTCGCGTTTTTTTAATTTACTAGTTTATTAAATAGGATTGAAGTATCATCTATCTGCAAATGTTGCAATATTAATTCTCCTTATGTAAGTGGCATATAGGTGGTGTAGTATTGATCACAAGACACTTCCTTGTGAAACTCCAGCTAATTTTTGAAAAGTCAGAGTACTCATCTTCATTCCTAACGCTCAAAACTTGGTGTTTTATTTGTTGTCTGGGCTTAAATCTTCATCAGCTGTTAGCATTGGGAGACACTGAAATCAAAATATATCAGCAGAAAGTTGAAAATATTTTGGAACTAGATGCAGTTGCCATTTTGCATGGAAACGTTTTTTAAGGGTTTTACGTCCTTCAGTAAGGTGTTTTTAAACTACACAAGCGACTTATTTTGACATCAGTTAACTCTCGTTTAAAAATTGATGAAATTTTGGCTCCACTAGCCACGATTGTCCAAATCACGGATATGTCATAGGTACGTGAATCTTACTAATAAAACTAGTTCAATAATTACTTACCATTATGCTAGATTTTAGAGACATCTCTGTGATTTGCGTATTGGTAAAACATACGGTATCACCACAAGTGTAAAAACAAAACTTTGCGTAGATTATACTCCACCGCCACGGAGTATCGAAAATGAGAAAAAAAGTCTAAGTGTGCATTTCTACTATTCCTTTGATTTACAAGTACGCGATCAAAACAGTGTATATAATCTCCGACATATGAGTACATTAATATGAGAAATAATTATAATATCCAGAGAGAAATAACAGGGAAAACTCACCGACTCTAGACAGCCGTTGCCACCAGGCAGTCTTATTATCTCTTATTACCATTATTTCGGACAAACTTCGAATTTCAGTGAAGCTTAGATATGGTAATCATAACCACCAATACACCATCAATCTCACCACTAGAATTTTTGTTATTTCCGATTAAACTAGAAAATGATAATGAAGGCTTTGGGTGCCAACTCCATATAGTCCTCAATTAAACTTTTGCTTCTTTTTTTCCGACTCATCTCCATGTATTTTTTATGATGGTTTTAGAGCAAAACTATGTGTGTTACTGCTGAAGGGGTATTCGCCATATTTTATCTTTTTTTTTTACTTACAATGGCTGCCTTATGTTTTGGATTAAGTGACAGATAGAATCTTGTTAAGTTGTTTGTCAGTTATATACATTATCAATAACAAATGGATTGATAATTTTTGATGACAGTTTGCTACATAAACAGAGGTCAGCATTCAAAGTTGTACCAACTTCACGTTGCTGTAGCTGCGTTTGTGTATCTTCCCATTACACATTACAATGAAACTGGTTGCATCACAAAACCATCATGGAGATGAACATAAAAAACAACATTTTCTTCTTGTTGGTTCGAATGGTGAAGGCCAGAAGTTTTAACACTTGCATAAAAGGCAGTTGAACTAGTAAGAGCAAAAGTGTTAAAACACTTACACGTTTGGTATTTTCTGATGATATAATTTTTACGGTTCATAAATGTGTATATGGAAACAAAACAAAAACGGTTGTGTTTGATTTGAGCCGTGGTAACTGCCTCAGAACGCTCACCATTCGTTTTCCGTGAAAATGTGGCCTATTTTTCAGCTAAATGTATTTACGCCTTAAGTATTGATTGCTCTTCGGTTAGATTGGGCTTACATACCATCAAATTTGTGCGGTGAAGCCTTCTCGGACATAACTATCTGATTAAAAAAGATCGCGTCTTCGTGAGCGTGTTATGACATATTTTGCCGCGAACAGTAGAATTATGTTGCTTAAACGACTTATATTGAAGTTCTATTCCAAACCTATACCAGGCAGAGAAACACTTTAGAAAGTGGGATACTTGTTATGAGATGGTGGTTTAACTCAGTGAATTTTGGGACACTCTTTATTCATGTTGGAATGAATAACTGCCAATAATATTAAGATGAATTACTATTGTACAACGCCAAAAATAATCAGTAGCCATCTAATAATATTTCAATCATCTGTTACGATTCGTTTTCGAAATTTTTGTATGCGGCAACACAAAATCTGCTGTAATAAATCATATACAAACCAGCGATAGTACTTAAGTAATTCCAAATGAAACGGATATATTATAATCTTAACACAGAAAAGTACCAAACAATTTGAATACCGTGCGCGCTCACTATCAAAGTGTTTCTCCCATTTTTCAACAATAAAAAAAAAAGAAATAAATTATAATTCTGGGGTACTCATTCATCAGCATAAATAAATCATTTTCGAGAAACTAATTCAACCAAAAACAAAGTATAAATATTTTTTAACAAAAAAAAAATTTGTTGATTTGAATTATTTATTTATTTGGTTTTGGTTTAGGTTCGTCTATGTATGTATATAGCATATATACATATACATATGCATATTTGAAAAGGTCCATCCATTCGTTCAATTCGTTTCGAGAGAAAACATCAGAAATAAATCATTTTTTATACATTTTCCATTCGAAATGGTTTTAGAATTTTCATCATCAACTAAACTAAATAAGTGCGGTGTTGTTGTAACACAATACTCGTAGATGGATAAAATCATATTGAATACCAGCAAACCAACAACAATCTCGTTTTGCATCCAACATTTTTCAAGAACAATATATGCTCTGTGTGTAAAGGCTAGTTTTGTTGTACGAGTATGTGGATGAAAATGTTTGTCTCTCTGGCTTAATTACGAAACAAGTCCAATTACTTTCGACGACTTTTCCGGCCAACAAAAACACACACACAAATTGTCAAAAACATAATCCAGTCGTTATAGTACATGTATATATCCGCTTGTGACGTTTTTTTCCTTCTCGAGATTTATGACGTCACAGCTGTCTTAAATGCTCTAACTTTTATATTAGTAATACCTTTCGTATACGTATACGTATATTTCGTTTGGATTATGATTATGATTATTATTATTAGTGTTATTATATGATTTTATGTATATTATACATAAAAGAGAAAGTTTTTCAATTTTCCGGAAACATTTTCCCTTTTATTTTATTTCATTATTACGAATCAAAGTGATATTACGTAGATTTTGTTACGATGCGAGTCGAGATATGATAAAAGAAAATCCAGGGAAAAATTGTTGTTGTGCCTTTGTTGTTTTTCATTTGGGCTGCAAATCATATTTTTATGAAAATTAATTTAATTTTGCTTTATATACATACACTTATGTTGTTGTTCAGTTGACCTTTGAACGTTATAAATATTGGATTCCTATATATCTAACAGAAAGATGAGCTTTATATAAAGTCTTTAAGTGCTTGTGTATGATTACAGTGCGAACATGATTAAGTCATGAGCAGTTGGTTTGATGGAGTTAAACCTTTTAAACCACACTTTAATATTTAAAATTGGAACAATGAGTTTGTATTTAAATTTCTAATTAACGTTTTCGAATTAAGGAAAATTATTCTTTTGAGTTTAAATTATAAAATTATATTGGGTTGATTCATAATACTTATGCAGTTTCCTTTTAAACTTTCCTTGAGACGGTCTTACTTTTATTTGTTCAATGTTGGTATTATTTCTAAACAGGTTGTCTGAAATTCATCCGCATTGTTCGAACGTCTTCAAAGAGGGAAAAAATCACTTAATCGAATTTAATTGATCACGGTTTAATTGTAGTGAAACACGATTGCAACTACCAGTTATTTCGAGTGTGGTTACACTTATGTCGTTAGTTTTATGAAAGTGGTGACTGTTCTAGTCAAACGGTCAGAACCTATACATGCAATTTGTGAAACGAGTTCGTGTTTTGCATTGTTATTGGATAATCCAATACACGAACACGAATTTACAGTGCGTACAGTTGGGAATATTGCAGTTGTAGCTCAAAATGTGTCTGAGCATCCATCAACTCTCTACCGTTCTCAAAAATTGAACAATTCACATGAGAATATTAACCGAAAATTATCTTTTTCGATGAAGCTTATATAAATAAGCGGAAGCAAGGCAATATGTCAAAAAGCAAAATTGTCATCTTTCAGGCTCAAAAAAGTGTAATGCTAAACATTGAAAGACTATCTAAGACTTAAAAATCAGCTAAATCAAAGTTGCCATGAAATAGGAGCCCATACCATCGAAATTGTTTTGAAATATGATAGGTTGACAGAATATCGTACTGTAAATTCAGCCGTGGAAGCCATTTGAAGGATAATGCATTTATTTCTCAACTTGGGGACTTTCTGAATTCCGAATTCCTCAATTTTGATGATCGTTCCATAATCCGTTTAACAAACTTTCTTTGCTGCGCATTATCTATTTTTAAGAACTCAGAATGTTGTCAGCACCACTTGCATGAACTTAAGATCAAGGAGCCAAAAATTCTTTCAATCTACTTGAAACCAATTCCCGGCGTCACATATTTATGCTAGATGTCTTAATTTTTAGTTCCAATAGAGATGAAGTCAATTTGGTCTATGTGTTTTTATTGGTAACCTTTGGAAATTTTCTGATAACAATACCATTACTGTTGAACCTTTGGTATTTCTGAACGAAAAATTGAAGGGGCTTCTTTGACATTAATTGTATAATTTGTGGATTTTGCGAAGAGTGAATTAAATATTAGTCGAACGAGATAAAGATCTACGGTAGATGTATCAAAACTACTTAGCCAGGCTCTCATTTTTCCTAGTCATTATTGATATGTGTGGTTTGGGATTATCGAAGATAAATTGCACATTTATCGCATTAGTACTACTAATAGCAGAATCAATCGTCAGAGTTTCTCATCACACTGCGGTCTCCAGTTCGATTCCCGCCGTTGACCAACAATTAATTTGCAACCGGATGACATAAAAACGCGGTTGTGTGTAAAATCATTCGTTGGGCTTACCACCTACAATGTGCACCAATTGCTAAAATTGGTTCGTAAGGTCTCAGTTAAAGCGAGGTAAGGGCCGTTTACAGCCTCTAAGCCATAGATTATTTTATTTTTTAATGTCGAGAAAAACAAAGCATTATCTTACATGTGGTGTTAAGTCGGGTTTTGTCATCGTTTCGCCATCTTCGTCCGTTTTGGACCAGGACCTATTTCACACTTTACGCATGTGACCTCCTTTTTATCACCATTATCGATTTTGTGTTTTTTAAGCAGCGATTTGCAGATTACAATTGGTAGCCCAAATAATTGGACTTCTTTTACAATCAGGGGTTATGCAAATGGTTCACAAATGTTTTGTTCCATGTTTAGTTCCACTCCTATGTTATAATATGAAATGTGTCTTCCCTGTATTTTTGAAGAATAACGTCCGAAGTGGTGGACAGAGCGTACTTTAATAAAGCATATTCCCCAAGGCCATTGGGAAAACTTTCATATGCCTGCGAAGCATTTTCGTGTACAAAGAATGCAATAATACAGTATATTATATTGTCTTGTGCCGTACACGTTGGAGGTCTGAAACTGGGTCGTGATTTCCTAAATAAATGAAAAAAGCTTTCATATCCTTTTGTTAGGCGTAATAAGGCTTTGATTCGGATTACTCTGAGAGTCTTGCCAAGAGCTTAGTCTTACAGTCAAATCACTCATTAACCAAGCCAGCCATTATCGTCTTGGTCGGCATGATATTGTAGTGAATTTTTTCCACTCAATTGATAAATTTTAGATTGTTAGTCACATACTGTTTCCAATATTTTCCAAAGACAAACGCTAACTTTGAAACTTTCAGTGTTCATGCAAACACGTCTTCGGCAAACTATATTAGATACAACTGGGCAGTCAGCCATAAAATGTACGTACGCACTACACAGTGACAGTTGATGATATTTGCCTAGCTGATGTTTTCGTTATAAACGTGGAGAGCGTGTTTAGTTCCTCATTTCTAGCAATATACATGCTGCACACGCATATGTTTGTATAGCATTTCTCCCGTACTGTTGGTAATCAATGTGTAGGTTGTACTGTCGTACAATAACGATAGACACAATTTTGGTGAATGGCTTAAAGATGTACCATTACAAAACTCGGTGAACAGTTTACCGATTGGGGCCTACTTACCTTCAAGTGAGGTTAACACTAGACTTCATCCGTTGGTGCTTTCAAAAAGGTCTCGTTTACCACAACAAACTATAAACCGACATTGAACATTGAAGACGAAATCACCAATTGAAAGTCGGATTTGCCAACAACATTTCAAAATGCCACAAAACAAGTAAAAAATGAGCATCAGCAGATGGTCATTTAACTACTTCAGCATTATAAATAAAAATTCTGTTCTTCATAACATCTTAAGATTGAAATCTGGTACGTTTTGTTCCATGGTACGAAACCCATGGCTAAAAATGACCAATTTTCTTCATCAACCTTATATCAAGACAACATAGATATATTCTCTAAATTTATAATTAATGCTCAAACCGTTTTTCATCTTCTGCTACTGAATAAAACTAATAAAGATTTTTTCGTGTTGTTGTTGTTGTAAGTTATGTATTTTTTATTTCAAAATCAAATTTAATTCTTCCCTTTTTCTTGGGTTGTTATCCTTGAAAATGAGATAATTAAAAAAAGATAATTCTTTATATTCCAATGAATTACACTTATATAGTATATATAGAGTAACACAACAAGTTCGTTTTAATCTTAAAATATTCTTCGTTTCCCATCTTCATCATCATCGTCATCATCGTAAAAAATGGAAAATAAGAAAATTTATAGCAAACAGTAGAAAATACATAAATAATAAAAGAAAAAGGTCTAAAATTCCCGAAAAGTATATTTTTTGATGACAGAAACGTGTTTAATTGCTTTTGACAAAAATAATGTTACCGTTGTGTTACCTAAGTGATAATTTATATCTCGCTACAAATTTGTGAAGATGTTAAATTATTCTCAACTAAAAAAAAATAAAAATATTTAATTTGATTCGGGAATTGGAAATGGATTGTGCGGTTTGTCAGTTTATAAATATACTCGCGTAGCTTGAAAATACAAAATCTGGTTTTGCGTTTTGTTTATTTACGTACGAATCAGCTAAATCTCGTATAGCTCTATGCCAGCAAATAGACTGACATAGAAGTCGGCCAATGAATACTGCATAGATGTGTTCATTTGGCATCTATCAGGATTTGAACTCTATACCTCTCTCGATACCTTCCTGTTCAGTGCTATTACAAGTCACAATAGCAGGAACGACGTCAAATCGTACAAGAGGATTTCAATGCTGAAATTGGAACGGTCAATATTGACCAGACAACTGTCATGGGTAAAAATGCGTTGAATGCTGTGCGAGACAGCAATTGAAAAAGACCCGTGGAATCTCGGTAGAGCTTGTCTACTTAGAATACAATCGAAAGCCTTGGATAAGTTATGATACATATACGAAACGATTAAAGAAAGCCGTCAACTTAGGCTACAAATGTACCAACAACAAAACACGGGAGAGATGAAACGTAGATACGAAAAGACATCAAGAAGGAATATGGCAACGAATGATTAAAGAAAATATGTAGAAAATATTCTTAAGGATGCTAAGGGCAGCAGCAGCCCCAAAATAGGCGAGTACTACGTCTATAAGATGGTATATTGGTTATAAGATTGGCATAATATGAAACACTGTTATAAGAATATATTGGGAGGAATATTTCGAAGCAGACGGTGTCAAAAGAACCGAAAGTCTCTTCCAGCCTCTAATGGAGAAGAAAGTTAAAATATCATTCAAAAACTAAAGAACTGGAGGAGTATTCAAAATAAATTCATCTACAGCTGAAAACACACTAAAATCAATAATCCTAAAAGTGTGGAATTGTAGCAGAATATCTCAAAAATGGAAGCAAGGGTTACAATTACAATAACCAAGAACAGTGACCTAAGAGAATGCAAAAATTGGCGACGTATTTCTCTTCTAAATACAACAATAAAGATACTTGCAATGATCATCTTTGACAGAATCTCATCTACAATCAATACAAAATTAGAAAGTGCATTGATCACATCCACTCAATTCCAGTGAATAGCATTTACAATTCTATCTGCTGAGGATTTTACATACCTATAGTAAGCTGGTGTAAGGTCAAAAACATTCCTCTGATATCTGGTTGTGATGCTAATGCACATCACTCTCTGTGGGGTACCAACATTAATAACAGAGGTTCTGCTCTGCTAAACTACTTAAGTTCATCTGAGTTGGATATCCTCAATGTTGGATGTGAACCAATTTTAGTTAACTCTGTCCGCAGGGAGGTAATTGACATTAGTTTGTGTTCCATGTCTTTCACTAAATTTATTTTAAACTGGAGAGTTTAAAATAATTCTGGGTGACATGTGTATTTCACTATGAAGATTTGTTCGTCTGTGGACTTAGAATTGCAGGCTTCTGGTCTGTCTTTAAAGCTATTACAACAGCGTTTGAGACTTCGTGTCTACTTGTCTCGAACCAAGAAACACAGAATAAACCTTTCTGGTGCTCCACTCTAAAAAAGTTACGGAAGACTACAAGAAAGCTGAAGAATAAGGCAAGAAGATCTAATCTTCAGTCTGATTGGGATAGCTTCCTAGCTGCACAAAAAGTGTACAAAAAAGAACTAAGAGCATCGCAAAGATCTGCCTGGGTTATCTTCTGTGAGGAGATTAATAAACTTAACAAGTCTTAACGTAGCAGGAATAATACCTCTAGACTTGATTCACTTCGTCTACCTAATGGCAAGCTTACCTCCTCGAAAAAGGAAGAAGGTGACTTACTTCTCACTACCCATTTCCCGGGATGTAAAACCATTACTACCGACAATTCTGGTGTAGTCATTAACAATTTGAATGTAAGTCCCAATTGGGACTTAGCCTGTAGATTAATTAATTATGAGGTCCTATGTTGGAGCGTGTTCTCTTTCGAACCCTTCAAATCTGCCGGTCCTGACGGTGTCTTTCCTGCTGTGTTACAGTAAGGATTTCCTCTCATTAAGGAACATTTACTACATTTGTTCCAGGCATGGATCGCTTTTAGTTCTGTTCCACAATCTTGGAGCAGAAGTAAAGTAATTTTTATTCCTAAAATTGGCAAGTCGGACTGCACCGACCCACATATTATATTTTGTACGGATAGTAAAATTGTTCTTAACTCCTTGTACAACCCTCTAACCAGCTCTAAACTGGTACTGGATTGTAAGAAACTTCTGAATCTCCTTGGTCGTAACAACAATTTAACGGTCATGTGGGTTCCTGCCTATTGTGACATTGAGGGCAACGAAATTGCAGACTGTTTGGCTAAAACTGGTTCTCACCTATATTTCGTAGGTCCTGAACCAGCTGCGCCTTTACCTATTTATATAGTGAAAAAAACAATTAAAACAGTTACCCTATCGAATCTAAAGCGGACGTGGTCAGCTACCGCTACTTATCGTAAGGCGAAATACTTTGTCAGAGGGATTAACTCTAACCTGACAAATTACGATCTTTCATTGAAAAAGGACAATTTGAGAATTTTAGTCTCTATACTTACTGGTAATGGCCGTTTCAAAAGTCACCTTCATCGCATGGGACTAGCCCATGCGATGAAGGTGACTTTTGAAACGGTGATGCCGTATGCGACGAATGTCTGGAAGATGTTGATGATAGTTTACACTTCATCAGCAGTTGTTCAGCTTTCGACCGCATGAGATCTCTTGTCTTTAGCTGCAGGTATATTCCTGTAAATATACTGTCTTCTCTACCCTGGTTCAAACTGCTTCAGTTTGCTAAGGTTGTAGAACGCGTCTGTGCGCTTTGATGAAAGTCTAGGTTTGCACCATTGGCCCTTTGTGGCGTTGAGTGAAACCTTATAGGATTCCAACCAATTTTAATAATAATAACAATAATAATTCTATCTGCTCTTCGTCTATTTCGAACGCGCATTTAATACGATAAATATAGGAACGCAATATGGCAGATACCTTCTGAAATGGCCATCCCAAAGATATTGATTGAGCTCATATAAAAAATGAATCGCAATGATGGAAACCGTGCACTATAATACTTAAGGAGAAAAACAAGGATGCGAATTCTTACCTGATTGCATTGGACAATGTAATGCGGAAAATGAATGTCACACCTTCTAATGGTATACAACGGACATGCATTTGGACATGCACGAAGTTGTTATTCTCATGATAAACATCAAAAATCCCTAGACTGTGAGACTCAACTCAAATGTAAGCGCACCGATGCACATCAAATACCCTAGCTGCACCATATCATGAAACCGATAAAGCCAGACTAACATTCAACATGTTACATCTTATGTGTAAAATTAGTATTAGGGTGAGACATGAAAACACACAGTCAAAATGCATATAGAGAAACAAATCAGTCAGACAAAGACACCGAAATAAAGAGACGAAAGTTGAGATGGATTGGCACTGCGCTTACCAGGAAATCATCAAGTGATGTAACGAGGATTTCATTGAACAGGAAGTAGGGATACCAGCGATGGCATAGAAGAGAACAATACTAGCTGAAGTAAAACAACTTAAATCATGCGAAGAAATAAAAGCTATAGCCCTTAAAAGAGTGGATGGTACAGACTAAACAAAAAACGGAAACCAAATCATCCGTGCCATCTGCCGTAGCTTTAACGAAATTTGGTCGGTGTACGAACATGTATTCTCACAATACGAGAAGATATCTGATATTGGATCGAATTGCATTCGGTAATGGTATCCCCCTAAATATATACATACACACACACGCGAGTATGTACACACAAACAATCATATAATAATTTCGTTTGAACATCATAATAAATCAAAATACAAACATCAAACGAAAGATGAAAAATCATTTTCCACAGAATCATTTCCATGTAAATAATTCCATGCTTTGTACATTTTTGTTTTGACCCAAATCGTTGTACTTGTAATATTATTTGGCCAAATGAATACAACTGGTAATTTAATAATTTTTTCCACGAACCTATATTACAGACCAGCATTACCACACAATCGTACATAAATGTAATTTAATTAACTTTTTCACAACTTGTTGTTTGCACCAAAATTAAATTATTATATGGGTTTAACGAAACCATATAAAAAGCATATAAATGGAATAATTGTATTCAGTCGTCTGGTCGGTTGGGTTTGTCTCACAAAAAAAAAACACAAAAAACTTTGTCTCAAACGAAGCTTCATGCAATAAATTCGATTAATTAATTGTGAATAATTCAAAATATGTTTTGCTGATTGTTCGAGATTTTTTTGCTTCTTCCGAAACACAGCATCTTATACTCGTATGTATGCTGCCAAAAAGTAAAACTAACATTAAAATCTCATTTCAATAATGACAAAAATTCATTATGCTGCTTACTTACATTTATTTTCGATGGAATAACAATGAAATTAAGAAAAATGGTTGAAGAAAACTAGTTCCTTGAAGATGTATACGAATTGCTGTATGTACGAATCTAGTGGAATCCATTCAAAGAGGATATTAATAATAATTTATCATTTTCTTATTTGAATATATGTATGTATGTATGTATGAAGGAAAATGGAAAAACAGAAATCAGTCATAACTGTGTTGTATACAATAAGGAATTATGCAAAATGAAATTTGTATGAATTGCAATCTCGTTTTTTTTCGTCCAAAATATGTCTGATGTTGCAGCTTAATGTCGGTGTCTGTTAACATTTGTGAAATGTAGATTAAATATTTTCGAGTTGGAATACAACGTTTGAATGATATATGTATAATGTATATGTATACAAGATTTGATTTAGGATATTACTTAAAGCTTGAGCTTTTGAATTATACGATGTTAAATAGACTAATTTACATTTGGACTCAACTGTATATTGCATGCGGTCGTTGAGCTACAGAGTATGCGACCTAAAATAACGTTTGTACTTTGTTATCTTATAAGCACATCAAGCCATTCAAAACTATGGTTCTGCCTCCAATGTGGTGCTGTGCTAGAAGTATAATATAGCTGTGCAATATGTCACATGACGACTTCTATAGGACTCACTCGGTAACTTTCTAAATATGTTTAGTTCAATGGCTCAGAAAGGTGTAACAATTCCAAAAGTCAGTCCTCGTTGATTTCAACCATCGTGGTCCAGAATTCTATTTTGGTTGAGGTAAAGTATCATGAAAATTTAGGTTCTGTTAAATTCTGACCTATTTGATATGCATTTGCAATTGAGGCAGCGCCCTTTGAGCCATCAATTACCTCATTTCTTGTATGAAACCATAGGTGACCAATGTTCTGTATTAGAATTATTTAATATGACACCTACGTCATCTATGGTTTATGGTTTCAATTCCACTGACAGATAGCAATTAGGGTTTTGTAATAAACTTTAGTGATATATTGACACGAAGTCAGTTTTTCATTCAGGGCTCGATACTTAACTGATGGTTTATACGTAAATCGAACCTTTAACCGGAGTTATATAGTGGGAAGTCACAAAGGGCCAATATAGCCTGAGTGCCAGATAACACTACAATAAAACAAAAAATGGTGTTCATAGTTCATCTAATTTAATAAGTTCCTTTAGTTTGACTAACTCGTTGTCGATAAAGGGACTGTATACTGAGTCTTAAAAAATATAATAAACATCCTTCTGAAGCAGGGTATTTTTTGGAGGCTTAACCGAAGATTCTTATGTAGCTCTCTTATAGATTCTTTTACTTCGAGGTTGTACTCTGAATGGATACCATAATGGGACTATTCAGAAATAGAAACATCATCATGACTATTCACATCTCTAAACGCTGTGTAAAACATTACTTGCTCTGTAGATAGGGTGGTGTAGTCGCTCTAGTGGCAGAGAAACTGGCGTGTTTGCTTTGTCATTCGGGGGTCTCGGGTTCGATTCCAGTAGTGGTGACTAAACATCAATCACGATTGGGTTTTTTAAAATGTAAGTGTATGTGGGTTCCGCAGTGGCATTGAGTAATGGAATAATTTTAGGGTGATGTGCTTGGTTTGAACGAAATTCGAAGCTACTCGACTTGACCTCTTAAGATAAATAGGTTTAAAAGCTCGAAAATGGTCTATTAATCGACTTCAACATAAATATAAATAAATCCAGTTCATTGGAAAAGTGAAGTCTTGCAAGCTACTTCTGTTATTTGTATCTTCTGCACGTACTGAATAAAGAAGGTAAACCAAATTACGTTATTGTGATACAAAAAATGGAAGTTTAGAAAATGTGTAGATCTTTGTGTAGAAAAAAACAAAGCAAACAGTGGAAATTGTGTGGTGTATAAAGAGTTAAAAAGAACGCTAACTCTATGGTTCAACCTGCATACAAAAAGTAATAAACTATCGCTCCAAAGTATCCGATCGTTATATTAAGTTTTTTTTGTTGTTATCTCTACAATCTGTTTCGGGCTCGAGGCACTTCCAACTCTTTCGCGGTTCTCTTATTTACGTCCTTGCCATACGCCATTACAGCCAAATCGATAGGTCCGATTTACGTAGAACCATCTGCACATTTCCTAGTTCTATGACAGCCTATGGATTGGCCCATGAATTCTGCACGCCAACAGGAGGTCATAGATGTGTTCATTCACACCACCGATCGTTATCGTATGGTTAAAAATCCCTTTTACATCCTGCCCGTATCGGGATTCAAAGCCGATACCTCCCGCTCCAACTGCCGCAGCTTTAAGCACTGCGCCACCTGGGCGGTTATATTAAGTTGCCTTCTAAAATTTATAAACAAATTGATTCAGTTACCATTTGTGCTTAAGCCCAATATTTTTAGTAACATAATATATTGATTCTTAAATCAAATGTGACGAATGGTTAGAGTTGCGTCAGTTGAAAAGAAAACATTACGTTTGATGTTGGTGGGTGAACATCTAAGACCTCTCAGTACAGTATAATATTTATGGGCTTATCCAACTTTTATATGTCAGAACTATATGACAGGATTTATTTATTCAATAGGCAGATGGTCTACGCAAACCAGAGCTATATGTTTTCGTTGATCATCTTTTGTGTCCGCAACGTGGCCTATCAGCATCGTTCGTTATAATTTTTTGAACAACTAGTTTATTTAATGCTTGGAACTAGGTATGAAAATCAGTGTCATGCAAGTCTAGTTCAGAAACTCTCAATAACGTTCGTCAGTGACTGTAACAACTGAATCATTCGGATTTTCGAAATAATATGGTCGAACGACACCTTGAGCCCAAATTTCTCACCATACTGAAACATTCTTCGAGTTATGTAATGGTGAAATTTTATAGTCACAATTCTTATAAACATAGCGACGATATTGAATGTGTATTTGTGCATCATTTGGTTTTAACTCGTAAACCTATCCAATTTTATATGGAAAAAGGTGTAACCTGATGTAAATTTCATTGCACAAACTGCTGAGAACATCGACTGGTGGAAGCTTCGAGGTGTTTAATACTTACTTGCACCGATCAATATTCACATTATTTTTGAACTGCACGAGTTCTTTCAGCAAGCGCAAGATCACAGAAAGCCGCTTATTGGTGAAAACGTTGCACCAATCGGTAAATTGTATGATTGCTAGGTGCACTACGAACACAAAAAGAAACTCGATTTCCATAGTTAATTGCCCATATCTGTTCTTTACACTGTCAAATATGAATTGAGATTTGTTTTTGCCTAAATGGCAGTAAAAATTTCGAATATAAATTCTTGTATCCTGTATTTTTACTTTGTTTCGGGATAAGTTACGTCATTTGACAAATTTCCAATAGATCGATAACATTTTGGACTACTATGCTAGGTGACTAATCATAACTTATAGCTACTATTCAGGTGTCGATTGGGTCCCTGAAGAATAGTAAAGTTGTTAATTCGACTTATAGCAGCTTGTTACTGGTTACTGGTAGGTGACACTATTTTTTACTTTAATCACTTTAACACTTCACTGGTTGGTTACCTTAATTTTTATGTAGTACATTTTGAGACGTTTCCCTGCATCACTGTACTGATGTGTACAACTGGTTTCAATTCGTTCACTGCATTTTTATAATGTCTAGTTTTATCTCTTTCCTTTTTTACAAGCACAAGAAAACTTTCATTACCACATGAGGCGTTGAAGTATATTGCATTATACTCGTATATTGCAGTCTTCGGTTGGATTAGAACCAGCTCCTTTTTAGACCACTACTTATTCTATGTATACTGTATACTATAGAGATATTATATTGTTCTCAGCAGAGGTTGAGTTATAGTCATCTTCTTCTTGATGTAAAATACTAGGGCCAGTTTTCAATGTTCTTCGTTTCCAGCGCTAATAATTTTACTAAGTTAACTCGGAACCTCCTTGATTTCGATGAATTTTCCTATTTGGGAAAGATAAGGGATTTGTGTAGTATTAAGTAGCATAGTCCGCAATGAAGTTCGAGTTGAATGACAAATCATATTTTGTATAGCCTTTAAGTACTTCACTATACTTAGTAGAGTACTGGGTCATAAATAAAGATTATTGATTAAGTACATTTTTATATTTCTTCTCGAAAAATACATTTTCAATACTTTGTACGTGTATTTATACAATAATTTTTCAATCCTGTAAACCAAATCATCCGACACCAAAAATTTATGTATTTTCTAATAAGTAATTAAAATTTATAAGTTTTATAATTTTTTCCGGTTTTTCGAAAAACGAAACTAAAATAAAAATCAGTTTTATAGATTACGATACGATAGTTAAATGTAGTTTTCCAATATTGTGTATAGATTTATAGAGGAGATATACTATAATTTCTATGTCACAGCGAAATAAAAGAGTAACAACCTTCCACAATCCCTTCATACACTTGGTACATTTATATAGTGAGTGAGTCTATCGTCTAAACCAACTATATATGTATACTTTTAAGTACTTAGCTGTGATAATTAATATTTATGATTTACATAATTCTTCGAATATAAATATAGAAATTGAACCCAAATTACGATACAAGGGGTTTTCGTGTTCCTTTGCCGAGATAAATCAAATTAGAAAATTAGAAAAACAGCAATTAAAATAATTAACACATAATGTTGTTTGTTGTATATATTTCCACCATAAAAAAAAAAAACAACATACATACATAATAAATAATTTAATTGTTAAAATTTATTGTTAACTTTTTCTAAACTCTGTGATCTTTTTGTGTTTTAGGTTCCTTATGTCGTCTTATATATGGTATATCGAGCTTGTGCTTCCATATACCATGTACGAGTACAATACAAAGTGATAATTTGTCTAATGTTTTTCTGTTTTTCTTTTGAAAATTGACATAAAAATATGTTGTAACATAAATTTGGAATTGTCTTGTTTGTTTTTTTTTTTTTTTTAATTTTATGTTGTATTATATAAGAATGTGGAACTAATTTGTAACGAAATTAGATATAATATATACCACTAAGGGTCTTTTTATGATTGTGTATTTTTTTTCTTTCTAAATTTCCAAAATTAGATATTCTTCGATTTAATTAAAAACAACATTGTATGCAGTTAAAAAATTTGGTTTGTGCCATAAGTCGACTAGTAGGCATTTTGTCAGTGAAACTGGTCCCAAATACTATTTTCTTGTCAAATTTTATCTACTGTGAAAAGTATGTTCCAAATTCTGGTGTCTACTCCAACTTTCTAATAGAACTCAAATATAAAGAGCATGAGAATTGTATATGCTACTTCTATTTGAGCTAGTGTCGCACGTTATTCCTCATTTCATTGCGCTATTACTTTGTCCAGGTCAGTAGCTCGTTGCAACTGTCTGGTTGTTTCTTCTATGTTACCATCTACTACTAAAGTAGCAGTATCGACTCGAAAGCATCGATCAGTCTTAATTTATTATATTTAGTAGTTATTATAGTATTCCTATAGAAATGCCATTCTTTATAGGTCAGTTTAACTGCTGCAACGTTGATTTTTAATGGGTAGTATTATGTGATTACCCACTTACTTGTTGTTGGTATACCGTTGTAAGATTTACGAAAGATTCTCATGAAAACCTTTGCTAAAACTGGAAATATTTAAAAATTGAGATATTATCCTGACAGGTATTATTGTCCGTGAACCATGGCAACTTAGCTTTTTCAAACGTGATAATATGACTTAATACAATACCTAAAAACTCTTATAAAAAATATTGAAGTCAGTTAGGAACATTAACATTAATAGATACGATCGTATTGTGACCTTAAGCATAAAGCTTATAAAATAAAAATGTCTACTCGTTTGAGATTCAAAGAGATTCGAAAATTTGTTATACAATTACTGTTTAACGTGATTACTGAATTTTTAAACGTGTCATGTTTGATTCACGTATAGAACCATCCATGTTCTCGATGAGTGATTTAAATTGATTCAATCTGCACTAAAGTGTGTATTGTATCCTTTTCTTACATGAGTACTCATGGTGAATCCTGAATGTTGTTAATGAATCGTTAATCCATCTTTTAGCTCTCCCGAATTTTACATTGGCAAATAAATGAAACTAACAGTAATATTTATACTTTGCCTGCAGTAAACCACTCTTTCAATTGGTTTTATAATGAGTCACAATCACCATAGAAAGAATTTTTGATCTTAAAATCATCATTTCTGACAATAAAGTTCGATCCTATTGATTAACAAACTTGATTGGTGATCTATGTTTTTTTTGTGCTTTTGCTATCTTTTGCTATGGCGAATTACTTGTTTACGTCTCACTTTACTTCATTACAGCCAAATCCAGGGCGTACGACAATGAAGGTTTGATTCACGTATAGAACCGTTTTCAAATAGCATAGCTCCGTATACCCCCTATAATACTGACATGGATGATGAGCCCATGAATCCGCACTCTAACAAGAGGTCGTAGATGAGAAAAATATTTTTGCATACGGCTCCTATCGGGATTCGAACCCGGTTACTTCCAGCTCCATATTCATTTGCTCAGTTGTTATATCTTCATAAAGTGTTTGGTGGTTTCTTTTACGAAGGCTAATGATGTCATCCTCGCTCTTCCTGACGGGTATGTGGCGTGAAAGTTACCAAACCATATTTCGAGTTTTGCTAGCCGTAACATCTTTAGAACGGTTCGGATTTCTTCAACAACTTTTACCATAGCAGCTTCACATTATTGCCAACCATCGGATTGCCCTGTCAACAAAAATAACTCATCAAATCGCTGTTTACTGCGACTGGGTGAGTTCTTTTTGTTGACAGGGAATCTTCAGTGAATTGTTTCTCAGAACATTGCACACTTTGAGGTTTCCTTTAGCAATATTTCTGTATATAGTTAAAAACCTTAACATCCAGTCCTCTTTTTTACCTCTTTAATCATTTAATTTTTTGCTTTTAAGGAACTTCTCTTTGATTATATATTGTGGTTCATTTTCTATTTGGTTCTATTTATGAAGATGCTGCGTAAAATCTTTTATTTGAAGCTTTAAATCGGATAGCTGCAAACAACAATACCTGTTATATCAATTATTTTTGTTTCAAAAACTGTACAAAATAAACCTGAACTGCCAGATGATCTGAAGATCATACATACGGCACTTAAGATTCCGAAACCAGCAGAGCAATAGCTTATAGCATAACCTGTCTTTCAGATTATGGTATAACCTGTATATGCACTTCAATCGCTCTAATACTATTCCAGGCTTCAATATTTTTAGGGCGGAAAGCAGCAGAGCTTGCTGAATTTGAAATAAAAGTTCAAGCATTGGAGTTTACGCCATAGATCTAGAAGCAATAGCCGCATAAGGTATGAGCGGTAAAATAGAACTCAAACATAAAGAGCATGAGCATTATGAATAATGCTCATGCTCTTTATGTTTGAGTTCTATTTTACCGATCATACCTTATGCTGCTATTGCTTGCATGACTGCTCCTTCTGTCTGAGCTTAGCGTCGCACGTTATGCCTCATTTCATTGAGTTATGACTTTGTCTAGGTCAGTAGCTCGTTGCAATTGGCTGGTTGTTTCTTCTATGTTGTTATCTACTGCATTTTAGTAGTATCGACACGAAAGCATGGATCAGTCTTGCTTTATGATATTTAATGTTCTTAGTATTCAGAAATCGTGGATGTCATCCTTTATTAAAGGACTGTGTAACTGCTGGAATGGTGTTTTCTAAAAGCGATTTGATATGAAGGAATAAATTTAATGGGCTCAGCTTTTATTATGTCCTTGATAATGGCCTTAAATATATTTGTTCTATTATTGTACTGTGCGGGTATTTTTTTCACTTTGTTTTTTATTTCTTCTGTTAACACTTCCAGAGTTATGGGTAGTATTATGTGATTACCCACTTACTTCTTGTTAGCATACCGTAGTAAGATTTACCCCATAGTAAGGAAATATTTGAACATTTGAATATTATTAACATGGAAGCTTTCCGTGTAGTCTTTGAAACAAGGAAACTTAGTTTTTTCAAACATGATAATATGACTAAATACAATGCCTGAAAATATTGAAGTCGGCTAGAAACATCAACATTACTAGATACGATCGTATTGCGATCTTAAGTCAATAGCTTATAAAATCAGAATGTCAACTACCTTTTCAAAATTCCAAGAGACTCGAAAATTTCTTCCACGAATTTTGTTTAACCTGAGTACGGGATTTTGTATCATTTTGTAAGTGTGTTTTGTATCATTTTCTTCCATTAGTACTATATTTCATGGTGGATCCTGTATGTTGTTAATGAATTGTGTAAGCTCATATTCTATCTACCCCGAAAGCACGTCTTATTGTTAGAAAGCTTGGATAGATTTGTTTTTTATTACCACCACAGTGTTTGGCATTATAACAGGTAACTGTTTTTCTTTATTGCTTCTAGAGTGCCTGCAGCAAACCACTCTTTTCCTTTGATTGTAATTAGTCACGATCATCTTAGAAAATATTTTTATCTTAAAATCATTTCTCAAAATAATGTTCGATCGTAAAAAGATCAAGATTGATAATCTATGTTTGTTGTTTTGTATCATCTTTATAATCTTTTTTGGAGCTCAAAGCACTCCCATTTCTATTGCGGTCTACTGTTTACGTCCATCTTTTTCCATTTCAGCTAAATCGATGACGTACGATCTAATTTACATAGAACCGTCTGCAGTTTCCATCGCTCCATGCCACCCTATAGTACTAATATGGAAGATGAGTTCATGAATTCTGCACTCCAAAAGGAGGCGGTAGATGTGTTCATTATGGTTATTAGACGGCGAAAAATAGTTTTTGTATCTGGCTCCTATATCGGGATTCGAACCAGGTTCGTCTCCGCTCCGTTTTTCATGTGCTCAGTTGTTATATCTTCATATAGTCTTTGGTGGTTTCATTTATGATGACTTATAATCAGTTTCTCGCTCTTTCTATATCGGGATGAAAACTTACCACAAAACATATTTCGGGTTTTGTTAGCCGTAACAGCTTAAGAACGGTTCGAATTTCTTCAACAACTTATACTAGTTGATAACATATATCTGTTCGATTTTTGTGTTCTACTTCTTAATTGTTGCAGCTTCACATTATTACAAATAATCGGATGCGTTCTATTTGCTGACAGGGAGATCTTCAGTGCATTATTTCTCTGCACATTTCACACTTTGAGATTTTTTGTACCTTAACATGCAGTCCTCTATTTTTCCTCTTTAAGCTTTTAGATCTTGGCTCTTAGGGACTTCTCTTTTATTGATTATTAACTCTGGTTCATTTCTATTTTGTTCTCTTTATGAGACGTCTACAGCATCTTCCATTTGAAGCAAGAATTATGTCGGTCTGTTTTAGTCGGATAGCTGCAAACGAAGTGAATGGGAACATCACCACCCTCAAGGCATTAATCGCAAATAACATGCTGAGATAGACCAACGTGAATATGATATTAAAAGCTATCACATCCACAGTGTGAATAGTATAGTAAAAACCCACAGTTTATCCTCTTTCACGGAAACTTTGAAAATTTTAAAGTTTCGTTCACTTCGAAACATTATTGACTTATGTCAGCTAGAGGTAGCAAACCACGATGATTTCGAATTACCCAAATTTAAAGATTCAGCAATACATGTTGTAGCTATTGATTCTGCTTGAATTCCTGCACAAAATGAACTTGGAATGCCAGATAATCTAAGATCAAACATAAGGCAGTATATATTCTGAAAACTGCAGAGCAAGATGATAACCTATTTTTTAGTTTATGGTATAACGTCTCCATCCACTTCAATAGCACTAATACTATTCTACGCCCCAACATGTTTACATAAAAAAAACAGAGCTGCTGAATATAACATAACAGTGGGTAAGCACACAACACCTACTGCAGCTCTTGAGATGGCTGTTGGCCTGGTGTCGCGTAATCTTGGAATCAAAATGTGTGTAGCGCAAGCAGCTGCTCGCCTACAAGGCAGAACAATATTTTTGACCTTTCTGGGTACTGTCAAATATAAAGGGAGTTGGTCAGACACACAACTGCCCAAATGCCCTCAGACATTATGGTTACGAAACACTTCTTTGGGAAATTATTTTATGTAATAATTTCCGAAAATTATATATTGGTTTAATAGCCTATCTTACCTCTGTGGTGACGGTATGATAATCTTTACTGACGGATCAATATGCTGTAATTTAGCTGGTTGAATTATCTTTCACACTTGGTCGGTACGCTACTGTTTTTCGGCTGAAAATGCTGCAATTATGAAAGCATCAGTTTTTGCAATGAAGATGAATGAAGAGATCGTCATATCTGCATCCTTTGTGACAGTGAGGATTTCGATTGCCCTAAATCGACTAGGTGGATACCAAGTTACATGGGTATTAAAGGAAAGTGGCGGCCACCACTTTTGTGGAACTTAAACCCGCTTTAGAAGTGACGCCATTATCTCTTAAAAGTGATATCAACTATCACTTTGGTGATCTACACCAGAAGCGATTGGATAACCTCATCTTTTTAACAATAAATCTGCAAAGGTCTCGGTCCTTCTTGAACTATGATAGACACACTTTGTGGATCTTGCAGGGCATTCTCCCGAGCATGGTTCCCTCAATAGTACTTATGTTCCGAATGAAAATTCGGAACATTACAAACTGCGAACAGTGTGGGGAGAACAAGAAACTGTTGAGCACTTCTTGTGCTCCTGTTCTTGATACTCTTACCATAGACTCCACTGCTTTGAATCACAATTCCTATTTGAGGATCAACTGACGACATTGAGGATACTAGATATCTCGGAGAACAAACAGATTTAGGGACTGAGAGGTACGTATGGGAGGGGATGTCACAGTGGGTTAAACGAACCTGATTGATTGGGGAAAAACCCAGGTTTTTCTTACAATTATTCTACATTGCCAGTATGTTATAGAAGCTGTTTGATGTTTTATGATGTATAATAGCTTTACCAAAAAAAAACTGACACAGAAAATTTCTGAGTAATTAAATAATTAGAATAGTTTTAAATGAATTCATTCTTAAATAATTCCAATATTCTCAGAACATCACGTCTCAATGGTAAAGAGTGTAGCTAAGTTGGATCAAGATAATAATCCTGTAGCTCCGAACAATGAAGCCATGGTGCTCCAATCTTATAAGGAGATACCGGTGTATTTATCATACACCATGTATAACATTAATAATTTTGTCTATAATCCTTTCTAGTGTCTTAAAAAATATGGACGAAAGACTTATTGGCAGAAGGAATTTTAGATTTGTATAACACAAATGCGATCCGGAAAATATTAAGTTGTGGTTATAAACGAAAGTAAAATGATAGAATTTTTTATCAGGACCGTCAGCTTTGATGTGCTTTTGCCAATAATTCCGTCAAATATTTCATGATTGGATCGTGGAGCGCGTTTTGGTTTAATTCGTTAAATTATTACATCCAAAGATTTTAATTTCTTCAATATTTTCAGATTTGTATCCCTCATTATTGTGATCTCCTTGCTACATCTCAATTCTAATAAAATGATGAATCGATATGAAGTTTAAAGTCTCCACTGTGTATTCAACATCACGAAGAATTATGTTCAAAAACTTTGAACATCCAAACATAAAACATAAAATTTTTTTTGTTGTTGTGCATATAATTATTATAATGCATTTCTAAATTAATATTATAATTAATTACATAATTATGTATGTATGTGTACAGAGACAAACAATAATTTAAATGTGTCTCATGGGCCCCAAACCGATCACCAAATGTGTATTGAATCGCTGTACATAATTGTGTATATATACGAGCCGGGCCAATACTAAACTTTAAAAAGTAAACATATTCAACAAAATAATTATATTATTTGTTTATAATAAAACTATAATTTGATATTTTGTTGTAATTAAATTTAATTTTTCCCAAAGCGATGTAATTTATTTTTAGTCGATCATTTGTCGAAATTTCAAACACAATCAACTTAAATTCGAATCGATTTGTTGGCTGCGACGATTGTGCGAGCTGCTGCACTGATTAAGACTTTGTTGTGTCTCGCGAGACTTAAATTACAATTCAATTTGCGTTTGAGTATATATCCACTGTATATCCACTGTATAGTCTATAACCGACCCATTTCGATTCCGTAGAAAAGCAATAAAATTGTCTAGAAATAGAAATTTGAAACCGAAATCATGTTGTTTTAAACCATTATATCTGTCATGATGAGAGTCGGATACCTTTTCCACGATAGCGTTGCATTTCGAGAGGTCGACCTAAATATAAATATAGTTTTATGTTTTTATTAATCGTCATGATATGTACATATGTATGTATATAGATAGATACACTTTGTGAGACGCCCAATTGTCTTCTAATCATTGATTAAATCTTTAAAAACAAATATTGTCAAAAGTATATATACATAAACATCTTACTTACGAGTTCTTTATGTCATAACATTAAATAAAAACAGAATGATAATGGATTTAGTCGGTCGTTCGAGTTAAATACGATATATGTTGTATATATACTCGTAAAAATAGAAAATCGAGATGATTTCTGTTTTGTATCAGTTTTCCCTCCTGCAACACTGCTAATAACCATTACATTGCAATATATATAAGATTTATTTATTTATATGTTTAACCTTCAAAACAATATTAGATAAATCTTTCAAAATACTAGCGAGATTATCATGGTATCTGAATTTGGAATCTCAAACATGTGGCGATCATAACTGGATTTAACGCGCAGAATTATCGATATATGTCAGCAGACGAATTAATAGTTTATTACAGTGATAAACATATGTGCTCTAAATTTTTTGAATCTGATTTATTAATTCAATTAAATTAATTTTTTTTGGAATTTAGTTTAATTATTTGTGACAGTTTATGGGTCCTAATTCATTATAGAATTTGTAGCGTAGTAAAAACTATTTATTATATGAGATTATTTTTAATTAAGAGCAATACTAATAGGTGAGTTGTTTTGACAATTCTATACATATATATTGAACCGATATAACTCTTAATTTTTCAATTAAATTTGTGATTGAATGGTTTCGAAAAACATATATATTGTTTGGGAGTAACCACTTAAATCATTTCTAATCTAATAAACATTAGATTGCTGTATCGATAAATAAACTGTCCACCCTAATGTCAACATTTAAGTTCATAAATCTTCAAATTAAACTTCGATATCCACTTTGGATTTACAATAACATATTATTATTTACCAATCTATGTACATGTACAGTTTGGAGACACAATAACTATAATAAAATACCCTAAGATAAAAAGAAAGATAACTATGTACACCAAGACCTCGCTTTGCGTTGCAGAGACGTTTCAAAAAAATTCGCCGCAAAGTATTGAATTGATATCGGAGGAGGTTGGTCCATTATGTTTGTCTATAAATGCGTGGAAATAGTCTTGACGGTTACTAGTTTCAACAAGCAAATCAAGGAGTGTTCCCTAGAAGTCTGATGTCGAAAACATGGGAAATTCTCAAGTCACCCAGATCTCTTGATTTGATTCTTCCGGAATTATTTTTGTTATGTTATTTGATGTACGCCAGCAAGCCTCAGACCTTTACCAAGCTCAAGGCAAACATCGTGCCATAATCATTACTTACCGCCTGAGATGTTCATAAAGATTTCGATGCTAATAATCAAATTAATATCAATGGATATTAGCCCATTATGTCTACCCGCAGATGCATGAGAAAAGACTTGACGATTAAAGGTTTTAACAAGTTAATCAAACAATTTTTTCTGCAAGGAATATTTCGTAGAAGTCTGATGTCAAAAAATAGCTACATTGGCTGTCCAACCAGATCTCTTGGTTTGACTCTTCCGGACTTCTTTTAGTTAGGTTATTTCAAAAGCAAATTGTACGCCAGCAAGTCTTAGACCATTGCCGAGATCGAGGCAGAGATTGGTGTTGAAATCAGCGCTATGCCGCCCGAAATGTTTGAAAAGGTTTTGATGGACATTGGCCCATTATATTTGCCTGCCAATGCTTGAAAAAGGTTTTGATAGATACTGGTTACATCAAGACGGTGTGCTATACTACAATAAAAAGCACTAATTCACTTTCTGCAACAAAAATGTTTTCGTTAAAATTTTTTCGTCAAATTTTTGATGTCAAAAAGATGTCAAACGACATTGATTAGCCACCTAAATCTACTGGTTTGACCCTCCGGACTTCTTTTTGTGAGATTATTTGAAAAGCAAAGTGTACACCAGCAAGTCTCAGACGATTGACGAGCTTAAGATGAACATTCGTGCCGAAATCATCGATAATCTGTAACGTGCAGTTCCGCGTTGGTCGTGGTTTGGGGAGACAACTAAAAAAAACTCGAAGTTGGGCGCCAGTCTACCAGCATGTATGTCCGGCTTTGCTCTGGTATATGAGCGAGTGGACTCGGGCGGGGTATCCAAAAATACCACCAAAATAACCACCAAGCAACTTGAATTATAGCAAGGCGATTATGCGGATCAGAAGGATAATTCGGGATCGGGAGTGGGAATATGGTAAAGCTAGGTTAAGGGAAGACTCACCTGTATTGCAGTGTTGGTTTGATGGCTCCAGCACATAGACACCATCACTGTCGGCTACTTCGTGTCAAAATGTATATTCATATGCTGTCTCAAACAAACGATCACAGTAGTTCACAAACGTATTTATTTTCTAGTTTATTGGGGCAATTATAACACTCCAAGCACAGTTCACAATTAATCTGACTATTGCAGTCTAAAAAAAAGAACACAAATAAATGTGCACATCCCAAAAAAAAAAAAATAACCCAAAACTCAGACATTACAAATTCACATTTATTACATTATATATACTCGTAATGAGACATTAGCGATAGAAACAAATCTTATAAACCAGTCTGGATACGGAAATTTTCTGCCCATCATCCAACTTTTCACTTTTCTATCTTCTTATTTCCTCTCGTTTCGTGTTTTTTTTACCGTCCACTTTGACGGTCCAAATTATAATGTCCCTCTTCAGTTTTTTTCCGCTGACCATCACGGCTCTCGTTTTGCCCCCCCTGGTAAGTTTTTCCGCAAACCTCTATTTCAGCAAGTCGAGATTTTCGCAACATTTCGAAAATCTCGAGCGCGACTTGGCACAATTTCTGCCGTACGCGTATCTGCCATCTTTTTCTTTATACGGTTTCTGGTGCCTCTCACGATGGTTTCTCGCAGCATTTTTTGCATGAAAAAGACCAAAGTGGTTTATATACTGGCTTAAACCCAACCTCGACTTTTGTTTTGTTTTTATATTTTTTTTTCGGTGCTATACAGGTGAGCACAGTGTGGCGGGAGCGTAAGGTCTTAGGAGATGGATGAGGGCATTGACTGGATGTGGGAATTCGAGCTTGCTTAAGCAATGGACATACTAACATTGTTTTGTTTAAGCAATTTAGCCTACCATACCAAGCAACGCTACAAATCTTGCAGAAATGTTCGGAAACGCATCGAAAATAGCATATAATGCTATGGCCAATAAAGACTAGTGGGGATTGTAAGACTGTAAGATCCTCGTAAGATATTTCGTACTTATAGAGCAATTCGTTTATGTTAGTCTTGTCCATTCTTTCAAAACCACTTTCTATCGCTAACTTAGCAATTTCTTGACGTGCAGCAGTTGTATAATGAATTTTTAAAACTGATTATTGGTTTTTAAGTAAACATATTCTGGCCACAATTTGCGACTAACCCTGTGATTTAAAGGATGATTTAACTTTAACGTACGATTTGGAAATAATTTATATTGTCGTCATTATATTACATCTTTCGGGACCATCAATTTCACTTAAAAGCTGTTTAAATCTTGGTCGCAAATTATTACTTCCAAAATTTGATATCAGCTCTTGGTCGAAAGGATGTATCAGGGAAGTGGTGTTTGGCGGTACAAACACGAGTTTGCCATTTTCTGACAAATTATCAAAGTATGTCAATGAATGACAAGGAGCACTATATACCAAAACTAAGTCTAAATTTTCTTTATTGCAATATGCCTTTATTTCATTAATAGCATAAAACCCAATCTTTAAATAACAGTGCCATCATCCGCTCGAAAACGGTTAACATTTTAAATCACCATTTGAATTATCATCTAAAATTTTCAGTTTATGAAGATATTTTTGGCAAACGTTTCCACAATAAGCCAGTTTCGTCAAAATATAAAACGATTAGCAGAGATGGTATCAGCCCTATACCTGCTTTACATTTAAGCGAGATGCTTTGCAGATTTGGTTCATATTGTTAGAAGTAGTAGATTTACGGTTATTATATTTGAAAAGGCTCTTGGGTTTTGTCTGGATAATCATTTTGCTTTGACATCCATTGACATTTTCTGCACAATCTGATTTTGAATCAAAATAGATAGCCAGGACACAATTTTTTATAGCATTTATTGCAGTTATTTCTATAGAATAGTTCTAACAGTCGATTCGGCCAGAATTTTCCTTCCATTATCAAACCGTCGTGATACACTAAAGAGTGATCCAATAGGAGATATTTTGTATCCAATTGATTTTCTCATTGACATTTGTATTCAGTATTCATTGCCATTCACTATGACTAGACTTACTGCGAGAATAACGTTTTAAAATTGTGATAATTTATGGTCATCGACCATTTTATGGCGTTCGTAATCGTCCAACTGAAGGCACTATTGACGAAACAATCAATAAATTTTTAACTATTATTATTCATCACTCGACTAGAGCGTGAACATGTCGATCTAATTAGAATATTGCTGCGGTAGCTGAGAGTGTTCGTGAAGACCGCAATCAATCAATTCGTCGCCGTTTTCAAGCTCTGTGTCCCTCATATGGCACATTGTGACGTATTTTGAAGAGAGATCTTGGTTTGAAGGCGTACAAGACACGGCTCATTCAAAAATTGAAGCTGGTGGTCCTTTGCGTCATTGATTTGGTTTATGGGCATTGGAAGAGCTTCAAATTCATACCGTTTTTTTTATCGAAAAATTATGTTCAGGGATGAGGTCATTTTTGGCTTAATACACGTCAATAAACAATTTTTTTGAGCTGATGAACGACCAGAAGAGATTCTAATGCACCATGAAAATGCACTGTTTGGTGCGGCTTATGGGAAGTATTTCATTAAAGCGGACTTGTGGTTAGATAGTGCAAGACGGAATATCGGCCGAAATGGTCGAAAGAGTATTGGAAAATTAGACCCAAAGAATCGATCATCGATAAAAGCCAGTCGCGGACAACATTCAAAATAAATTATTTTCAAACATTAAATGTCATAAATCGAATATACGGTTTAAACGTAAATTGAGACGACGCAGAAAGAGGTCGTGGTGTACTATATTGTATCAAGTGAAATTACCAAACCGCACAACCGAACACAATTTTCAACACAAAAACAATTTTTTTTAAATTCTTTCAATAAATTCTAATTATAATCACATATCTCACTCGACAACTACTTAATCGAAACAAATGTATGTTATTATTTGAGAGGAAATTCTTTTTGGTTAATACACAAAAGACAGTTTGATTTTCTCTCAATTATACATATTCTATGCGCACATCTATTATAGAGACAGCACAAGGGAGGGTAGAACGACGACGGAACAATCAAACTGATATGCCCGATCTTTTACCAATAATTTTTTCTTCATCTGTCAACACAAATTTCCGATATTTCGACAATCTAATTGTTTTTCTTTCATTACAACAATAACAAAAGAAGAAAATCTTTTTGATGAAAATTCATTAGGATTGTTTAAAAAAAAATTTTTTTTAATTTAATTAAAAATTATTTTTAAATTCAACAATATATGCTTTGTCGAAACTGATGAGTGTTTGTAATAGTTTGTGTTGATGTGTGCAGTCTCATCTCATGTCACGTTGGCATTGGAAATATGATGACTGTACACCACCAGCGAAATATGCCCAATTATATATTTTTTTTTTTGGAAAAGTCAAATATTTATTTAACATTTTTCAGCGGCAATCCATAATTTGTCACTTCGACTAATTATAATTATACAAATCCACTTTTGCGTATGCACAAAATAATGATAAATCCATTGTTGTGTAATTAAATACAATAAATGATGATGATAGAGCTTTTTTTAATTAGAAGAGCAAATATCAACAAAACCCTTATACAGACGATGTGCTTTTTTGCTGTACGATTATTTATTTATTTTAAAATAATAGAATCATATGTAGTTTGTAAAACTAAAAACTAAAATTGTATATTTCAATTGCACGAGAGATGAAATGTATGTCCGTATAGATTGCATACCATATGTAAGAATAGAGAAGGAAACCCATCTTCCTTCTTTGTGTGGTATATATAGTTTAGTAAATGTAATGAAGAGTTTTATATGTGGCAAATGTTGTGTGGTGTTTGGTGCAGCCCACATATATATCGTCATCTAGTCGGAGAACAAAGACTATGTGTAGTTTGTTCTGAAACTAATTGAAAATTTATACTATATAAAGTATATTGTTGAGTATCAGTATGTGTCTTACTTTGTCATGATCCCCATAAACCACAATAAGTATGTTTATGGACGAAGACTTGTCTGCGTGAGTAAATGAGAGTCTAAACGATTCAGGACCAATTGAGATTAAAGACCAAACGATTTAAGATCATACAGAGGGCAAAATAGTTTCTAAAACAAGCAGAACGAGAGCCATCCGAAGAGAATAGATTCTGTGAAGTCCATTAATCTCGAGATGGATAAATGACTGCAAATAACTTGTTAAAGTTATGTTCAGGTAGTGACCTATGATTAACCATACCAGCTCATGGTATCAAATTTGTATAGAAACGAAAACATT
Source organism: Tipula lateralis (assembly GCA_963932295.1). Lineage (NCBI taxonomy): Eukaryota > Metazoa > Arthropoda > Insecta > Diptera > Tipulidae > Tipula > Tipula lateralis. Next base: position 190,492,347 of record OZ010736.1, on the reverse strand, counting down.
TTATATAGCCTTTAGAAAAACTCTAGAATATTGCGGTATCTCTCTGTTGTTTTCTTGTCTAGTAATTGCTTTACCAAACGGAACTGGTACAACAAATTCTGTTTTAATTTTAAAATCTGTTGTGTTATATACACGATTCAGATGTTTTCCTGAAAATAAGTGAAGCTTGATTGCTGTATTAATCTTGTAACGAGCTCAAAAATGACCAAGACCCGCGAGCAATGGTTAAAGCACACATTTTTCAGGACTTTGATAGATACTGATACCTCGTTTATAGCTCCGTCTCAGCAACGCGTTTCATGTTACTGAGTATGGTGAGGCGAATTTTGTCTAAAATGCTTTTGTTCTGTCTTAAAGAATTAATAGCAGTTAACGAAAGAAACGAAAGACTTGATAGCAGAAGCAATTTAAGATTTGTATAATCCATTTTTCGATTAAAGACAACCCTGGTTCTTTGAAATAGTGCTAATTGCAATCCAAGCTTGAAAAAGATTAGGTATGTATAACTATATGAATAAAAGAAGGCCCATGCTGGAATTCTGTTTGAAATATTTTAGATTTGATCCCGATTTAATCTTAAATGCTTTTCCCCATTTATTTTCTTCATCGATATCGATTATGAACAAATTTCGTACTAAAAAGCATGAAAAAATTCGATGGGTAAGATGTAAATGATATTCTAAACGGATAAGAGTTTATGATGGATATGAAAATCCCAAAGTATTTTGAAGCAATTCAGTTTCTTAAATATGCAAATAAGGATGTGTAAAAAAGCATGTGAAGTTATCCCAGTATTCATCCTAGAAAAAAAAAACATCTGGGAACACTTTTATGCATGTCTGAGCACTTAGTGGGCTGAAAATTGTTCTTGTCGTTTTGACTTGACCATATGATTCGAACCAACTCTAGTAAATATAACAGCACCATCCTGGAACGAATCGTCTGTGGCCGTCTACAGAAAGTTATTGAAAAGGTAGCTGATCCCTATATATAGTTTCAAAATTACGCGTTCGATAGTGGATGGAATAAAATGTTCATGGATACGGGGTCAGAGGCAATATCTGATTCAAGATGGTTGGCTACAAGCATGAAATACTGTGCTGTAGTAGCACTAGACATGAAGAATGGATATATCAGAAATACTTTTCGAACTGAAATATATAACTGGTGATAACTGGTGGAGTCCGAAAAGGATTCTCGCACTACGCTCTGGAACGTTATAGATGAACGTGTGCTTCAACTCCCCTTAACATGTGAAGCTGTAGTGGTGGCCGAAAACCACCGGGAGAAAATCGTGAACATTTGTAACAGAACGTTCCTATACACATTCGAATAGTATATAATGTTAGCGGTTGGTGTCCAAAACATAGTATTTCAATCGGCCAAGAGGAACCTAAGGTTAATGATTGATAATATAGTCTGTCATATAAGATAGATCTCATTACTTCTTTAGAGCAGAGTGAACGCGGCATTGATGAATGGTTCTGCTAGCTAGCGTAGTCATATTCTCTCTGATGTATGGTGTGCCAATTTGGGTAAATGATATAGTGCTACAGACAGAATGTATCTACAGACGTATGAAAAATCATTTCGCGCTCACTTCATAGATTTTCTGGCACCGAAACATCTAAAATAATAGGAGTTATGTAGCTATATGTAGCTATTTGACCGAATCTCAACTGGGTCAATTCCATCCACTGGATGATTCTGTAATATTTACTAGAGCTGGTGCGTAAAAAACTGGAATGAGATTGAAAAGTGTTTCTTTATGCAACTTTTTATTTTTTCTGGGATGAAATAGTGAATAGTAACGCGATTTTCCAATCACAGATTCTCCTAAATATGATGCTTTCAGTATATGGTGGTTTACGATTATAACTCGGTTTTTGTCGAAGTTAGTATGATTTTTTAAGGACTGGTTTGTTAAATCTATTATTCGATCGACGAACGTACAGTTATCGTTACTAGATGGTAAAGTCTTTTTGCTATCTTGCCTCCAATTCAACCTGGTTGCCATTCTATCTAGCTGAAATAGTTCAAACTGTTAACCGCTAGTTTCTTTATAAAAAAGAGTTGTTCCGTTGGAATTTTGACAAACGACTTTCTTCATATTGGTTAGACAGTGAGATTGATTTTATGAAAGCCTCAATGGAAAAATAGTAGGCAAATTACATAATTTTTAACAAGCATATGGAATATTCATTAAGAAAAGAAATCATCGTTTGTGACCTATACCAAATGGCAAAATAGTTGCAACTGCGAAAGTTTAAGCAAAGTTATTTCCCTAATTCAGTGTGAAAAACTGGTTGTTAAAAAACTTGGTGTAAAATACCTTAGTGATTCTGAAGAAAATGTGTTTCCGAAGTTAGTTTTAACAATATGAGGTTAGTAAATGAACTGTGCGATGGGTAATGTAATGTTTTGGCGAGTTAACCTGGATCTTGGTCAATGCAAGTAACTTACACGTTAGGCATGCAATTGGTTCAAATACGATCATATACGTCTATTACTGTCACGTTGTCGACATTACATCACTATTCTTGGAATTTGTCCTAATTCGAGATTCAACAAAGGCAACAAATTGTCTTTATTGCTTCTCTATGTCCATATGGAAATAAACCAAAAAATCAGATTTATATAACCAAAAGAGCAACCCTTAAATGCCTTTCATAAATTATATCAGAGCACTCGTATTTTAGAATCTGCTAACATATTTCCCCCCACACATTTTAAACTCATCAAACCCAGATGGTCATATAATTAAAAATGAAAAACTTTTTAATTTTCTTCTCTAATAAGAAAACTCTAATGTAGTCTTATGACATATTTTGTTTGTGGTTAAATTTTAAGGTTAACGATAAATATGAAGCAGGTTTAAACACAATAATCAAATTAATGTCTCTATATGTGCCTGTTCTGTATTCAAGATAATCTTATACATTTATCTAGTTTAGTAGAGTGAGGACAATTTTATGACAGATAGTTTTGGGTTTGTTAATTTTAATACAAGAACATTACTTAATTGTTAGACTTGTTTTTTTTGGGGATAATTTTTGACCCTTATTTAAAAAAATTAGAAATATTAAAGTGTCACTTTTGAAAACTTTTATATTCACTTCATATCAATCATATCTTAAATTCCACCACACTCCCAAACGACTTATATAGGTGGGTTTGGTTCTCATAAATAAACGCTAATGCAATCCAAAATAATCATAATCCCTTACAGCCGACTGTTTTACAATGGGCACAATCTCAACAACAACAAGAATGTATATTTCTTATTTATTTACTTTGGTTTGTGTATTGTATATGTACAATCCACCCCTCTTATAATTATAAAATCGTATAAATCATAATTTTTTGATATTTGGTAGGAATTACGAATGTCACTGCTAGTAGCTTTCGAAAAATAAAAAACTTTTCAATTATATATTTATGATCAGCTAGGGGTGTGTGTGCAGAATCAATTTTATACTAACGTCATATTTTATTTTCTTTCAGGTACGTGAATTTAAACATTTCTTAGTGAATCGATTTTGGTAAGTAAGCTTATATAATCAATTTCCTCTTACGTACAATAAAACACAAAATCTTTGTGTCACGTGTCGTTGAAAAATCTCTCACATGTTAATGGATGATTGAAAATAATATTATATTAAGTTTTTTTCCTCCCTTACAAGTTTTGTATAAGAAGCTAAAATTACCGAATATGACGTAAATACGAGGAAAATGGAAAATTAGATTCGATGGTAATAAACAACACAACAAGTAGGAAAAAGGACAAAAGTTAGATTAATGTTTATCATTTAAAATATTATAATACATAAGTTAATTGGTTTCCCGCTTTAAATTATTCATTTTACACGATTGGAATTATTGTTATGTAACAGGAAGCGGTATATAAATCATAAAAGCACATAAAAAAAGTGGGTCCATCCGTTCAGCTTTTGTCGCCTGATTGATTTATAAAAAAATATTTGTGGAAGCGACTCGTTAATGGATGACAAAATTGTTGACTCTTGTGGAACTCACTGATCACAAATTCAGATCATACATGATATGCTAAGGCCACTAACCTATTTCCTAATTAAATACTTGGACATTGTCAGATCATTGTAAAATCATTCGTACATAACATATATTAGGTGGTTCTACAAAAACTTCCAAATACTGTCTAAGTTACCGACCAAATGGCGCAGTGGTTAAAGCTGCGGAAATTGGACCAAGAGGTACCGAGATTGAATCCCGATAGGGGCAGGATGCCAAAAGGGAGATTCGATTACGGTCGGTGGTGTGAATGAACACATCTATAACCCCCTGTTCGAGTGCTTGAATTCATGGGTCAACCCATCTCTCATGTCAAAACTTAGTCTGGCATAGAGCTATGCAATGTGTGCAGATGGTTCTACGCAAATCGGACCTAAAGCATTGCGTCTTTGATTTAGTTATATATAATGGCGTAAAGTATACGACGTAAATAAGCGAACTGCGAAAGATTTGGGAGAGCCTTGAGGCCCATATCAGATTGCAAAGACAAAGGCAAAGACAGACAGACAGACAGATACTTTCTAAGTTTATATATCGGTATAAATATATTTAGTTTTGAAATTATCCGTGCCGTTTGGTTAAATACTCGTCATTTCGAAATGATAGCTAAGAGTTAAGACTTGAAGGAAACGGTTAACTTGTACTAGAGACCAATCGTGTCTACTAAACCAAACATTTTGGCGTTAAAGAGATATTTTAAATAGCTTTGTGGATCGATTACTTGATTTATTTCGATTATTTTCGATAGTTCTTCATCAATGCAGCTTTTAAGAAAAAAAGCTTGTTCTATAAAATTGCTATGTTTCATGGACTACTGTATGTTATTTTATTTATTTGATTTGGTATGTGAGCTTTGATATTTTCGTGGCACCAACTAGAGTTTGAGTATTTGCATTTGGTCATAGATTTCGTTTTTTTGTAGAGCTTGATCTAAGTTTCAAGATCATAAGTAAAAAGTTTTAATATGTGATCCTCATGATTTAAAAATGTGTCTATACAAATCGTACAGGACAGCTACTCTAATCTGACCTAACCCTTGCAAGTATGGAACCATTTGGTTGCATCTGATATGGTCACGTTATTTATGAATTTGACTAACAAAAACTTCGATGTTACTCTCAACCTTTTTGCGTATGGTTGTGGTTGGGTTTGAATCGAAGAAGTGTCGAAGCATTAGAAATTAATAAATCAATTGCAGGAGAAATTAAAGGATTATATTTCATTATGATAAAATGGACAGGGAGGTAGTATAGAAATCCTTACGTTTTAAATGCGTAACCTATGCCCGTTTCTATAGTGAAAGTGAAATGGTCAAGATTTCAAAAAGCAATTCAATCCAATTGGAACAGTAGTGACATCTTCATATTCAGTTACGGATGGTTTGCCAGAGTAAATATAACGAAATAAGTTTTACTCTAGTAAACGACTTAATTCTTCTCAGGGACAGTCTTTTAATTGTCAAAATGATATTTTTAACCTATGAGGAAAACCGGGTTCTATGAGGTCGATAGGAATCAAACGGCCCAAAAGTTTGTCAAAAGAGAAACTTAGTTATATATTTAGATGACTAATGCAATAGTTATTGTGATTAGGTATATGGAAATTATTGGCGCATTTTAGTTGGTGTATTGTAAACTGCTCAAGGAACTGATAAAACTTCATATTAATGACAGCTAACAACACGGTTTGATCAATATTGTGGTGGTAAGCACCAAACCTAGAAATAAATTGTTCGCACGGTCTTTTACTATTGGAAATGGGGGTCAAAGCTTTGAACTTTGACCCCTATTTCCAATCGTAAGCTTTCAGTTTATATGTATACCGGGTAATTATTACCAAATATTATTTGTTTTATGTTGGTTTTGGTGAAATATGTTATAAAAGAATCGTAACGAGCAGACAAGCACCATGGCTAGTTGTCTCCTGGATTCAAAAATATTATGTTGCCACCATTTGTTATACAAAAACAACCATAATTCTAGAAGAATATTGGTTGAAATCAACGCTCGACTCTTCAAGTTTTAATCATTGGTCGATTTCATAAAGTCGTGTCGCTTGTGTAGGTATATCACTTAAACCATCTATGGAAAAGGTCGGTATGCAACCAAATACAAACATTTAAACATTCTGTTTTTTCTCATGTTTTTACATTCAATCGTTGCTCAAGCCTTGCACTTATGGCTTGATACATCTCTACACCAATTCTGAACTAGCTTTTGAACTGCAGTACCAAGGGTTCTGATTAGAGATTCTGTTTTGGGGTTCTGGAGAGTTTGTTTGGCTCAACTCAATATGGTGTCAGTTTGGATCACATCATAGGGTTCTGTAAACTCATTATTACAGACGAAATCGTCAGTATATAATTTATTCCTGGTTACAGATATAATATTTGCCTTTAACAGAAACTCTTTTTATCGTACCACGTGGAAAACGCTTTGTACCTGAACCAATAATTGATGAATCATATACACCATAATCAGATGGTTTCTAGATTGATTTTCTATAATTGCCAAAGTTAATTAATGCCGAGCCTGATAGTGCTCATACCTCAAGAAAATTTCTAGCACGCCATTCTAGAAATGTCTGAGCAGATCTCAAACTATTAATACTCAATAGAACAGAATTTTATAGAGAAATATTCCTAATATTTCTCAACACTTTCTAGTGGAAAGCAGTTAAAGATATCATCAATAATTGCAATAAGCACCGGGGTGGGTTCCTATAACTCCAATATATCTCAGATCGCTTGCTTGGCAAAAAGAAACAAATATTTTATCATATCAACCTATTAGCAGGCTACCAACAATCTCTGAGACCTAGATAGATTTCGACCAGTGTGCCAAGCAATCTTAATAGCACTCCAAGGAATAGCGTGGCAGACATACATCAATAGAAAATTAAAACGTCATTGATGGGATCCTAATCCGAGAGACATCTGGTTAAAAAATTATCTGGTGAATATTACAATGGATAGCTCACAATTGCTTGCGATTAGGTATAATGAGTGATGAACATTGAAAAGTTTGTTTTAAAGGTCATCCGATATTGTTTTGTTTGCTTATTCATTGCCGACATTGATGATGGTCATCAATTTTCATTTCGTTTATGTTGTGATGGGATGGTGGTTTGGGAATATTATTTTGTTGTTGCTGAATAGAAACAACTAATGTGAAAATGGTGTGAAAAATAGAAGGAAATGCATTCCTATCCCAATGATACACAAGAATTTATATTTATTTTTATACACAGTTTATAGTTTTATATACATTTGAAAAATTTTTATATCACAACTATTTTTGTAATGAAAATATTTATCCAATTTTTTGCTAGTTTTTATTGTTGGATGTAGCTAGCTATTACAAAAACAAGGGAAAATATTTTATAGTTTTATGAAAATATTAAAATATTTTATGGACGGCAAAAAAGAGGATTAATCGTATGTACTGTGGATAGGCTAGTTTAGTTATATTGATTTTTTTTGGATAAATTTGTTTCACTATTAAACTATTCGTTTTAAGTGTGAAATAAATAAACTACAGTGGTCGGCACTGAAAGTGTTACCAACTTCACGCTACCGGTGTTATGAAATAGTAGGCTCGTTTGCTTTGTATTTGACTGGAGAATCGCAAGCAGCCCATATTAATGAGCTACGACATTGTAAACATACATGTTATGTGTGACAAAGCGCAATTCAAATGGTGGAAATTTAAAAAATTAAGTACGATTGAAGCTCTTCAAAACACTAACCCATCGTTTTTATAAGTAAAAGTTTGTAGGTTCTTTTCTTCACAATAATAGCCACCATATTCCTCGGACTTAAACCAAATGAAATTTTCCATTGAGACGCGGTCCCTTAAGCCATAGATTATGTTTTTATACATTCGTGCTTCACACTCTGCCTTCAGGGACAGAGTCGGTGCCGTAATCTGAGTTTACGGTGGCTACATCGAACAATATCAAATTGTTTATTAAATTTGAAATATTTTACGATGCATTGCTTCTATAACTCGTATAGCCCAAAGTGTATCTTCAAATCTTCAAATTAATGATACAAAATTAGAGTAACTATAACTTGGAATGTCTTGCAGTCTTAAATTTTAGGCGTACATGCAGCACAATTAGTTCAATATCCTTGTTCATGTATTTGTACCTCTATACCTCTTCATTTTGGATACTCACTTTATTGTTGCTTTAATACAAGTTTTGACATAATACTTTGTAAAAATTTCATTTGAACAATATTAGCTGATTAAAATCATAAAAATTGTATATGCGATATGGAAAATCATTTTTTGTCTGGAGCACTGCGTCTTTTGTATTTTTATATCTATAATACAATTTTAGACAGCCCTGCAATATTATGATCACTGAATTGCAAAACGACAAAGTCTAATCATAAGTATGTAACATTTAAAAAAGAGAAGAATGCAATACTGATGGAGGGAGATGGACAGTACTACCATGCCATAGCCACTTAGAAAACATCATTTGAGTATTATTGCGAATCTGGCGAGGTTTCTTGCAGTTGAAAAAAACAATTTACCAACGACAAAGAACTCATTAAACTCGGTCACATGTTGGCAGTCTATCAACCATTAACATGGAACAAGATATTATTTGATAATCTGATGTGGAACATAAATTTTGTGTTGAAGGCAACCAATTTAGTGGAAATAAAATTTGCCTGTCCATTTCTCGGAACCAAATCTGGAAGATCTTCCAAAGAAAAAGACTACGCAAATCTGTTTGGTAATCTGTAGGTGAGAAATGTAAGAGGTCCTTCATAATTTTAACTTTTTATACTCAACAAAGTCAATCTTGGAATTACACTCACTGAAGCAATTAGTTGGGTTGAAAGATTATTTCCATCTTCTGTATATGAATACTCAATGAAAATGAGTTTTCATAAAACTTCCTGGAAAATTTGTGCTTTTATGAGTTCTATCAGCTTTTTCTAAAGTTCCAAAAGTTTTCTTTACATTTCGACAGAGAATTATTTTAAGTCTAGCCGTCTTCTTAAGGTTATCATCTTCCTTATTTCGATGATTTTTGTATATTTTTTAAGAGGATTCGTACAAGGCCAGTCTTCCATTTTAGCAATTTGGCTGAGAAGTATTGTTGTGTCTTCTCAGACTGCCCAGCTTTCTAGTCCACGGTCTCTCTATTTTTATATTATTACTGTTATTCATAATAAATTCTCACGAATAGTAGAGAATAGATCATCTGGACGGAGATCTACAGTACACAGATAAGGTTACGAGAGTTGGTGGGGTCTAATACCCGAATACATCGTTTGGGACTGAGCTGGATTTTTGACTGGACATGTGGTTGAAACATTCTCCTCAAGCATATATTTCGTGCAAGCTATAAACTTGGTATCCAAAGACGAAATTTACTAAAAGACGAAATTTACTAGCAACAGCGTTGACGTTGAATTTCTAATCGAAGTGTAAGGACATAAATTGTAAATTGTAAGTGATTTCATTGAATAAGGACATCATCCAATTATTGCAAAAACTAAAGCGAGAGCTGGCGTGCGGAGACTATCCAACAACAGTGTCAGAGTCTAAAGAGGAAAAGGAATAGAAAAGACTTCTCGATGCCATATGACATGGGTTGAAAAAAAGAAACGTGTCGTTTTCTCTGATGAACAGAAATCTAACCTCGATGGTCCCAATCGATTTATACGAAAAGTTCTAATAAAACACCATAGTCGCGAATACGGGTTGCAAATTTACCGAGTTTTTTCTTTATCAGTAAATGATAAAATTCGCTCGGTTTAACGATTCTACTGCCAGTTTTAGAGGTTTAATTCATGTTGGATAAGCTGATTTCGATATTTAAGTCGATCGAACTTTTTCGAACAGCAGATTTTAATTTGAAGAACCGTTCCAGCATAGCAAATAAGCTGTTCCAACGAATTTTGCAATTCAAAAATGGGTGAATGCCAATTATTTTTACTACTCGTCGTATTTTATTGATAATCGTCATGAGATATATTGAATGGAACTTACAAATCAACTGTTATAATTACATTTAAACCCTCAGGGAAAACATAATCCCTTTCGTCTGTTTCATAAACTTCAGATCCAGATTCTTAAACATGATCCCATCTTTTTCATCACTGCTGTACTTTCTGTTTTATTACAACAACGTAACTAAAATTGATTCCAAATTATTGCAATTTGTTTTCTAGAATTTTGGTGCACTTGTTTGCAGGCAAATTTCCATGTAGCTGTGCTAGTCCTATAATCTCCAAAATTTGACTATGTATATTGATATCATGTATCGGCGCTTTTCGATTTACCTCCATTTGTCGAGTGTGAGGCTAAAACTGTCACCATTTTTTATCTGGCTTACAATTGGAATACGAATTTTATTTACGGATTTGACGATTTTGGAACGGAATATCCTTTAGCGATGTAACATTCTTAATCATAAGAGATACAAAATTTTACGAATGGACTACCTTTGACTATTATTTTTGTAATATAAGCCGGCACTACTACTGGCTGCCAAAGGTAGTCTACCATTCGTAAAATTTTGTACCTCATATGATTAAAGAATGTAACCAACCGACAAAGATTATTCCGTTCCAAAATCATCCGTTGTTTCAAAATTGTTAAACTTAAATTTATCGGTAAATATTTGATTTTTTACCGGTAATTCGGTAAAGAAATTTGGACGGTAATACCGGTAAATAGATTTATCATTTACCGATAATACAAGACCTAGTCGCAAAAAGGCGTTATGATGTAAAGAGTCTAACCTGAAAAATAAATTCTTGAAAAAGCTTTTCTTTTGGGCCATTGCCGCATGGATATATCGGAAAGATAATGTTCTATCCAAACAGCTAATCTATAGTCAAATTATGGATATACCAGCAAAACAAGAGCAAACGTGACATCTAAAACAAGTTGTTTGAAGTTATTTTCAATAAGTGAAGCAGTATATACTCAAATTCAGTTATCAGCCTCCCGAACAATTTAATTATATGCGTCTATCAAGTTGTCTCGTAAATTACCCTATACAGGGTTATATATTCTTATCTCGAAATTTACAACATTCTCAAACCTCATAATTTGAAAGTTGATCCACTTAAATCCGTTCAATTATAAAATCTGGTTAAACAGACGATGAACAAAAATGTTAAATTTTTTTTTATTTTGTTGGAAAAACGCAAAATACATTGCACCTCTTAAAAAGGATTACACATTTAATTATCGTTCAAAAATGATAAAAATAAACGAAATTAAGTTAGATTTTAATCCCGTGTTCTATCTGAAGATATTTTGTCTCTGTACACATAAATTTCCTTCTTCCATCCCCCGGTGTGATATAAGTACTTTCCATATGGTGTGTATGTATCTCGTACGTACACAAATTTATTGCTTAATTTACATTTTTTTTGTGTGGCATTGTATTTCGATAAGAAATTTAAATGTAAAATTTACATCTGATATATATATATATATATATATATATATATATATATATATATATATATATATATATATATATATATATATATATATATATATATATATATATATATATATATATATATATATATATATATATATATATATATATATATATATATATATATATATATATATCACATGATAGAAATGATTTTCAATTTCTACCTACGAATATCCTTTCGTCGATTTTTTTCTCGTTTTAAGGTATTTTCCATTTAAGCCAGGGTTGAGATTCTCACGTGCAGTGCAATTGATAAATATTTTTTGTACTCTCTCGATTTTCCAATTTCCCCTACTTGCTCAGAGATTGTTTCTCGCCATACTATGAAATCGTCTCTGTTTTTCTTTTTTCCTTCTTTGCGCTGTAGTATTCTCGTTACTAAAATGTAATTTACTATCTCATTCACGTACAAAATACAAAAACAAAAAAAAAAAAAACAAAAAATAGAAAATGTTTTCCATGGTACTGTACAAATAAAATTCTACTTTAGTTAATACTTTTCCATGGATGTGGAAAGAACGTCGTCTTCGCCGGTTTTTCGTATAGTGTGTATATGAGAGTATGTTGTAGTTCTAATTAGTATATAGTGTAAATTTTAGTTGTTTGAGTCGAACAGATTTCAAGTGAAGTTGACAAATTTCGTAATACGTGATAAGTGAATTTTGAGTGAAAAATATATGTTCAATGAAAAAGTGAAAAGTTGAGTGATTTTTTTGAGTTAACAAGTGAAATCAATTTTATTTGATTTTGTGGTTGTTGAAAATTCTTTTTTGTATAAATTATTGATTTGGAAATCGAGTAAAAGAAGAAGATTTTTGGTTGATTTATGTTATAAGAATTTTATAAGATTGGAAGGAAATGGTAATTTTATTTATTTGGTTTTTTTTTATAAATTTAAAATGTGCTGAGTACATATTGATACGATCGGTGCATAAAAATGTTACATGGTTATTTATTTATATGAATGCCAATTGGGGTGTAAATTTGAAGGTTGATTTTCACTATCAATTACATAACGTGCGTATAATAAAAAAATAAAATATTTCAATAAAGCTCAGCAACGAAACTCCCATAAACAGGCCAAACAGTCCACCAAAATTGCCCAAAAAATCGGTCCATCCATAAAATTCCGATCGTTGCAGTGCTATAAACTGTGACTCCTTAAAATAAATCGAAAATTGATTAACATATATTTGATTAATCTTTGTTGAATTCATGTTCATCAAAATGTTGGTCATATTAATCGCGTTTGCCACATCTATTGCGGTTATATATTTCTCCGTATCGTAATGTATCGTCGAACAGGATGGCAAACAATTACAATCCACTATCGAATTGGGTGTAGTTTTTGCATACAAAATCTCATCGTTTGCCATTTCATAGCAGTATATCTCGTTTGATGCACAAATCCGCATATGTTGCAAACGGGGCATAAAAAATCTTGTACAATTACATAGTTTAATCGTTAGATTGGCCAAACACTCGTGTTCACAATTTTTCTGCGTGTACGTTTTATAGTACAACAAATCACGTTCGCCGGGTAAATAACACTGACGGTGTTTCAGTTTAAGATATTTTATATCGTTCGACGATTGCACCACTTTTGGTTTAATGGCCAGCTCGATTTTATAATTGTGCGGTATATTGATGTACGAATGGTCGATAAAATTGGGATATTCATCATTCGGGTGTATCATTAATTTGTATCCTTCGACAAATGGTTCGCAAATAAATTGGTCGTACTGCGGATGAACATATATATCAAATTTGAATCCACCCTGTTTTCCAGCGAGTACCGAATGAAAGGGATATTTCAGTTCAACATTCGTAAAGTGATTGAGATTATAATGATTTTCGTATTCATTGTAAATCGTGTGATTTGTAAATATATCGGAACCGTTGAGTATATTAAATGTGTAGCAAATTCCTTGATCTGTGACTGTTTCGGCAAAATGTCTAGCGAAATGGAAATCGGGAACAAACCGCTCAAATTTTATAATACGTATAAATTGATAGTAATTTAGCTGAAAAGTACAAGTTTATAATAACGCTATTTAATGTGTATATAGTTTTGGGTACTTACATTCAATAATGTTTCGACAATATTAAAATCCTCGTCCAAGTTTGTCCGCATGTTGCGTAGCCTTAGAAAAATATCACTCACTGGACATATTTGTGTTAGAGCGAGTAATTTTTCAACTATATCGCGTTCATAAAAACTACTATTTTTTATTAAATGTTGAAGATTTGCATAAATCTCTCGAAAATTGAAGTCGCCTGTTTCGAATTTCATGAGCGGGCATATGGTTATCGCTGGAAATGGAATTCGGCAAATTTCCTGCGGTTTAGTGTTAAATGTTAGAACTACCGGATTCTCGTTCCATTTATTCCATTGGTTTTGGACACTAAAACAGCAGGCGAATATCGAGAGCGAAAATATTACGACCCAAAATATTTTCTCGAACGTGCTACGATTTCGTTCGGCCAGATACCGAAATCCGTGTATACTGCTATTCTCAACGTACTCACACAATATGTTGGTTAATTTTTTCATACTGTTCGATGTGTTTAACGGATCACAAGTAAGAACCATGACTGGATTACTATACAGTGAAAAGTGTCTTTTTATATAGAAGCGAGCGTTTGATGGGAGTGGTTCGATGCATGTATTATTAATTATTTATGCATATTGCATCCAATAGATAACATCGCATAAATATGTCAACTATCATTTACCATCAATTTATTGGGTAAACAAACGCCACATTTGACCCACAACACAACCTACAGCCGGACCAATAAATTTGTGTCCGCACACACACAAAAAAAAGACAAAGTTTTTTATGAATAAATTGTATCCCCTTTTATTTATTTATATGTATGTATGTACATATTTAGTTTTCCTCCCGAAAGTTATATATTTATTTAGAAAAGCTTATGCACAACTTTATTCAGTAGTTTTATATACAGTTTGGTACACAGCAATATTAATCGCTTCATGAAGTAAATTTATATCCATATTTGGATCAAAATCTAACCGAGGAAACGAAACCAGAACTGTCAGTCTACATAACACTTTGGAGTGGTGGAGGATATATATGGTTCAAACGAGCATCGTATAATCCCAAATATATATTCATTATGTACGAGGAGTAATATAGTGGTGCAATTTAATGTAACATCACATAAAAGCATAAAAATTATTTTATACATAGCCTAGTCATGATGTTGTCTTTATATTCCCTGGTCTGGAATATAACATATCGTGTATGGGTAGTATATGTACATATAAAAAAATATCCTGGAAGACCGTATATGACGTACATATTCGACTGTTTGTTCTTCCTCTTATATATTGCACTCGGGACACAGACCAACAATAAAATTCTATATGTGGCTAAATAAATGAAATTTGCATGGTCGAGGAGAAGGTAACAATTCTATGAATTTGAAATTATGACCTGAATTAATTAAAATCGTTCGGATGAGGTACGTGGAGTGCTATATCGCGCACAACGATGGTTAGTATGCAAAACTACTGTGCATATTCATAACAATAAAATTAATAAAGTAGATGGTTAAGTTGTAAATAGTTTTTTTTAAAAACATGTCACCTTGCATGTTTGATAATTGATTAGTTTCTTTACAGTCTACCTACCTCTTGGTCTCTCACACTCTTAATTATGATAAACTTTATTACTAAAAATTTGATCAATATGGTAATTGAATTTTAGTTTTATGTTTTTTGTGGATAATTTATAGTTTTATTGGTAATCTACATTAATTTATTTCGTGTAATGGGTAATTTGAATTTTGAATCGAAATGTCTAGGAATTTTCGTGTTGTGCCTGAAAATTTTAATTTGATTGGTATAGGAACGAAAATAAAATAATTTTACTGCTATAATTTTCCAGATTAATAATTACCAATCGGAGCAAGGCGAAAATAACTAAAAAACCTATTTAAATCGACAAACCATCATAAATCATATAAATTCGTGATAGTTAATTTGAATATTTTACTATTAAATTAAGTCCTTTGAGTCAGGCAACGGATGCTATTGTTCTTAAGTACATATATATGCAGGCATTATGGTTTCGAATCAAATTTTTTTTTAAATAACACCTTTATTGGTATGACTACTACAGTCTTAAATATTATTACTTAATTCATTAGTAGGGTTGACATTAGTACTTATGAGATAAGCATAAAACTTGTTTGGGTCTGCTGAACCAGTGTCCAGTTCCCTTGTTATATAATATTCATACGGTTAACTCATGTGGTTTCATTCGTTGGAGCCGCCTTACTTCGTTTGTACTGTCCAGTACGGCTTCGACGTTGGTATGGGTAAGAAGTCTCTTCTCATGTTTTACGGCACATTCGCGGATGACGTCGTCAATCAATTGAATTTCTAGATCATTGTGTATTTCCCGGTTAGTCACGAATCGGTAAGCGTTGGTGATCATTCGAAGAAATTTATTTTGACTACGTTGTATAATGTCTCTATTAGACTTATGAGTACAACCCCATAGCTGCGCGCCATACATCCATATTGGTTTGAAGATAGTTTGATAGACTAGTCTTTTGCAATACAGGTTCATTTTGGAATGATGCCCAATTAATCAGTACATTTGACGTTGTTTAAATCGTATCTGTTCAGTTTTTTGTCCTACGTGATGTTTCCAGTTGAGCCTTGTATTTAAATGCAGACCAAGGTATTTTGCCGAATCAGCCTACGGCACTTGCGCTCCATTGAGGTATAAGCGTAGATTGTTATTTTTGTGTCGAAGTGTAAATGTCACATGGGTTGATTTAAACTCATTAAGCACAATTTTACAGTCAATTGTACATTTAGTAACGTTGTTCAATGCTCGTTGCAGATTTTCCACTGCCCTTGATTGTGATTCGTCTACTGACATAATTACGGTGTCATCGGCAAACGTACCGATGAATGTTTTATTCGTTGTAGGTATGTCCGCAGTGTAGAGAAGGTAGAGGACAGGTCCCAAAACACTTCCCTGCGGAACTCCCGCTAACGTTGGATAAAAGTCAGAACATGTTTCTTCATGGATGACTCTGAATTGACGATCAGAGAGGTATGATTCAAGCAGCTGGCATTAGTTTTGTGGCAGCATTTTGCTCAATTTGAATATCAATCTCTCGTGCCAAACCCTATCAAAGGCGTGGGATACATCCAGAAATACGGCAGGGCAATATTTCTTTTCTTCTAACGTTTGCTCTATTACCGTAGTTATTCGATGGACTTGATCTATTGTAGAGTGGTTGTTCCTGAACCCAAATTGAAAATCAGGGACGTTTACCATGGGCTTTAGACACGTTTCAGTAGTAGTTTTTCAAACAGCTTTGAAAGGGTCGGAAGCAGCGAAATTGAATTGAAGCAGTGAATCAAATGAATTGACGAATTCCCTTACTCTGTTCTTGGAAGGTAGTTTGCATACCCAAATCACCTCTTATTTGGGATAGTATATAGTTATGGTTTTTGCTAGAAAGTTCAGTCTGTAAGTTATTGATTGTGCATATGCTTTGATTAGTTACACAACTCTTTCATTAATCAGAGACTCACATAAGCTCTATCATAATTTGTATTATGGATTCATGAATGGGTCGCACTTGAATTTCGGGATATAAGCATTTTGCCATCTTTGTGATTAAGATAATTATGGTCTATCATAAATATATTTTGAACCAAGTACAATTAATTGGATCCGGTTTGAATATTAAAAATGTACTTATGTTTTTTGGGTTTGTTTTTTATCTTGTGTCTGTCTTTTGCAATCTGAGGTCTCTATTAATTCTTTTGTTGTTATAACCCCTATGACGTTCTAAATTACTCTGGCATTATATTACGTACATTCATTCGTATGGAACATGGTCCAATGACCCACTGTTGAAATGTCAAAGATGTGATCATTCATATGATAGAAAATAATTCAATCCCGGTGTGTCTACCCTTTCAAATGCCACACCTTTAAGCACTGTACTATAAAATGTCCTACCAAAATTGGCCATTTCGTTGCTGTAAATCAATTTCTGTCAAATATTGTTACCGTTGCAGTGTAAAAATTCAATCGATTCGAAAAATGCGATACCTAGATTTAAAGCGTGTAAAGCTTTATGTTATTATAAACAGTAAAATTTTAAAGTTTATTGTAATTCGAGTTGTTACTTGTTGTTATTCACTTGGCCCAGTTTCGATCTGATGACGTTGGCGTCAAATCTCATCAGGCATATATAGTGCGATTCGTATATATATATACGTTCTACTAGTGAGTTACAAAAACTTTACTCGAAATATCGATTTCATTAGTTGATTGTAGCGTGAGATAATTTGAGTGCTCTTAACGCCACATCTTCTTTGACCATAGACTTTCTTATAAGGCTTAAAACCGACTAACGATTAAACCCTCTGTTTTTCTGCAGTTTTCGATTCTAATTTTATAAACTTGGATAATAAACTTTCTGATTCGGGAGATATCTGCTTTGCTCAATATCAACATAATTTCAATAAATCGAGCTTAACCCGATCTGGATTTTAAATTTGAGTATAATTTATTCAAAAAGGGGGTATCTAAATAAAATACTTGTTTCGTTAGCATTTTCCGAATAAGGAAACCTTAATAGTGTTCGAAAAGTTCGAAACAGTTTTAAGGGAGGAAACCTCACAATGTCACTTTTCTTAGTAGAAAAACTCACTGCCAAACATATTTGTTTATTATAACGATAATTGTTCCTTGTAAACATGTATAGTGAATACGGTTAGTTTTCAGCTGTTAAATGTTAAATTTAAAGCTCATTTTCGGTCTCCACACTACAGTTTATATAGTGTCAATCTAATGTCATATTTAATCTGATATATCCCTACTTAGAGTTATTTTTCGTCGTTCGAAAGTTTTGAATTATATTTGCAACGATATGGAAGCATTCACATGATGTATCGTTGCAAATATAATTTTTCTTCCGATGTAAAATTTTTGCATCGACATTAACATAATCTTTGAGGATGATATTACCTAACGACTGTTTCGAGGTACGGATAGTTCCATTATAATACAAGATTATAGCCAACCACCACTTTTAAGTTAAGTTTTTTAATTCTAAACTAGTTAAGATAACTTTATTAATTCGTCGGGCATACTGCTGACAACACCAGTGCAAGCTTTTCCTCGGATCAGAATTAGATATTCAAAGCTTTTATTGTTTTTTTATAATGTTGAATTTTTTCCAAACATGTGCAGCTTTATTAGGTAATAGGCGTCTTTTGGGCTCGTTTGGTTCACCTAAATTAAGAGTGGCGATATACGGTTTTTTAAAAATGTTTATACGATTTCGATGTAAATTGTACCATTTCAACCTATAAATGGTATAATCTTGAATTCGTCTATACTAAAACCTTTTCACAGGTAACATAGTTAATCAAATAACGCACATTTAGTTCTACATTAACTTTCGGGCGTTGATGATGAGATTAGATTTAATGCGTTCCGAAGGATATATAGCTTAATAATTTCATGAAGCATATAAACAAAAGTTCTAGTCTAGACTTAAATTTAACACATAACTTGATTTCAAGTGATTTAATCATAGGAACATTCTGTTTAAATGTGGCCCATGCTATATACGTTACGGTGTTGTTCTAAAATTATGTTATGTGCACCGATTTATAGTCGTTTCCCTTAATCTTTCATTTTGATTTTCTGATGATTCTGGTGAGCATCATCAAGCAAAGATACCTTAGCGTAACTTATTGTATATAAATCTGTTGCATAGATGAAGTGTAATATTGACCTAGCACACCGTCTTAAGAGACTCCTGACCACTGCGTTATTTGTGCATAAATCGGTACTGTAATTGTTTCTATAAGTCCTTTCAGATCAGACCATTTTAGTTTTATGAAATATATGATTTTAAATTGAGCTCAGTGTACTATTTTAATGTTACTCTCTAAATCCAAATAAATTATTCCGGATAGCTTTCTCATAGAGATGGGCCTATGCAGATACTAGATATGGATGGCTGATGTTAGTCAAAAGTTTTAACATAGCCTTTGTGTACCACATCCACTTCTTGAACCGTGGGCCTCTAGTGGCATTGAGTTCTGGAATTATTTCCGCCTTCTTTAATTATTTACCACATCCCTTTGGTTATAATTTTTTAATCGTGCTGCTGGATCTTAGTGAGGTTGGTTGCAGTTGATCTGTTTAGCAAAAAAAATGTACACATAGTATCGGGGTATCACATTCTTGAAAAGAAATATTACATTTTTGTAGTCTCTTAGTTATGAAGCTGGTATTCTATCTAGATAGAGGAACGATCACATTTCAAAACGTTTCTAGTTACTGATGAAGCCAACATGTTAGTCATATAATTTTTGTGAATACAAGGCATGTAATTCTTGTAATTGTTTTGAAAGTAACTTTCGAATTCTTGATTACATATTGTGAATTTATGTTTGCTAATCTCGAAATAACATTTGATTTTCACTTTATAGGTCTTGTTCGTTTTATTTTGCAAGATAATTAGCTTAGCAGAGTATCGCTTAGGATACCTGTCGCAAGTTTAGACAAACATTGAATTGTATAGAATTTGTCCACATATGCGTCAACATTATACTCTGGTGCTGTTAAATTCGTCGTCTCAGTTGATGCGTTCAAAAAGTTGTGATAGGTATTTTGGGTTAAGTGACGCTGATCTCGCTTTTAATCAGTATTGAGATAGCGTTGTAATGAATATCATTATTATCGATAATGAGTTCAGTTCTAACTCAGTTTCGGCCACACTTTTGGTTCTAATTTGAATCGACTATGGTTTCAATGAAGAGACACTCAGTTTCGAAAGACATGTTTAATTTTTTATATTCCTTGTTCCTAGGTCCAAGTAGGATACTGTGTAAGATGTATTTTGACAGTATCTATCCGAACTCCTTTCATTTGATTATTAGAATTAAGTGATCACATCTTTATGATTCGTGTTGAAAACTACTCTTTTACAACAAAACTGTGAAATTGTTGTGCTTTTGAATCCATTATTTTTACATTTTGTTAGTAAATCGTCCTTCTATCGTCCTTACTAACTCCGGATCTTAAATTTATATGTTGACATTGAACAGATTTACAAAACTTCTATACCATGAGATATACTCTCATTTTTGTGTTGAGCAACCGCACACAACACGCTTATCGAATTTGTGATTTTATTGGTATAGTGCTGAATTTCTGGTATAAAGGCAGTAATTCAAATAATAGTATGTTGACGTAGTTTAGTTTATCGATATATGTTATTTGGTTTTGGTCACCTTGGATAAACTTTTTGCGACAATTATTTAGCAAAGCGACCAGTTCTAGTAGTCTTAGGTATATCATCATAGTTATCAATATAATGAGGACATTTAGGACGTATTAAGACATATTAAGATATCTTGTCTTACTTTTTTCCCAGTCAATTTTAGTTATTTGGTCGCACTCAGAGCTAACTCGTTTACTATTAGTTGTAATTTAAAATCCAAGTTGATACACAACTATTTTAATTGGTGTGATGTACTGTTTGGTTTTGCTCATTTATAATAAACACTTACTAATTATTTTAAAAACTTAAAGATGGACATCTATACAGGTTTTGCTATAGGTATACCTGAATCTCATTGTCATATACCCCATAGTGATAATAATGAGCCAGCAGAGCTTTCATAAAATGTTATAGGATTTCTTTTATTGAATTCTGGTAGAATATCGATTCCCCAGTTGTCATTGTTCGGATCTATCGGCAAACAAAAGCTTCCATTTTCAAATCCTTTTTATTAAAGTGTAATTCCAATGTTAGTTAATCTAATTCGTTCTCATTTACAAAACTTTATAATAATACTATAATTAGGCATATACATCCATATAAGAACTATCGGTAAATACAAACAAAACCGTTAAATTGCGGCATGCCTTCCGGCAAAAGAAAAAGCACATTTCGTGACCCAAAACCGAACAAAATTAATTTTTAATAACGTGTTAAGCTCATCAATAAAATCACACACCATTCATAGCCGAACAACCCACAAAATTGCATATTCCGTTATACATACCACGATTTTACGAACTGTCAAATTAATATTATATTATTATATTTTGTAGTTTTCCATCAAAAGAAAATCCGTTTTTTTGCTACCCCCATTGTGTGTATATAAAATAAATTACTTTGAGCTCCTACATATAATATATGGGGGTATACTCGGGAGTTGATTTTCGGTTCGAAGTCACGCAAAATTATATATTTGTAAAAATATTTATTTTATTTAAAAACGTTATAACAACAATCTATACATACCCATAGTATATATAACCTCCTTTATGTGAGTATGTATATGCGATTTGGTTGCGTATATCAAAAGCCCCAGTTGATGAAAAATCTAATAATATTCACCGAACGAATAACAAATATTGAAATTTATTCAAAAAAACGTTTTTTGTTGCTGGTTCTGAACGTACATTAGAAATTAGAATTAGGTCAAATCCTGTGTGAATTAATTTCTATTTAGATTCTTGTTTTTTTTGGTTCGATATTAGAAGTCTGACAAACCAAAAAGCTCATGAGAATGAATATATGTTGTATAAGTGTTGAGCTACATATATATTGATAACCAATTACCATTTCGAACTCCTCCGCAATAAATGCAGCCACAAAATCGATGTTGATTGATTATTCACAGCGTTAAAAATATAATTAATAAATAATAAAAATGTGAACATAATTAATAAATAATTAAAAAATATATAAAAATTAATTAATTCGAAATTGCATATGGATTTATATGCAATGAGTACACACAATGAATATAACTACACAGTGAAAATTAAGTGAAATGAAATATCAAGTGTGGGTGTGTGTCGTGGGCGGAAAGTGATTTATTATTTACACAATAATATTTAATTATTATTACTATTCCAAAAAAAGTAGTAATAGTTTTGTTATTAGTTTTATTATTATTTTGATTTGATCGTGATTGTTGTTGTGCGGACATTAGTTAAATATGAGTACTACAAATGCTAAAAGGTAATCAGATTGTAATTTTTTTTGCTAATTATTTTTATATGTGAACGGTCAAAATATGCATACATGTATGTCGGTAATTAAATGTTACTTGTTATACATATGTAATGTTGTTTGTAATTATTTATATTGTTGGCTTAATATTAATTTTATATAATATATTTTATTTTAATCTGATCAAGAGACTTCGTCAAAAGGGCTTTCATGTCTGGCCAAAGTCGACAAATGGGAACTTTTTGGCTCGTGTTTTAGCAATCTATGCCATTTCTCGTACTTGTTCGTCAAAATCCTGTTCTCACATCTAGACATAAAGTGAAGGAATGAAAGCTAAGTTACTAACTTGATATTTTCCGCAGTGCGCTCTTTAAATTGTGAAGACATGGTTTGTTTAAATTTAAGAGTTTAAATGTTAAACCAACTAAACTGAATTTGCTGGTTTTTACCAGGCAAAGGAATGTTATCACATTGTCTGCTCTACTGTTTGCAGAGACTATCACTAGTTCTTAGGCCGTTAAACCTATGGATGCTACTTTAGGTTGTAAACTTTCCTGGATTTGAAACACTTGCCACCTGACTTTGCAGCGTAAACTCTACCTGAAATCGATCTGTTTAATGATGAAAATTTAACTTCGAAAATCTTTTGACTCACCGAAAAATCAGTGGATATACCAAAGTTTCATAAATCGGGTATCAGGGTGACTGTTTTTAAGTGATTGTTTACAATCAATATGTGGTTCGGGATTCGAAACATACTATACGGTGTTTCTAGTGGAGTTGTGATAAAACACTCATTGTGCGATTAAAGCATTTAAACTTCCGATCTCAAGTAAAAATATTTAGTGCATTTTGATCTATATTTGGAAGTCTCATACTTGTCCAGACGATATACTTTTGATCAAACTAATTATTTTTGGCTTACACTATAGTGTGGGTGCTGTTCTAAATTTGGCATTGACCATCGCCGGCGATCCGATTTAAGTTGGCTAAGGTTGCCTTTAGCGATGTGTTCTTCCTCTACTGTGACTCATGGTTTTTAATGAGTTATTTGTTCGTCTTAAGCAACGTAAGTTTGTTGCTATGCGAGCAGCAGCTGACTTATTACAGGTTTATACAGTTTTAGGTAAATACTTTAATATACTGCCTGCCTTAATGCAGTGCGCTCTATATAAATTTTAAAGACATTGAGAAGGGTTTTCATGATAATGAAATAAATTTGCCATTATTTACTAGGCAAAGGAATATGGGCCAATTGTCTGCTCCTTTTATTTTTGGAGAGAATATCACTACTTTCCTAAGAAGCCAACATTTAAGGCCTGACTGAGAAGCATAGACCTGAATCTTTACCTGAAATCGATCTGGTTAATGACAAGTTGTTTTTTTTAAATACCCAACGAAAGATTGAGTAGCTTACTCATCGAAAGATAAGTCGATGTCTCAAAGTTTCGTAAATCGATTATCACGCAATCGCAATCGATTTAGGGTTTGAATCCTATTGCTTTGCACTCAAGGCCCACCATGGTTACATATTCAAAACTCCCAATCGTGATATTTGGTCACTACCATGCATCGAACATGAAACCCCCGAATAACAGAGCAAGCTCCCTTTTTTCTCTGCCAACGAGGGCTTTAAACATCATTTTCCGATTGGATCTTTTAAAATATTGTATTGTGTACCAGCAGTAAAATTGCTCTCATTCGTTGCAAAATCTAATGGCCACTTCCAAACGAAGATGTGAGGTCCAGTTTATACCAGGAGCTCCGTTGACATTGAATAATATTAAAAAATCTGTACTAAACGCTTCGTACATTACCAAACAATCGATGAATTGTGTTGTTCCCTTACTTGTTGGAACCCGAAGTAGTTTATTTGTGAACCTAATCATGAAGATAACTAAATATGTGCTATCCTTGAAGATCAGATGAAACTTTTCATTTATATTCTTACATGGTCGTTTGAAAACTCATTTACAACGCATGTAACTAGTTCAAGAGTCCTTGTTTAGTAACTGTTTCCAAGAAGTTAATGAGTGTTTGCAGGTGTTCAGTCTTTGA
The DNA here is from genome assembly GCA_963932295.1 of Tipula lateralis. Classification (NCBI taxonomy): domain Eukaryota; kingdom Metazoa; phylum Arthropoda; class Insecta; order Diptera; family Tipulidae; genus Tipula; species Tipula lateralis. The sequence continues at coordinate 190,467,705 of OZ010736.1, read as the reverse complement.
TGTTGCTCGATTTCAGTTGTTTAACTATAAATCGCTTAAAGTGTTCTCTTTGTTGTGGTTTAAGCTCTTGTAGCTTGTCAGAGCAGCAAAGTGCATTTGCTAATTTGGATAGAATCATCGGTTAGCACAACGGACATCGTGTGGCATTGATGCTGTCTAGAGTTTCTGTCATCATTGATATAATAATAATAGTACTGAGAGTCTTCTGGGCAGCATTGACAGGCCCAAGTATTATCTGCTTCCAAAAAGAGTTAACTTTATTAGACTGGTGACAGGCTCTTTCTGTCTTTAAAGAACATTTTCATCATAGATAACAACGATTAGGTAGTGATTACTGTCTATGAATTTGGTTTGAGACATATTTGGTTTGAGACATATTTGAGATATATACGGGTGGTGCGATCGGTGGTGTAAAATGAACACATCTGGATCCCCTGTCGTGTTAGAATCCTCGGGCGGACCCATCGTCCATGTCAGTACTATAAGCTGACATTGAGCTATGCAATGTTCAGATGGTTCTACGACAAACGGACGTTTAGCCGTATATAGAGTGGTATTACAATGGAACAATCGCCGGTTTAAGTGTGCGATAGCAGCCACATCAACATAACATAACATACGGAAACTAGTTGCCAAGCAATCCATCCACATTTAATTATGTGCTACTTGAGGTTTATTTATTGTGGTGGAATTCAATGGGGACTCAACATGAAATATTTATGAAATATGCATTTCTTCACATAATATGATGTTTTCGTAAAATCAACGATTGAGTCAGCTGAAGTTATTTGGTCCCATGAGTATCTACTCGTTATATACTTAAGACTGGTACTCTCTTCATATCAGAAGTTTGAGGCAATTCGACATTAAATTATTGTTTTAAGAACGAATATGACAGTCTATGAAGGTCGAGCTATGGATAGTGGCAGAATGCAAGTGAACTGCAATTATCATCTTAGATCGTTATATTACTCTTTGGTAAATTTCAGTGCAAGCTTTGGAAATATGTTAATTTATAGCTCACTGATGCAGCTCTCTCTCTCTCTCTCATTGACTAATCTCTAAAAAATATCCTTACATGTATTTAATCATACCAACACAATATTGTTTGTTACATACTAAAAAAATTATCAAATCTTTTAGGCCACAACCCTGATATGTAATATAGGGTGGTTCAATTGACCTTTATGTTTCCAAGGTTATAAAGATTACAAATGTCATAGAGCAATAGCGATTAAATCATCGACATAGGGTTGATTGATTAATGATCGAGCCAATGGACAGCGATTAAGTTCGGAGCTGGATACTACGCAGTGTTAACATTAAAAAATTATAATAGAATAGCCGCCATCCATGCTATATACTTTGCTATAGTGGACATATATAATGATAAATCGGGCTTTTTAAACTACAATGTTGGTTTGTATCCTGTATATTGTACTTGTGTACATACAATATAGAAAAAAGGATTTTTGACAGGCGGAAATATTAAAATGGATAATAAATGAATTGAAAAATATATATTCCGAAATGTATATTGTGTTTTACTATAAAACATGTATACTTTACATTTGTTTGGTGTTATATGGTCGGTGGGACGGGTTTTGTTATATTCCGGCATGAAAAACATATACCATATATACACACAGGTCGTATATTTAAATTATTCCATCTGGACAGCTGATAAATAGATAACTCTATAAATGGACGCCAAAAATTTATATATACCATCTGGGTATAAAATCCGTCGTCGCAGATAATATTGTTGTTCAAATAAATATAATATAAGCGTCGTATCACAATCTGGTGGCCTAAACTCGAAACAGATCAGTTTCCCTTCTCCTACAAGTCTTTTTAACACCATATTTAGTTTCGTTCCTTTTATTCCATCTTGAAAGTGTTTCAAGCTGATCTTTTCTGTAATTTTTTATTTATTACTTTTGAAATGTTGTCCGAGAAGCTATATAAATCCTCTCAGACAGAACAACGTGTACCCTTCCTCCAAACCACGCTTCAACGAGCTTAATTGCTTCAACACGATAGGGATGGTTAAGCTTTAGATCCACTGTTTTTTTAAACTGGGATTTTTCAGTATCTCAATATCTACGGGAAATGACTGTCCTAGGTTCGTATCCTGATTATTGATGGATGTCTCAGATGCTGATCAAAACTAAAACGACCAGAATTTATTCAAACTATATGCGTCCATTATACAGTGTGTGGCCTATTATTTTGCAGATCGTTTGGTTTGAGGCAGTGGCCACTTTTTCGGTAGCATTATCGAAATAGAACCTCATTCAACTCAATCGTATATATAACATGTAAATTATAAAACTGACATTGACAAAACCCCAACCAAACCATATCAAATTATGTCAAAATAATATTTTTTATTTAACAACAAACTCATCATTATCCTTCCGTTCCATATCACACACACACACACACACACACACACAAACATACTCAATGTGTATGTACACATACAATAAAGTAGAAAAACAGGAAAAGCACTGTGTTTCCTGTTCACCATGTATACGAACGATATATTGACATACGAAAGTTGTGTGCCATGCACAGAACGACACCGAGATAGAATTATGTCCTTGACAAAGAAAATATCTATTTTCCATTTTCGTCTTGTTATCCATTGCTGCTATATCCTTTTTTTGTATTTCGTTATCATTTAATTTTATTTTATTTTTGTTCATTGCTCGCTCGTCGTTCCTGGTTTAGAGCGATGTTCTATATACCATATATATATACAGAGCTCATCCTTATGTACAATCAAAATGAGAAATACTCTAGGAAATATTTAAATTAGGATCCTTTTTTGTTATTTAAATTGAATTCTGTCATCAGAATAAATTTTTTTTTGTGTTAGGACTGTAAATAGAAAATATAAAGAAAAACAACGAGCCAAGTGTGGAAGGATTTGGAGGTGTCTTCTTCCGCTGAGAAATATATATACACACACACACAAAAAACAACAAACAAACGACACGAAGAACAGAAATATCTGTTAAGCAAGCAATAAAAATAATAATCACAGCAATGAATTTGAATATATATTTGCTGTTGTTAGTGAAGCTTTTCTCTCTCTCCGTACACTATATATATATAGGAGTATATACCACACACATTTTACACAATGTAAGCTTTTCAATTGAAAACATTGTTGTAATATGCTTTTATTGTATTGTTTGTATCTTGTATATACATAATATCATCAAGATGTTGTTTTTCTTCCTGTATCCTTCTGTTATTCTTGGTTATTTGTTAAAATTTAATTGAGTTTTTCATGACATTTTCCAAACAAAATACTTATGTTTTGTAATAAGGTTGTGTCGTATGACAGTAATTACACATACAAAGACAAACTGGAATTTAAGAAAATGAGGCCACTGATGGAATGCATCGTGCTATTTATTGAACTGGAACCTTTTTGCGTAATTTTACGATTCAGAAGTGGAATCGAGTCAAGTTTGATTTGTGGAGTCCGGAAAAATTCGAGTCCTTGAACCAGTAGCACAAAGAACTATAATAAAAATAAAACGCTATAAAACCGACCTCTAGAGTTTTATGACTGGATGCGAGTTTATTCTTAGCGGTTTGCCAATGCTTATGATTGGAAAAAAATTTGTGTCAAGTTTCGTGTGGAGAGTCCGGGAAAATTCAAACTAGAATTAAAGAAAATGAGTCCACTGAAACACGGCATCGTGCTATTTGTTGAACTGGAATCTTTCTGCGTTGTTTTACGATTCAGAAGTCAACTTTAGTTTGGGGAGTCTGAGAAAATTCGATTCTTTACACCAGTAGCATAAAGTACTATAATCGCTATAAAATCGACCTTTAGCTTGTTGTGGCTGGATGTGAGTTTATTCTAAGCAGTTTATTCTAAGCCAATATTTATGATTGAAAAAAATTGTGTCTAGTTTCGTGTAGGGACTCCGGAAAATTCGACTCATTGAACCTATAGTCCAAACTACTAAAATTGCTATAAAATTGACCTCTAGAGTACTTGTGGCTGGATGTGAGTTTATTTTAAGCGGTTTGCAAATGGTTATGATTGGAAAAGTTTTTGTGTATATTTTTATGTGGAGAATCCGGAAAATTCGACTTATTGAACCTATAGTCTAAACTACTCAAATTGATGTAAAATCGACCTCTAGAGTGTTACGGCTGGATGTTAGCTTATTCCAAGCGGTTTGCCAATGGTTATCAGCACTGGAAAGAATTTCGATCAAGTTTGATGTGGGGAGTCCGGAAAAATTTCGATTAATTGAATTTAGAAGTTTAGACTACTATGAATCGAATTTTTCCGGAATCTCCACATGAAACTTGTTCCAAAATTGTTTCTGGACCAATGGCTACCTTAACAGTTGTATTTTAAAACCCAAATGGTTCAATTTTATTTGTTAACGTTTAAAATCACTAACTTGCTCAATGATCTAACCTTCTTGAACCAGTTTAGTTTAGCTTTAATTCTTGAACCAATTACTCCTTATAAGAATGTCAAATTTGCCACGAGTGTCGTTATTTGAATATACTGAAGGATGAATGATTCAGTCTACTTTTGCAATGACTACTTATTACTCTATGTTCAAATAATTTCAGTTTGGAAGATGCCATCGAATTTGCAGATTTTTTCTTTTTTTTATTATATATTGAAACTAGTCTTTGCAGAATAACAGTCAGTTTATATCAGAATTCTTAAAAACAAGACGGTTATGTGGTCACTCTTGATCCAGAAATGCATTAATGCTTGTCCGTTGGTAAATAGAGCTGCTCACATACCAACGAACTCAAAGGGTTGATTGTTTTTAGTCTCCTAACCAAATGTTCACTATTCGGTAGATGAGAAGCTTCCACATTGATATGCTTCGTTGCAAATCTTTTATTTCCGGAATCCCCAAATCACGATGCAAATCACTATTTCGAATATACCATGGTGCTATTGTCAAAGTACCTAATTCTGAACGTTTTGGATAAGTTTGATGTTAGTTTTCTTAGTACAACCTAAAAGTGGACTTAACATCCAGTGTTATATCCGTGTTTTTAGCAGAGTTCTTGTACGGCACCATCACATCGTTTAATCTGTCTGGCGTCAATTTAACCAATGGTTTATTCGTAAAGTGTTATTTTCCATGGCTTGTTCCATTGGTGAATTTTATCACTTGCACAATGAAATTTATTCGTCGCCTCTTCTACAGTTGGCCCTGTTTCTAGTATATAGGTGCCGTCAACAAGTGTTCCTATGTAATCGAACTGTGGTGCATCACTTGTATATATAGTAGGTATAGGACTTGGTCCAACACTGCCCCGAGGGACTCATTCATTTATCTCTCTCAGTCCAAAATACTTATTTTCTTATCTTACTCTAAAAAGCCTTTCAGATAAATATTATCTCAAAAGATCAACATATGGTCCCGGAAGCATAACATTTAGTTTATGTATTAAACCCTCCAAAATCTAAATTGGTGATCCGATATTAGGTATCTACTTTCTATTATTGGCTTTATTTTTCTAAGGGGTAATTAACTATGAAATGATAAGACGCAGAGATATCAAACGATAGGTCAGAGCTGGGGCCTTTGTTGACCTCTGATTGGTTTTTATCTCCCTGTAATATCCTTTCTGGGTAATTAAACGAATTCTACCCTCATATTTGTTTATAATATCCGATTCGGTTTGAAAATATCAGCCAGATGATTAGCAAATTCTTAGGTTTTTCAGAAGGAGTCTAATGTCTATATGTTATTGGGGTTTTTATACTTTATGTTGCCTTCTATAGTTCGTATCTTTATCAGCGGTCAATTGTCCAAGATACAAAGAAAACGAATTTTCATTTAGCTTCTGCATTTTTGACTCCTCGTTTGTTGCCATATTCTCCTAGCTTTCCTTTTTTCTAAGACGAGATTCCGAATTTCTCTTGGATAACTTTTACTAATGGTTTTGGATGTTGTTCCTTCAGTATTATTTCCAAGTGGCTATTTGAATGATACCAGTGAAGTTTTCTACTTCTTCTTCTAGTTCCTGCACCGTTTTTAGTCGTGCTTGAAGAATAATATGGCTTTCTAATTCAGATCTGAAGCTGACCAGGTGAAAGTGCTGTAAGATCTGTTGGGTCAAGTTTTTTTGTTGATCTCGTTTCCTTTCTAATTATCTTGTCGCTTATGGAAAGTGTCACTGCAGAATGATCAGAGTCTATATCTGAATTATCTCCTACTTCAATAAAATTCGATGAAACTTGTTTTGATATAAAGTAATCCAGTAGATCAGAAATTTTACCTACATGCGTGGTCAAATATGTTGGCTTGATGGTGGAATGTACGGTACATCCCACTTCTAACATTTTTAAGTTCGTTACTTTTGGTCGTGGTAAGCCTAGGGCTAAAGTCACCATGTTTTGCATTAAAATCATCCCCTATAGTATAAATCTACCATTGAAATGTTGTAGGATATTCAAGGAGTTCGGTTTCTTCGGGTTACATCTAGGTGAACAATATACCGCTCCTATCTGAAGGTGTTACTTGGTAGATCTAATTTCTACTATGGTAAGCTGGGTTTCGGATGATTGGGTTATGCTGATATTTATGGTGTTTAATATAGTTTTTTATTATATAACAGCCGTTCCACCTCTTGCTGGTTATCCGGAAAGCTTGTTTCATAAAGTTGGTAACCCTAAACTTTTAAGTAAGATTGCTTTTTAGAGTGGGTCGTAGTTATCAGGTGACTTGGCTTTCAGTTGTACAAAATATGAAACCACTCTGACCATATTTTGATTTAACAGGTAATTTCAATGGACTTTTCCTCTATATGATTAAGTCAACAAGTATGTTTGGAAGATCTAATTGGGTTAATATATATAAAGTCAACCGGTCCAATTAATATGATCACCCACTCTTATGTAGAGACACGCACAAATATATACAATAGAAATTCTAACCAAACTTAAAATTCGTGTCACATGATACACATTCTGCTTAAGTTGTACAAATTTCTATCCAAAGAAAAACAAACAATTTTATATATTAAGAAATATATTGGTCCATATCTACCCCTCTTGTGTCGGTATACATATATGGTATATACACAAAACCATAACGATAATCATAAATTATATCTATATAGTTTGATAGTTAAATTATAAAATAAATAGAGATGTAGCAAAAAAAGGTGTGTATCAAAAATGAAATCACGGGTTCATTTGATATATCATCCCTGACACATAAAATGTAGCATTTTAAGTCGTAGGGTTGGGGATTTAAGATTTTTTACTTCTATATTTAAGTATCAGATGGTATAAATTCCATTTCAATTGTTTGTGTATATATAGATAGACACGATGTTGTCATTTACTTTCGGATATAATTTGTTATTTGATCCATGTCATAGCAATTGATATAATACGAAGGGATCGGGCTAATAGACACACGAATTTATTTTAAGAATTCAATGAACTGTGTCAAAAGATTTTGAGTGGAAATTTAATACTCGGTTATATTTGTAACTTCATCTTATATATAAATGTCTGTGTGTGTGTGTGTGTGTATTGTACTCCCGCACTAAATTATATGTATATAATCCTGAATCGTTTTCTTCTCACGTTTTGTTCTTGTATAAAGAAAATCTTAAATTCGCATAAGAACAAAATAACAACAAAAAAAATTATCATATTCTTCCTTATATTATATTCCTGGTAGGCTTTCGGATTTAGATAGATGGATGGATGGTTTAAATCGATTCACTGTGAATACAAAAAATCTCTGGTATACATATATACCGAAATGATAAATGAAATACAGCACCTGACCATATGATTAGAATAACAATGAAGAGATTTTGTGTTTATATGTGCTCGTCGACTCGAACCGAAAAGAAAATGGATTTTTCTTCTTTAACGATATTGTGTATTACCTGAGATGATTATTAAACACGAATTTGATGATAACACAAATATATTTCGTAATTATATGGTTTTGAAATCATATATAAAAATAAAAATAGAAATGTATAAAAGTGTTTAGGATGATATACGAGTGTATATAGTTGAGAACGAGCTTCTAATTTCGACTGTACACTAACAATTGGAAATATTCCAAAGACGTCTCGTTATATCCTTAATCCACATTTATTTTGTTTTTTTAAAACTTCTTGACACTAATTCGTTGCGACATTCAATTTTGTTTTATCATTTTGTTGTGTAGCATCTTTTTGGTAACACAAATAAAAAAATTGTTTGTCTCATCTTATTTAAAAGAACAAATGAAAATGGAATTGGCAGAAATAAAATGTCTAAAAAATAACCTATGTTTGTGTTACTCAAAAGTATATAAAAGCACGTGATAGAAAATATAAACTTTTTTATGTTGCTCCTATATTTTCTTATCGCACTGAATAATTCTCTGTGTGTGTGTACATATATACCTTTAAGTAGCTCGCCTACATATAAATATTTCGAACGAAAGCTTTTGCAAACTTTTATATATTTCGTATTTCTGAAAGTTCCAAATAAATAAAATATATAAACTTTTTTGTTCTGAATATTTTAAATAAATTAAAAATTAAAATTAAATTTCCCATAAAAAAAACTTGTTGTTTTTCTTTTCAATATTGAATGTTAAATTTTGCTGTGCTTTGACTGACAAGCGGACAGTTATTTTTTCTCGTTCGTTCTGGAAAACTTCTCACTGTTCGGAAAATAATATAATTTAATTTAAAATTTGAAAACTTAAATTTGATTGTTTTGATTTGATCACGTATTGTAGATGCGTGGTGTATTTGTGTACAAGCTTATATAGAATGAATGTTGTTTGTGTGATAAGTTTTGTTTTAAAGCTCGTATAAATAAAACAAATCGAGTTGCGGATAAGTAACAAACCATATACTGTAGAAAAATAAAATACATTTAATTAAAGTGTGTGAAAGCTCTAGTTGATTATAAAATATAAGATGTGCGTGACTAAGCTTTATCACCAGTGGCTAAAGTTTAATCATGAAACCAAATTAGTTATTCAATTTTTATAACCAAGTTTACAGTTTTTATGACCAGCTTTCATCATTATAGTCCGGTTTATATTTAGCGTTATATCCGGAGCTTTTGATGCCATTTTTTTAGGACATTGTATACTCATCCCATATAAGATCAATTTCAACTTTAAGTTTTTTTGATATTTATACTTGTCTAGATTCTTTAGAGAACCCAGAACGATATAAGGCACTCTTCCGCCAGGCCAAGCTCTATCTTAATGTCAAAAAAAAAACAAATTCGTCAACATGTCATAAATACTTCAAACATCGTAATATTCCAGTATTGATCATTTTCTAGTAACCTGTATGATTTTGGTACGTTTGTGATTAACACATTACGATTTTTAAAACTAGAAAAGAAATTTAATCACAAACTAGTGTGATTGAAAATACTCAGGTTGATAGCTCGAAGATGTTAAATATCTCAGAGTTCTAGATTATCAGCCTTCCATCTAATATAAGTGTGCATTTTATCTTTACATTGTTTGAACCAGAGTCCGGCCATATCGATTTTCTATAACATACAGATGCCTCTTACCTTTGAGTCTTTTAAAGTATTAATTAATTTTGATTGAGCTTACCGATTTTAAAGTTTTCTTTATATCTAGTTGTTGGCTTATAGTTTAAGAAGATATAGATAAGCAAAACAACTTTTGAGTGCGGGGCCATAAAATATCAACAGCAAAAATCAGAAAAATATTCATGCTGTTCGAATTCGAAGCCTTTAGGTAGGCTACAAAGCAACCAAACTAAACAAATTTGTTTAATGTGTCAATATGTAGGAAAGTTTCTATACGAGGCCCGTGGTTCTGATGGTTTAATTACTTTCAGAAATATACTACGTAATCAGTGAAATGGTGTAGATTTTTATAAGGTACAAAGTACATAAACAAGATAATTGTCAAAATAAGAAGGATTGAATGATATTTGCGTCTTATTAGTGAACCGACTCGTCAAGAAGATTTAAGAATGAATATAGTATATAAATGATACTCTAATTTTTGGTGTTCAACAATTAATTGTTAATAATTCAGAGGTAATATTATAGATATGTCTAAGTGAACTATTGACTAAGGGATTATTTGTGGTTACTTACTGGCCATCCTAGATACGTTTATGTGGTGTGGTTAATTTGCTATTAGCACTTCAAATTTTTTCAGCTTGGCTCTCAGAATGTGAGATATCGATTATATGTATGGTAATCGAGTATTAAATGAATTTGGATATACACTAAGTAATCATTGCAGTCCTCTCGAAGTGAAATATCAGGTTTACAGTTCTATTGACTTGAGATAATGTTTTTTTTAATGGTGTAGTTTTTATGACCATATAGAACTGATGTCTTAATCTTATGGCTATAGCTTATAGAAATAAGTGCAATCATCTGTCATTGGCCTAAATAAATATAAGCTTATACTAGTTGCTATATATACTATTGCAACTCGATGCATTATAATATACAAAAGTCGAACTATACTATGAAGCTTAATAGCACATGCCTGATGGGATGGGTTGATATTTTCGATCAAATGAGTTGTATGTCATTTATTTTCAAATATTGGCCTACACAAAATTATTTTAATAGTTTTATAAGATTGAAATCTTAGCTCTTGAGTTTTAAACTTAATATACATATTTCGAAAGTTCGTGCATGATTTTAAATAATGACTCGGCTGTAAATATAAGTGTATAAAGTGAGAACTAGAATCTCTTGATGTTTATCTATGAAAAGTTTCCATCTCTCAGCATTCAGTGTACTATAGCTTTCGAAATACATGTATTTAGAAAATACGAAACAGTATGACAAAAATGTTTTTTGAATTAAGCAACTATTTTGCAAAGAAAATTTGATGCTGGCCTATGTTGAGAATCCTAAAATTGCATCTCTCAAAATGGTTGCAATGTGATTATATATTTATCCAAATGCTCCATACTTCTTTTACATCGTTGTTTTGATTTCATGGGCAATAACATACGATCAAATATTAATGTAGTCTATAGTCTTAAGATAATCATCGTTGGTGACATAACTCCAGCTTAGATGTGTGTATTTGGATGTTATGATAATATAAAAAATATCCACTTTGTTATAGTACCATTGATGCAGTACCTTTGAAACTCATCAAAGAGTGTTTATGTGCATTGAAAGTCATATTCACAGTCATTAGTAATTTACTCACATATTGTAAATACATTACTCACGTAATTGGTCTCAACGTATGCGGTGTTGGTTGATTAAAACATTTCAACCGATAAGCCAACCAATTAACGAAATTGTGTCGTGTTTATTTTGATTGAACCACTATTTGGTTGACAAACACGACTGAGTAATTGGAGAACAAGTGATAAATATCAATTTGAAGTGTGCTATCGCTTGTATGAACTAGAACTTATGGACGGTATAACGAAATAATATTATTCGATATACCATTCCTTATACTTGATGTGATGCATATGAAATAATTGAGCGGGCTCAGACACTGCCTGCGTTTAGGCATTAAAGGAATAATAGCGATTAATTATGTAAGGTTTAGGTTTTAGGGTGTTGTGGCTGCTATCGCACACTTAGACCGGCGATCGGTCCGTTGTGATACCACTTTGTACGGCTATAGGTCCGAGTTCTTTCGTAGTACCATCTGCGCATCATAGTACTGACATGGAAGATGGGTCGGCCCATGGATTCTAAACACGACAGGGAATCCAGATATATGTTCATTTTTCACACCGATCGCACCATCCAAACGATCGAAGGTGAAAAACCCATTTGAATCTTACCCCGAATCGGGATTCGAACCCGGTACCTCCCGCTCCAACTGCCGCAGATTTAACCACTGCGCCACCTGGGCGATTAATAATCTTAGTCACACAAATACTTAACCGCAATAACCACTTGAAAGTACTTGTATAATAATTAAGTTTATTAGTTATTAGTATATAGTAGTTAAAGTTGGTTCTGGTAATACTAAATAATACATATCTATATACTATATACCTATATATACTATAGAAACTTGGTCTGAGGTTTGCTAGCGTATACATGGATTCTATTCAATTCTGGAGATGTTAAAGGCTAGGTCTCCTCTTTTTGCCATTATAGGGAGTGTCAGGTATTCCTCGAGAGTTAAAAACTGGAAAAAGTTCCTCTGTTGATTATTCAGGCGCTATCTCATCGAACGCTGAAGTATGATGACTTAACCTTATAGATTTCTGTTTTGAATATATTGCTAAGTTAGTAAATAAATTTGACTCTAGCTTCCTTATGCGTATTCTAATTGATGTCCGGTTTTATGATTTTGTATTTCGCCGATTGAAGCTCAATGGTTAAGAGTGTTTCTCATCTCGCCGAGGTCTTTAGTTCGATTTATGTCGTTGACCAAAAATTAACATGCAACCGGAACTGTTTTAAACCAAAGTTCCTTCCGCGTTCTATTTGTGAGCTTACAATCTAGGAATTTTCTATTAGATAATTAAAAATCCGGTATTTCAATGTTTTGCTTCTAATTTTATATTCAGACCAATTAAGCTTATCTTTATTGTACTTAGGAGAAGATATAATATTTTTATTCATTCAATCATTATAATCGAAACTTGAAGCCGACAAAAATCAGGAACCGGGCCATTATTCAAGCTCATGAATGATATTGAATAAAAATGTTATATCGTTTTTTACGAATGTTAAATATGAAGGACGCCATTAGAGACGAAATATAGTATTTCTCTAGTAGAGGATCAATTATGTTCCGTGAGAAACACATGGGAATTCTCTATTGAGAAATAAACAATTTGAACAGATTTGAATTAGAAAAAGTCATTTACTAAAATTGTTGATTTTACAACGTATAGGCGATATTATAATGAGTAAGATATAAGAGCTTCCCAGTTTGAGATCCCAAGTCCCAACCATATCCCAACCATCCAGTAATCAGACATTCTATTGTTTCTATATACATACAAACTCCATATCTGTTAGTCCAGTCAGGGACAACAATGTCGTCTGACCATCGGTGTTTTGTAACACTGTTGTGTATACATCTGAGAAAAATTTGACCCGTCCTTTTACTATGCAGTTTGCATTTTACATGTAAATAACGTAAATTACAAAATAAATTTATATTTTACAAAAACATGTTAACTACTAATAATTGTTAATAATTTTGAATATTTAATTCATGTAATAAAATGTTTATCATTAATCAGATTTCAGTTTAAAATATCTTGGCTTTGAAAACCAAAATCATCTATACTACTACAATGCCATCTGTTTTCACCTATCAAAAGCTTCAAAACCTACTAGACCAGATAAATTTGCTTGAGTCAACTGGAACAAAACATATAGTAACGACTTTTATCATGAAGCGAAGTAATAATTATTGGATTATGTGAGATGTACGATACAGATGGTCGAGTACACAGTCAATTTTTTTGGAAATTTATTAGATTTGATAAGAGATGGCACAATTGTAACGAAGAACTTCAATAAAAATTTTACGAACGGTTCAATAAAAATTTACGAATAATTCACAATTAATTATCATATCACACTTATTTTGCACAATAATTATTATCACGATTATTTAAACACTTTATTTCACTTTCACTTATCACTTTCCAAAATTCAAAATTGAACTGTCTCGCAACTGTTTCTTTTTGTCGTATTTTGTTCGCTCCGCCTATTGAGTTCGTTATTTATTTTTATTTTATTCATGTTTGTAAACATTTGGTTACAGGGTAACCCTTCATATGCGATAAGTGTGAACTTCGTTTTAATTATCACAGATGTCACTGTGATTCGTCACAAAAGTTATATTTATTATTTACGTACAGTATGCATGTTATAGTGAGTGTATAGATTTTACATGTAAAAATTCTAAATTATATTTTGTAATATGATTAACAGTGTTTTACCACTTGATTCGAAGACCTTACTATCGTCACGTAGATAGGTCGGTTTGGTCCTTCCAAATCCACTTCACTAACACCAGCTCACCAATCCATTGATTTAACTCAAATGGTGTACAGTCCTTGTTAAATATCCTCAACGCACCACCCTATTGAGCGACAATTTTCAATAATTAGTAGTATCTCACCGCACACTCTATAATTATACTCGTCGTATACTTATATGTGCTAAGTAATTAATTCGTATAATAAAATAATGACAAACCTAATCCTCTAAATCTGCAGAATAATTAAAAATTAAATCCACAAATCATATCGACGAAATTAATGCGGCAAAATATGGAATCTAAACCACATATGCTTTATAATTATACATATATGCTGTTTGTATATAGGTGTAACACACCTACGTTATTGCATATCCGAAAAATAATTAATTTGAAAAATTACAAGTTTTGTTTTATTAATTAAAAAGGGCGTCGGAAAAACTATCCTGAAACATAAAACACTTTAGTTTTTGTGTAATGAAGGGTACTCTCGTCTACATAAGTATTTATTTTAAAGATTTTAAGTGGTACAGTCGGATTCAGAATGGGGCATGGTGTTTAAATCTGGAACAGTCTTATATGAATCATAGAGAATTATTGAAATAAGATATTAAGTATATATGTGTTCTTCTTCCCCGCTACACAGCATCCGTCTATATTTAACTTGAAGATTTCTTTAAACATTTAATTTTGTTCAGTTTTAATTTTCCCTCAAAAAAGTAAATATTTGTGCTGTGTGTACAAAACAAATGAAAACTCGGAAAAATTATATGAAAGAAATTTTTTTGTTTTTCCTACGATGGATGGGTGATAGATAGACGAGGCGGTTGTATGTTGTATGGGATGGAGTTGAGTAGTATTTCATATTTTTTTTTGTTGCTTTTTGGGTTGTTTAATTAAACATAATTTTATTTTGTTTTCTATTGTGTATAAATAATATGTTTATAAAATCGTACATACATATACACGAGAGGAATAAGAAGAAAACCAATAAAAAAAATTAAGACGATAAAAATGGGAAATAGTTTTCCATTCAATTATTCTAGACAGCTTTATGAATGTTGTTTTATGTTTATATGTGTGTGTGTATAAAGAATGAAGGTGGTACAAGCAAAATATTTCATGTCTCTGTTGATTGTGTTCAATTAATATTACAATATAAAACGATGTATTTATTTTTATGTATGTATATATGGTTTACTTTAAGAAGGGAAATAAGATTATTGGCACAACCAAAGAAGAGTGGATGGGGGCGGTAGATATACATTAATTTTTGAAAATGAGTTTCAAGTACTTCACAGGCGTTCCCTTTGGTGTGCAGATCGAAGCGGCCATCAAATTTCATCCCGCTCATTTATTTTCCCACAAGATAAGACATTTCACAAATTCTGCCATAAAAACTAAAAATAACCTGAAACCAAATATTAAATTATAAATTTATTTTACCAATAAAATTATTTTTTATATCGACATCACTGAAATTTTCCAAAAAAAAAAAAAATAATTCAATAATTTCCCGTCTCTATACACTGTGTGTGTGTATATATAGATGTTTTTATTTGAACCCCATGGGATCGGTTGTCATGTATAGAAAACATCAGTCCAATATATAACATTTCGGTGTTGGTTTTGTTTTAGTTTCGGTATGGAATTGGTACGAGCTATATACCCAAAACCAAAACCCCATCACGAGAGAGAAATTTGATGATGAAATTATTTTTGTCTAATATACGAGTATTTTATTAGACTTTTTAGTGTAGTAATAATAGTAGATAGATAGTATATCGTAAGTCAAAACTACTGTGTATATATACAGAACATATAATATAATAAGACATATAAAAATAGATTTCAAAAGAAACTAATGTAATTTCTTGGGTTTGGATGGTTTGGTATATACGATGTGTAACACATATATATAAACACAAGACTTAAAACTATATGGTCATGCACTATAATATTGAGTATTGTATCTACTATAAACATCCAGGAAAAAAACAATTCAATTGAGTTCACCTGAAGATACAATTATTGTTTATTGGCTGTAAGATTATTGATTTCTTTATATACGAAACGAAATTCTTTATATATACGAGTAATCCGAATGTTTACTTTCCCAGTTTGTTTGTGTTTTCATTCTCTCAATATCTAGAAGATTTTCGATTCGTTTGAACGATATACCAAAAAAGTATTGCAATATTATAGTTTTACTACAGATATACCTAGTTAGAAACCAAATGGAGAGGTATCGAGTTCGAATTTCGAGAAGATGATCTGTTTCCATGTCAGTACTATATATAGGCTACATTTTTGGTAGACATTATCAGATTCCTTCTAAAGTGTTGGTTCCTCTGAAGGTTACTTGAAATCAACTTCTCTTAAATTATGTCGAAACACATAAGACATTAATTTATCATCAGATTGATAATTACAAAACGCGGAAATAATTTATTTCAGTCGACACCGGTTTAATATTTTTTTAATTTCCCATTAACCTAATTTTTAAGATGATCTTCAAGCAGTGGTATATATTTACAACTATATATAACAGTAATGTTTATGTTGGGTATATCGTAAATAGGTTTATGAGGGCCTTATATAATCTCAGCAGGTTGATCTTAAAAATTTTGATAATCATTGTTAATTGGGTGTTGAAAAATTGTTTCATACCAATGAAAATGAGAAAAGCATTAGATGCACCATGAAAATGTAAAGGACATGGATGCAAAGTATTCCACTACTTTAAGACTACTTCGTTTAAAAAAATTTCCAACTTGATCTAACGAAGAAAGGTACTTCGAGGAGACAAATCTAGACCAATATTATGAAATGCTTGATTTGTGGATTAACCAAATTATATGATTTCGGCAGTCGCTTTTATAATCAAAAGGATGTGATGTGGGCCGTGGTTTCAGATATGAAGAAAAATATGCCAAAAAAGTGGAAACGCGGCTACAAGACACTCCGGCCAAACCAATCCATGGTTTTCTGGTCCATATTTTTTCTGATTTTGGTCATTTCTTTAACCAACCACATTCACCATATAGCTCCTTGGCAGCATGTAGCACTAACACGTAAACAATAATACATCTTGTCATCATACTACATTGATGTTGAAACTAACTGGTCGCAGTCTTGTAAGTGCACCGTAGCAACCGATACGTGTAATCACATATATTGTATTCATTTACGTAAAGGTATTATTACAGTTTGAGTGACATTTTGCATAAGTAGTGGAAACCTTAATGATCAAGAACATAAGGTCGTTAGAACATTAAAATTTTCGCTGACCTCAAGGACTTAAAAATCTAGTTAACGTGCCACAATAGCGCTCAGTTCTCACTATTACTGCATCTTCACTTTCTTAATCGAAAAACTAAGATCCAATGATGCCATCTACTCACAATTGACACCGAACAGTTTAAGACGAATAGTTTCGCGACAAACGCGACAGTTTTGTTTATTGACGTTGAAATGAATCAGTAAAGATGATTTTTTACGAAAAA
This sequence comes from Tipula lateralis, assembly GCA_963932295.1. NCBI lineage: Eukaryota > Metazoa > Arthropoda > Insecta > Diptera > Tipulidae > Tipula > Tipula lateralis. The sequence goes on along the minus strand of OZ010736.1, from coordinate 190,450,220 downwards.
CTCTCGTTCGTATATTTGAATGATTTATGCTGGGAAACGAATGAATGTAACTAAAAATGGCATAGTAAATATAGGGTTTGCACTCTAAACTCAATATTTTGCAAATCAAATTCATCCTTTCACTAAAAAACATCACCTTCATCCGAATCAACTGAATCACCTTACTCTAAAATCGATTCATCCTTTGCCAAATCAATTTCCAAGTAATTTCTTCTTGCGCTGGCCGCATGTAGTGATTCGAACGGTAGGCGTTGCTCACTCAAATAGACCAACCCACGATAGCCAAGAGCGAGCACGGCAACCGAGTTTATTGTGTATTCAGTTCTCCTTTCACGTAATGCATCTATCGTGGGTCTTTTTCTTTTGTTGGTGATGAATGTTTGGTGCTGACAATGTCTTAGACTCACAACCAAAGGTCATATCTGTCAAGTTTAACTTTGTACGATATATGAAGAGACTTGAACACTATATTGGAGTAAAATGTTCATCAAGTTGCTCTGATCCTTGAGATATAGCTTTAGAAACGCTGGTTTGCTTGGTGAATGAAGTCTTCGCTCGTATACCTTTTCATGACTCACGGTGACCATATATTTGGCGTTCGCGTCTTTGATTTGAAGGATCTCTTTCAGTGAGACGATACTGTGACCCAAAATTCAAATGTTGTCTGTGTATCCTAATAGCTGTGTTGATTTGTAATTTAAACAGCTGAGCTGCACCATATTGAGTGGATGAAGTATTCTGATATATTGAAGACAATTTGAGCTCTTAGATAGCATTACCGCACTCTAGATGATACAGACCCAAGGGCAAATTTTACATTCAATTAGTGGCTTACACTTTGAATCAAATTTTAGAAATTTGCTCATTGATAAGAATTTTTTAGATATGTCCAGATAAGGCAATACGTTCTAAGGACGTGATACTCTTAATGTTGTCGTACGCTTGCCGGAAGTATATGAACGTGAAAGTTGGATCAGTCGTTGATCTGCTTGGTCGAGATTGCTGTATATTGATAACTTTGTGTTGATTAAGTTGGCCGATACCTTTGAGCCTATATGTTCAACAAAGCTATACCGCGGTAGTTGTTGCAGATCGGTTATTTTTTTTATGGTATTTTGTAAATTTTTCATTATTTGTTGGTGATGATGGTGCAGTCATCTCGGCTGTAATATTAAATTGACGTAAGAGAAGTGGCTGCTCAGTAGATGATGCCTTTCTATTTAAAAGCGAGAAGAAATAATTCCTCCAAACTTGAAGGACGGGTTTGGTGTCGATTTGTAATTCTTCTGTTTGGTTGCGATTAGCGCTACGAAGGGCATTTTGGAATTTGTGTGTCTATTGTTCGTACCAATCCCGTTTCTTATAAGATCTTCTGGAATAATTGTTATAATTAATAAAGTTTACAACAGTCAACTAACATAACTGAAGTGTTAAACGCAATATTTAGCAAGTAAACGTAGCCTTTAAACATTTACATCTGAGTACCGCCAAATATATTTTTGAGAAAGTCCAATTTTTCAGAACAAGTTTCACAAGCAAGAGCAGTGCTGTTGAAGTCTAGGGTGGCATTGGGTTGCCACTCGTCTCTTAACGAGATGAGTGAGCATTTCAATATTCAGATTATCTGGGTTCCTGGCTACTCTGACGTCGAGGGTAACTGCAAGGCAGACGAACTAGCTAGGCAAGGTACAACTCTTCAGTTGAAGCCTGAAAGGGCGAATGTGGGGAGGCCTACAGTGGAGCTTAGACTGGCTCTGATGAAAAGGGTAGAAGCTTTAGCACTGGAGAGGTGGTCTAACACCCTCACATGCGAGAGGGCGAGACAAATGTGGCCAAGGCTGAAATTGAATCGCTCCAGGACCTTAATCTCTCTGGAGAGGAGAGATCTAAGAAGGATACTAGGAATATTAACAGGACACTGCCTTTTCGGTGAACAAAAGAAAAGGCTGGGTCTAGAAACAAATGACTTCTATAGAAGCTGTATGGACGAGGAGGAGGACAAGACGTTTGTTCACTTCCTGTGCTCTTGTCCTGCACTGGCACTAAGAAAAAATTTACACTTGGGTAGGTATGTAATGCACAACCTTTCAGATCTTGCAGATATTAAGGTGCAGGACATTTTACGCTACATTAGTAGCTCAGGATGGATCCAATAGAGTTATAAGGATATTAGGGGACTTAAATCCTGTGGTATCACAACGGACCGGCAACGGTCTAAGTGTACGTTAGCAGCCACTCTCACCTAACCTAACCTAACCTTCACAAGCAAGAGAACAAAAATATTCACATTGAGGACTGGTTCAATCGTAACGCATTACATCAAAAGACAATGAACTACATGTTTACTCTCAATTAATAATTAGTAATTGGTTCAGTCACCGACTACTTCAGGAATGATTACCCAATCGAATATGAATAACAGTTAATGCTTGGTTTAATAAAATGTAGGAAGAACACGAGCTTTTAAGCCACAGACTAACATTTAGTATTTTTTGGCAGTCGCATCCAAAACCATAACAAACATATTGAACTTTTGCAAAGGTGATTTGGTTTTGTATAAAGATCAAATTGTTATTAAAAAGCTTGAATCTAGAGTGCAAAACCTAAAAGTGTTTCTCAAGGTTTTATGTCTTATAATAAATTAGATCAGGGTGGTCATTTTGTGGTGCTTTATCACATTTAGTGATAAAAAGTATGATAAAACGAAATTGTCGTAGCTTACTGCCGGTTAATCATGAATGAACAACTTCACGTCGTATATTAAAATGGGTAAAAAAGACAACAATATCTTCTATTTCGCTTTATCAGTTAACATTTTATACTGTTTGTCATATTTCTTGTTAAAATTGTTTGCAATCTCATTAATTAAGTTGTATTGATATACTTACCACATTATAAAATTTTTATCACTACCTATTTAAGCACATCATATAAAAAATGATATAATTACTTTTGGGGTTATGTAGAAACGTCAATTTATCACTCTAAAATATTAATTTCTCCTTAAAATTCATTATTTCCCCTTTTAGATTCATTGCACAGGGTTGTGTTTGTAAACTTATTTAATATTTTTTATATCACGAAAAAAGTCTACAACCGTGATATACAAGTATGATAAAGCACCACAAAATGACCACCCAGTTCACGTAATTCACACATTCAATAATTAAGCTTTTTTCGTAAGACTTGCACGTAAGTAGATATTTTTGTGTCATACCAATCCCCAAATTTTATTGTACATTTATAAATCCCCCACCATTGAAACACATACACATTTTTCCACGTGTATAAATATTATATGCTGTCAAAATATTAATTACCCAAAACATTAAACACCTCGGCTCATATTTATATTCTTCTTAATTAAATCTCACCCACATATAATTTATATCTTAAATACATATTTTCGTTTGTTTTTCCCGATGTTTTTGCCAGAGCATATTTCATTTATTGAAACCTCCCTGGAGTAAACATATTATGTATTATACAATAAGTATAGAACTTCTCTTAACTTAATCTAATTCGTCTTTTTAGTTTATTTTTGTAATGATTTATTTCCCCTTTGTTTTGTACGTTATACATAGAGGGCAGGTACTATGTGTACGATTTACGTAAGATATCAAATAATTTCTTTTATACGCCAATTGAGTGCTAATTTGGTAATTTAAAATGCAATAAATTGTGAGCTATATCTACAACGTGCACTTACATAAATACTGTACAGATCTTCGTTATGTCTGTCTGTCTGTATATATGTATTATTTTGGATAATAAGGGATTTGAATTATTAATTTGAATTTAAACTTTTTTGTTTTATTTTCGAGTGACAGACTTAAATAGTGTCTGACACTTTTTTTAATTGAAGTTTTGAAATTTTCTCCATTTTATGGCGAATTAAAAATTCATCATCTCGACATTTTGAAAAGATTTTGTATGAAAAAAAAATATAATCTGGATATGGGATTATACATAGGTAGAATTTTGTTTGTGAAAATCCACTTTTCTAAATGACAAATTAATTTTAATTCCGAAAATATAATTAAAATTACTCGAAAATGTTTTTCTTGGATATTTAAATTTCTTTGGAATTTATTATTAAATTTTTATCTTAGAAATGGTCTTAATTTTAAATATGGAGCAAAAAGGTAGAAAATTCGAAAATTTATAGGAATTTTAATGGAATGAGTCGAAATATATTGGTGTGTGTGTGTTTGTGTTTTGTATACACATGTACATATAATCTCAGGTATATGTAAATCGTACTCGCATGTTCGCACCACTGTAACATGAATCATATCAGATGGAAAATCGTATATTTATTTTCCATGCATGTAGAAAACTAGAAACTTTATCAAAATGGTGTTGACTTGATGAATGTGATTTTTATTCATATTTTTTATTTCGTTCTCTAAGGATACAATATGCATGAAAAGTTAAATTTATAAAAAATAAAAATTCGGAAAAACTTATGTTTTAAGTCCTTTTTACTAGTTCGCCACCCCTACTCGATATGTGCACATATACCATATAGTACTGGGTTTAGACAGATAAATTTGATTTATTTTAAGTCGATTCATAAACACTTCAGCATTTGAATATGTATATATGGAGAAAATATATGAGAAAAAGCTTTTACAGATGGCCTCACAATAGCGTTCGATTATATTTAGATAACAGTGTTGTCATTTAAATTGTATTGTAGACTGTAGGAAATATTTTCTTCAGCGTTGAAAATAAAAGAACCCAATATTTTTTCAACAATTTTAAACCATAAAAAATGTTATTCTTAAATCATGAGATTTGTCTTTCATACAAAAAATAAGATTTAAATAAGAAAAGCCATAAAAATAAACATTTTTTTTAGAATATTTGATGTTGGGTTATAAATTATCGACTTTTCATGTTTTCATGACTTTCGATTTTCATGACTAGAAGGTAGCTTGCTAATTAAATGTAAATAGATAATCCTGTAAAATGTATGTGAAACGTTAATCGGTGTTCATTTTTGGTTGGTTCATTTAACTGTTTCGATAGACTTATTCTAGGGCACTTAATGTACAGAGTGACGCCGTCCTATAGAAAACAAAATGTACGCCAAGTCTCGCCAAGTGTCGATTGACTTATAGTGCAGCTTCAAAACAAGCTGCCCTATAATGTCTTTTGATCATTTTTCACATGTGTGGTTAATTCTTGTATAGATGTAATTAATAGTGCACGGTTAAAAATATCAGTATAAAATTAACACATTTTAGTTATTCATATAGATCCATAAATAAAAAATATTAATTTTATACTTTTTTAGCATATCAATTTTTATATGAACACGGGCTATTTGTTTATACTGTAAAGTATCAAATCAGTTCATAAGCTTCCCTATGAACGTTTATAATTCCTTACCTATACAATGGTTTTATACCTTTCCAGAATATGTTTTATAATACTAAAGGTATAAACAAGTTTTATACTTATATTGTATTAATTTTATACAAAAAATAATATATATTTATTTTATTTAATAAATTTTTATTTTTATTTGGTATAACATACATTTGGTATAACTTTTACATATTACATAAATTCATACATAAATAGCTTTAATTAATATCACATTAATACCTTTAATTGAGCACAGATGATTGAATAGAGTTAGAATATTTAAGAGGTTCTCTCTTCAGGCAGATCTAGCATTGGATCAACTTTGCAATGATTTATTGTATCGTAATATTAAGGTTCATTGAAAATACATAGACATATTTTACTTTAGAAAAAATAGGTTTTCGACTGCTTACATGCTCGTCTGAGATTCCGCTTAATCATCTTCTTCCGGCAAGTCGAATAAGATTTAGTACTTTTAATGTACAAAAGGCTCAATCTGTAAGTAAAGGCAAACCAAAAAACGTTATTATAATATGCATTGCATTGAAGTTTAATTTAAATGAAAAATATAAATTAACTTAGCTCTTGTTCAGGTTCTGTGTATTTGATTAAGACGTTGAAACAATGACACAGATTTTTGTAAAACGGCAATGTGATATCGTTTAAAAGTTGCTTTATCTCGATTAAAATTATTTATCTATTTATCCCTCCGCTAAAATTTTGAACAACCTGCTTTTCATAAGACGAATTGTTTCCACAACTAAATAAATTTTAAAATATGGCTATATATTTTGAATCTTAAATTATGTTTATAAATAATATACTTTACCTCAGATGTAACTATTACAGATGGTCCGACTTCGGTATTCATAAGTCGTATAGGATTCCTAATGAGTGTGACCCTTATACATCAACATTGCTTTTTATTGAACAAGCATAATCAATTTTATATATAATTCTGTAATGTTTCTGTCTATAATTCTGTAATACTGATAAAGTATAAACATATAAACTTTTATAAATATTAAAAATTCCATAAAATTAGAAAACGGGACCCTTAATACTTACCCGATTGCATAAAGTTTTCGTATGAAAAATTCTCATCAAATATCTAATTTCTACATTTATTATTTTTAAATTATTTTAAATTTGTCACTTTGGTAAATTGGTATTTTTAAATCAACTCGAAAAAACACAAAATGTCATGAACACTTCAAAAGATACTGTAAAATTGAAATGAAAGCTAGTGGTACTGATAACAAAAGAGGCGTATCATGCGTACCATATAACTTTCTTGCTCTAAATGGCCAATTTTAAATATCATTAATATTACAACAATACGTAATAATTATGCAATGAACCTAAATTAAAAATTCGAATCTTCCTAAAGTATAGATTCAATAGGCTTACATATTAAGTATAGAAATAACATAAGTTTAAAGTATACAATTTTATAAGTTTATCTTATAAAGCACGATCATGCAACAAAATCAATATCCCACCTTATAAAATATATACTGTGAGGTGTCTATTGTGTGGTATTTATAGTTATTTTGGATACAAATTTATAAGTTTCGGTTTACCAAGATTTTATATTGTGAAAAAGTATTATAATTATAAGTAAATTCGTATAATACTACCTCTATACTGAATTCAGTGTTAAAAATTATACCCAAATTTTCAACCGTGTGGTTAATTCTTGTATAGATGTATCAACGATGACTACGATTTGTGCTGACGTTATATAATAGTTCTAATCAGAACTCACGTTAACACGCTCGGATGTAGTTAAAATATAGTATATAACCAAACTGATTACCGACAAACTTTAACAAAATGTTGAATTATTGTTCAAAGCAGATGCTTTAATCACATTATCTAGTAATGATGGATTTTGGAATATTACATGATTTCAATGGACTCTGTAAAGATCTTAAGGTGTAATCTGTAACATTTATTTTATTTAAAGATCAATAATCCTTTCAAAGTTTCCTTTTACTACATCAAGCGTGGACCTTGAGCCCACTTGTGTTGGTCGTTTTTAAATCTCCGGTTCCATATGCTTTAACATGTTTCCATTACCTGCAAATATATTAAATTCGATTGGTAATTTTGAATTTTTTGGAAGGTGTAAATGGATCAATCAAGACTCGTTTACACATTGACGTGTGTATGTTGTATAATTTGATGTGATTAGCGAGAAAGTATTTTACTTACATTTACTTAAACTTAACTTGCATACTTAAATTATTGCTTAATGCTAATTTAGAAGCTTCTAAACATTTGAGAATAGATGATATTTTGAATGGGTTTGGCTTCCTCTTTAACATGATAATCCTTATCTGTGCGTTTACCACAATAATTGCTTCCAATATTGGCTGGGGCCACTCACTGTACAAAAAATAGTTGTTCTATTAATTAAATACGATTCAATCAGTCAACGATAGCTGTAACCGTTGGTATATGAGAATTTTTAGTGACCTCCGGTTTGAAAGTGTATGTATGTTACATCCAAACTTTGGCGAACGAAAAGCTTTTTCTTATTACTATCCGCTAGTGATGAGTTAATTCAAAGCATTCTAAATTAATCCATAGGGCTTTGGTTAATTCAATCTTACCTCATTTATCTCAGTACGAAATAGATTGTTATAATGTGTAGGTATAATCCTTTCTGATTTTCGGTCATTAAACTGATGAAATGCTGATGTTCTTCTAACGCTATTAACTAGTTTTGCAGATGTTACCTCTTTGACCATTATAGCTCACGTATTTGCAAATCATTGCATCTTATAAAAACGACATATCGGTGTTCTTCATTAAGAAGCAAAGTACGATTCTGACTTTTAGTGAGATGCTGATGCACACCATACATAAATAACGATCAAAGAGTTTCACTAATCCAATTCTAACTCAAAAACACTTTAATGAGCTTTTAAGTTTCATAAATATTTTATTTCAACTGATACCAGAATGTCAGCTACCGTAATTTGAAACTGGTTTGAAGAGTCTTTAAACATATTTTAGGTCTCGTTAGACTTGAAATTATATTTTAAGAACACAAAATTATGACCACTAATAGCAGCACTGCCGATACTATATTTCAAATCTTGCTGTATATGCTTTGTAAAATATTTACAGGCAACGAAACTTTACTACTCTTGTAACCATTATGACGTTTGGACAATTAAATCCATGATTCAGAACTGTCGTGTTAAATTCAGAAGTACCATTAAAGCTTTATACACACAGCAGTATTGTGAATATTAATAATACAATGTAATGTTCAGTCAAAAATATTAAACCAACTAAAACATTGAACAAAAGTAATGGCAATGGTTAGTGATCCATTTGTCACAAATGAATTAATGACGCTACTTCATTGTCCCATCAAAACTCTAGAATCCGACTCAATCGTTTTCGACTACGAGACTCTTTATAACTTGAAAATTTCACACCAGATACAAGGAATGGAAGATTTGTCTGTGGGGCCTGTTTCCAACGAATCACTAATTTTGAGACTCTCTGTTGTTCCAGGTGATTAAGCATCCCAGACGCGATTTTAACTCGTTGTCATATAGTTTTACGGCAATATTTGAAAAAGTATGAGAGTTTAACGATTAACAAAGACATAACCGTTGCCCTTTTTTAGGTAAGACTCGGGTATAAAGTTATTTATACTCTCTTTTGAAGGTGTGTCAAAGTAAAGTCTGTATATCTTACAGACTATGTTACAGTGGTAAACGCAATCTAATATTTTACTCTTTTGTGCTAGTTATATCATTCCCGGTTCTACCGAACAAAGATTCGTGCCAAATCGCACAGTAAATATGATAAGCAGAAGTATAGTTTTCAATCAGTTTGTAAACTTAAAGCTTTCGTATATTAAAAAGCAAGCTCACTGTAGCTCTTGATAATGCTCGTCTAGGCTCCGATAGTCTTCATAGAAATTAGAACCGTCCGAATATTTTTGTACATCACTGTTTTCTATTTACATAGCTTTAACCCGTGCTTTATTTTGTTGAAATAAAAATATTGTTACCATACCTAACTAAGTTACAGATTGCATCTGGTTGTTGGTTAATTTAGTTTTCATTTCCATTTTTCACTTTCAAGTCAAAAATTGCATGTCACTCGACTGACGGAGGTTACACCACATTTTAAATATACTTAATCCTTTAATTAATCATAATTTTAGCTTAATTGATAAGACTGACGTTACAAACTCAATGATTAACTTATTTATATAAATTGAGCTTTTTTGAGCTTTCTTTCTGCAACACAAAACAAATTATGTTTTCCTCAGTCTACCCTTAGTCGTATATGGTAAAAGCGATGAGCAATCAACATTAATCGAAACACGCAAAATAATGTAATCGATTATCTCGTATGTTCCTCCTGTTAACACTGCAACATTTGGAATTTCCACGAATAAACAGAAAATCCATAAATAACGCGAGTGTTTCTGCTAAAAATCAAAGTAAAAACAATCTAATCCGATTTATATGGATATGAATTTAGATACCCTAATTACCCATAACATAAATACATATATCTAAAAATAATTTTTTATCACTTAAATTTAAAAACAAATCCGCAAATGGGAAGAATGGTGCATTACACCTTTAGTCGTTCGTATACGAGAAAAAATTACCTTACGATTTATTTGGCAGAATGTGTGGTAAATTTTTAATGGGGTAAAATTGCCATTAAAAATAGCATTCACCCTCGTGTTTATTATACATTTATCCTATTTATCATGTGTGCTTTGTGTGTGTGTGTATATATAGGGATACGATTCGGGATGTGTTAATGTTTTTTTCTTGTATGTCAACTTAAAATAATAACAGTAATAAAAATAATAGAATCAACATAGGTAATAATATATATATGTATAAGAAGACGATGTTATCTTGTTATCAGATTTTCCAGGTTAAGGAAAATTGATTGTTTCGGATAACATATCTCAGCTTTATATATAAAGATTTTGTATATATGAATTTGAGTGTAAGTGCGGTGGGAAATCAAATAAAATAAATTCCAGATTTGAAAACTTTTTTTAATTACAACAAATCAAATCTATCTAAACACCACCCTCGCTTTATATAACATTCATAAAATGTTTAATATACCCAGAAGGAACTCATTGTGCGGTTTTATCGCACCACCAACAATCACATCCTCCATTTAACATTCCACAACAACAACAACCAAAAAAAATATATACAATAACAATGTTGTATTTCATTCCGATCCGACTACTATTAAAATAATAATATTAAAAATTAAGTTGAAAAATCAAAATAAATATCGCACAAAGTTATTTTTTAATTAAAAACGAAATAAATTTGATAGACGAAAATGATTTCTGGAATTTAATTAAATTTAAATTTCGTTAAATTTTGTGAATTATAAATAACTTTTAAGGGAGCTTTTACGTTGTATATATAGTGATGGTATTTTGCTTTGATCGAAAATTGTCTAATTCGATGCAGCAACACTGTATACACACACACGACAATTTTCCAAATAAATTGTTTATTTAAGGTTGGAAAAACTGTATGTATTCGAACGAACGTTGATATATCTCTTAATCACTACAATAAATATTCGAATAAAAATCCATTAATTTGGCTTAAACCTTTCAATATTTATTTTAGCTTTTTATACAGCTTTTTTACTGTGTGATATCACACGACACATACCAACTGAAAGATTCACTTTAAATTCAATGCATAAAATTATCATAAAAATGTATATTATGTGCATCATGCACCGAGTGTTACATATATACCTACCATCTATGTCTGCATGGGCAAAATCGGTTCGATTCACCCGTTGAAAATAATTTTTGTTCGTTTGTTCTCTAGATATTTAAATAGCGTGACGACATTAAATTTTCGATAAATTTTATGCTGCCAATATAACAAAAAAAAATATATCGGTTAAAAAAGTCCATTGACGAATACAAAAAAAACGATGCTTTAGTTGCAGAGTAGTGTATACCATAGTTATAGAGCTTTTTAGTTACAATTGAATGCGGATCGAAGAAGATATAAAATATTTAATGGATTGGAATTTATTATTGCAAATAAATATTAGTTTTATTGTTCGATATATAGATAGATTCTATATACCAGCTTTTCGTTTTTCATTCAATTATTATTATTGTTATTATTACTGGGTGAAAGATACATCGTAAATAAAAAGAAATAAAGTGATCAAGCTGCGAGAAGATGAATCTGTTCTTTATATAAAAATTTTTTTTTTTTGGTGGTGTCTCACATTGCCGAGATTTATTTTCGGTTTTAATTTGATTTATTGGAAAAGTTTTATCAATATAAAGGGGAGACAAAATGTTGGTAATGTCATAATTTTTGTGTTCGTATAACGATTAGGGTTGGGTCAGCTGGGCTTTCCATTGACATTGTTATATACTTCGCTATTAACGCTTTATCATATTGTTGTTTCGACTCAGACGTTTTTTTTGGCATGTTCCACAAACTAAATTAGTTAAATAGTCGGGTGTCAGTAACTCAAGATAAGCTAGACATGTTTGTATAGAGCTTTATCACTTTTGCAGAGGTTTAATTTGATCAACAATCTTACTAGATTTATACATGGCCTGTCTCCAATACGAGACCCAATAATATAACCATTCCTTAAAAGTACTATGAAATAACTTGTCTGTATTGTAACCAGCGTTCTAAACCACTCCAGTTTTGGTCTAACTTATCCCACTGTACTGCTCGTGGTGATGTTTGTCAAAAAACCTCTTTCCATATGGATGTTACCCCATCTCGATAAGAGATGAGTCGTAACTCAACGCCAGCTTAGTCATCACTTAAGACTACGATATTGATTCCGGTGATTTGCTGCTTGATATAAAATGCAATCTGGTTTTTTTTAGAACCACACACGAAGATTTTGAAAGTCTCAGTTTCCGATCCGCTTGGAAAATTTACAATAGTTTGGAAATCTCACAAAATTGAGTTGCCGAAAGTTTTAATAACTCCAATCGTTAAAGTTGCATTCTGTTACCAAAGATATCCATTGGGGTAAGATGGAACAAATACTCTAAACTGCAAGTGTTTTTAGTCTACAAAACGTCCTTTAGATTACCATACATACTCCATACATAAGTATAGGTCTTATTAAGCCACTACCTCTGGTTTAAAAGCAGATTTATTTCCAAATTTTAGACGACTACATGGTGTACTTCTGCTTAAAATGAGCTTTTTAAAAAATATTCAAACTTATACTACAACCGTTTCTCGTTTTTATTCTAAATTTTACAATCAGTGTTTTTAACAATCAGCCACGATTCGCAGGTTTAAAATACATATACGAAGACGTCTATTGCAAACGTGTTAATATCTAAGCTTTTAAGGACAGATATAGCTGAAAACTGAACTTCTAAGGACAATGGTCATAGTATTTGCCAAGAAGCTACTATAGAACGCAGAATAGATTTTCACTGTTTTGAAAAGCTCACTTTTATCCATTAAGCTTTCTTATAACTTTTGGACACCAGAAGATAATTTAATGACCTAGTTTATGTAATAAGATTTTTAACTTCTTAAATAAGATAGAAAAATCCTACTTAAAGGACTCAGATGCAGATCAAAACTTAAACTGAATTGAGTCAAATTTTTAACTCTATTTTATTTACACTATCCAATAAATTGTAAAAATAACGGCTTGTCACTGTTGGGGGTCATGCCACTAGTTTTGACTTTACTTCAATCACTTTAACACCTCACTGGTTAAATTGGATGAATTATAGAAATATCTCCTAATTAAAGCAATTATCTGTCATGGCAACAACGCGGTATGGGAAATCAGTATATTTGCGATCACTGCGCAACTTAATGTTACAAAAAGTTATACTTTTTAACAGTTACTCATTCACTGAGCACCAAGGGGTTCACTCCATTTTCACAATTAAATCGTAGCCTTAGAGTTCTGTTTCTTAGTTTTGACTTGTTAGTTGTCAAGTTATTTAAACCATAACCAAAGAGAATAAAAATAAAGAGGAACATCTTATATGAACCGTGGTTGCATATAAATTAAAAATAGATTTGAGTTATTTGGTGATGGCAAACGAAATAGGATAAACATATATTTTTTTTTGTTTTCTCTTTTGAACGACAACAAAAAAAATATTTAACTATTTCAAAACTTCGCTTACTATTAAAATGGAATAGAACTTTTTTTTATATAATAATCTATTCCATTTTGAATTATAATATGAAATACTAAGCGAAGTTTTGAAATAGTAAAATAGTTTTTTTGCTATCGTTCGAAACAGAAAACGAAATAAAAAATATATGTTTATCCTATTTAGTTTGCCATCATCAAATAACTCAGAAATATTTTAAAATTTTTAGTTTATATGCAACCGCGGTTCATATAAGATGTGCCTCTTTATATTTATTCTCTTTGACATAACAATAAATTGTGCAGTGGTTGAAAATGTTATTTCTCTTTTCACCTATGTTTATTTGACTTTTGGGACAGAAGTTGTTACCATTTTATAGTATTTTGATGTTTCACCTTACGTCAAAGCCTAATTGAGGAAGTATGACTATAGAAGATATAATCGAATACAGTCATACCTCACTTAACGTTGTTGATTGGTTCCATAAAATCACGACGTTAGGCGAAACAACGTTAAGGAATTTATATTTTTTGATTTCATCTGATTTTCGTTTTTGTATAGCTCTATATAACAATGGATTACACTTTTGATTCCTTGATTGACCGTGATTTTTCGCTCTACATAACGGTCGTGCTCTGAAAAAAAAAATTCTTTAGCTTTATCCAGGAAATGAAAATCTGCATTGAGTTTCCAGAACTAATTTCTGTTTGCACTACCTCGTCCGAGACATCATTCTGGTAGTGTAGAATCTCTCTTGCTCTCTTTCAATTTATGCTTCGTTTGTTAATTCATTATCATGGGAGTCAATCAAATCTTGAATGTCACCTGTATTAAGATCTGCAAAACCTAGATGTTTCTGTCTTTTGATACAATTTTCCGTAATACTGACAATTTCTGTTAATCAATATTTTTGAGCGCTCTGGGGTTCACAGATCTGTAAACCAACATTGGTTTTAACTTCAAATCTCCTGCTGCGTTACCGCTCAGTAATAAGGTTATTCTTAGTGCTCGTGCGGAGATTTTTCTGCTTTGGGCATAAATGTTTTCAACGTCATCTTTTTTAAGACTCAGCTTCTATATCGGCACTAGCTGCTTCCCCAATTATTTAAAATTATGGGTTCGTTAAAAAAACGACGTTACAAAGAGACACAGCGACGATAGAATGGAGTATATTCGCATTTTAGTAACAACGTTACAGCGAAACGACGTTATGAGGGGGAACTGTAATCATAATCGAGACCGCTTTTAACTTTGAAGGATATGATATGTTTGTGATGCTGTACGTGACAGTAATGAAAGTTATGGTTGAACTCCAAGTTGGCATTGATTGACAGCTAATGGCGCTGAATTAACCAGTCTTTGAAGACAGAGTATTTTAAATTTGAATGTATGGAATCTGTTTCGCTAGGCTAGTTTCTGTCTCATCAGACTTGTGCGATGAGACTTGGAATTTGTTACATTGTGTTCGCATATATGTTGTGAGTCTTGTTTTAGCGTGTTGCAAATAGTTAAATCGAAATGTTTTCTATTTTTGTCAATATTTGCCACTCTCTTCACATACTGTGAGTTATTATATCGGAATACGAGAACCCAGACCTTCTGTTTGTAATAATTGGTACAGCCTTAACCATAGCTCTGTTTACGACAATATATACACTATGTGTTTCCAAAAACATGTTCCTTATTTATAGTTTGGAGAGATAGTAGCCGGAGCAAATTTTTCAAGAAATGTCAGAAACATATGTTGAATTTTTGACTTCAACTTAAACGTGCTTAAACTACATTATTCTATAAAAATGGGTTTTGTCATTAGAGATTTGAGTTTAGTGTTTTCAATACCGGGATACAGGGATTATTAGTGTAAGGTTTGGTGTATTTTAATCCCCTAGTAATTTTATTGAGTTCCCAGATTATTTCGGTTTTAGTACAGAAAAATAACTTCTGCGCAAAACCATTGATTTTGGTGACAACAATATTTATAGATGATGGCGACGAGAACATTGGCATTAAAGATGCTTTTAAGATATATAGATCGTATTGGTAAGCTTGGACTGAGATGAATTTAATTTGGCTTAAAAGAACTCTATATTTTAAAGCTTGAACATAATCAAGTTTTCGTAAAGCTTGAATATAATCAAATAATTTGTTCAACTGCTCATCAAAATCATTGGTAGGACGAAGCAGGAGCTGTACAAAACAACTCAAAATTGTTTTTGCTACACTTCTCATCAAATATTGTGAACCATATAACTCTATGATTACCCAAGTAGTAAAATATGAAAGCTCTGTTCGCTTCCATCCAATACATTTATACGATCTCGTTAATTCACTACTATATACATCGCAGACGCTTTTTACGACAATTCAAACTCGTAATATAGATTAATTATACGGAAATGACCATAACCCTATAAATATATGTATAGCCCACCCATCTGAATTGCGCGACCCCTTGGTTATATGAATATTCATTAGTCATCGTCCTCAGTTCGTTGTATATAATTTTACAGCGCATATTGTATTGTATAATATGTGTTATGTACTATTTAATAATTAAAAAATAAAATTAATATTTTGCCCGTATTATAAATAATAATAATTGCTAGTAGCAGGAAATATGTTTTCCAACATAAATATAACATGTACAGTACATATTTTCCACATACATACGAAAATTAAATTAAATTTTAATATCAATAATAATTATATACGACGGGTTTATTATAAAAATAATTATTTTTATCACTACAGTAAAGTGCACACACACATACTCGTAAATATATAGATTTATAATTAAATTATTAATTATCCTAATATTTAATTAATTAATTAATTAATTTTTTATTTTCAGAACTGCTCAAAAGATGACATCGAGCGCTAGTGGCACAAATAAAAACTATCGCTCAACCGATGTTGGTGTATGTGATCGGGGTGGTTATTGTGGCGCGATACAGCGTGCCCCGCCACCAATGCCACCCGTTTTAGCTAGGCGGTTAGCGAATAAGGAAAATCCAGGCCTGGGAAAGGTATATATATAATATATTCATCAATTATATAATTTTTGCTTTTTTTTTTGTTTGTGAATCAACTGAACATCCAATGAAAATTTTTGTCTTCCCGCAACCATCTACTCCTCGCTCTTTATAAAATACATAATACACATTATAAACTCCTCGGTATTATTTTAAACATAAAAGACGGGAAAAAAATTTATTTTATCATTGTTGAACGCCTTCAGGCTAAAATACGATATAAAGCACAACAACAAAGTTTAGAAAAGTTTACTGTACAAAATAGAGTGAATTTATTTCGTTTTAAACCATTTCTGCCTTAAAATAATAAAATAAGAATGGAAACTTTGGAATGAAAGCTTAATGTTTTTGCTAATTTTTTGTTGTTTTGTTTTAAATAAGCTTGAATATGGGGATCATTTCGTTTAAACTCTGTATTGTGCACAATTTTTTTTATTTTATATATTTTATAATGAAATGTATCCTTGTTTTTGTTGTCCCGAAAGCTTTTCATTTCATACTCTGTTGTATGTTGTGTGTTGTGTTGGATAAATTCAAATTGACTCAATTGAATATAATTTAATGGCTTTAATATATCATATTATATATTTATATTATGTACATGATACAATATGGCTCCATCTTCCTGTGATATGTACATTGTTCGCAGCAACAGACATCATCAGTATGTACGGTTAGTTAAACATAAATAATTTGGCTTGTTTCCAATATATATATATATACGTACATAGTAATATAGTACTCCCATCTAATTAAGATACAACGTTTTTCATCGAAATGTTTATTCTGTCATATATTCTTTCCGCTCTCGTGTCTTTTTTTTTGCGTCTGTCTTCCTAATTTTCTGTCATCAACAACCGAATTATTTATCTATTTATTTATTTTCTTGATTTCACAGATCATGTATCACACACAAAATATATTATATAAATTTTGTTTTGTTATATAACCATCTTATATATATGCGTGTGTACATACGACTTTATCATGTGGGAGTAGCGTGTATATGCGGTACAAACAAGAGTATGCCGCATCGTATCTAACCATCAGTCAACAATACACAGCCACAGTGTGTTTGTTTTCTTTTCTATTTTAGTATATATAAATGCTTAGAGCTTTATGCTTTTATACATATAAATATTTTTTCTATCATGGTAACTTAACAACAATAGGATTTAGCATATTTGTGTTACTGGAAGTATTTTTTGTTATACGGTTTTACGAGTATAAAGTATAAAAATGAGTAAAATCAAATCATCATCCATCTATCCAACCAAGAGTGATGCTGTTCACTGTATCCTCTTCTATATATACAAATATACAATACGGATGATGACAATATATTTTTTGTTATGGTTTGTTATATATTAAGGAAATAAGCTGGGTATTGTTTTTTATTAATACGATGAAAAAAATCGAGAAGGATCTGGGATACAGTACGAAAAAAAATTAAGCGTATACGTATAAAGATTATATATATATAAAGGAATTAAAAAGGAAATATGTTATGTGGATAAATTTATACTTTGTGTTTGTGCGTTGGTGGAAATCAATAATGAATCTTCAATCAATCGAACGATAGGATGGAGAGGTTACTATATACGCACGTGATCGATCAAATTAAATAGTCACCCACTTGATTGGTGAATTTACTAAAAAGTGTTGACAATACATAAAATTTATCCCAGGTGCAGGTTGTTCTTTATATTTTAGGAATGATTAATCGGTATTTTCACTGCAGATTAGAAAATAATCAGAAAATGTATATTGTAAAATGAGTTAGGTGCAAGAAGTTTCATCTAAATGTAGCATTAGTATTTTACAAGCCACGAGTCTAAATAATAAATCTATTCTAGGTTGGAAGGTTTTGAAAACGAAGACTGTAGCGTAAATTAGGCAAGGTTTAAGTTTTAAGACTATATGGAACAACTCAGTAATGAATACTTGTTCTTAAAAGTTTCCAGAGAACAGTCTCTTATTTATGCATCTGGTTTGGTAAACTGAATCAATTGAGCAATCCAATAATTTCTTGTGTATGTGGACCATGATCATACTCCTAACAACTGATTTCTATAAATGAGATTTTTATTCAATTTGATTCTTTGTCATTTATTTGGACTAGTTTTTGAATACATCAATTAAGTAGCCGCCTTTATTAGCCAAAGTAAAATAAGCATATTTTGCTGCATTTTCACCAGCTTTTTGTCATCTCGGCCGTTATAGCGATGATGTCGACACGAATGTTTGCATTTGTCTCGTCAATGGAACGAGGTGGGGTTTTTCAAAAAACCCCAAAAAACGAAGTCCGGAGGGGTAAAATATGGAGATCTAGGTTCTATTTCACATCACTTCCTTGTTGAAACCAGTAACCATCAAAACACTACAAACACTACAACGAAATGGAAGGTGATGCGACTACGTTCAATGCACACCGAAATGATTTGCATGGAGTTCGTGTGTACAGTGCCGTCGATATTGAAAATCTATGTACAT
Organism: Tipula lateralis; assembly: GCA_963932295.1. Classification (NCBI taxonomy): domain Eukaryota; kingdom Metazoa; phylum Arthropoda; class Insecta; order Diptera; family Tipulidae; genus Tipula; species Tipula lateralis. The sequence goes on along the minus strand of OZ010736.1, from coordinate 190,431,161 downwards.
TAGGAACAGTTGCGATAGATTATCGTGGTTACCGTGTCATTTCTCAATCAATAATACCTGGTATACTGGAACGAGATTGTGGTAAAACAAAAGTCATCCAAAGTATTTAGATTTTTTTGAATAAGGCTGAAAATCATTTAAAAATTCTACCTCAATGATAAGAATGATATTATCGAGCTTTGTAGTTCCGTTGAATGTAGAGAGATTATTGGTAACGATGGCCGGTACTATCCTTGACTACGTTTCCGCCAGATTTAAACTTTTTAAAATTAAACGACGTTGTGCAATCACATGAAGTGCAATCACTGGGATTTTCAATTGAACATAAACATAAGCTATATAGGCAAAATCGAAGAATCGATCGTTTCGTCTTCTCTGAAAAGTATAAGCCTATAACGGTTGTGATGAAAACACCGGTAAAAATAGTCACCTCTGGTTATGCAATGACGTTTCATAGATCTCGTGTAAATTTTACGTTCCCCAAAGGTACAAACTCGGTCATTAAAATGTTCTTCCAAAAATTAGGTTCCGTGTCAATCATTCGAGCGTACATCGGCAAAATTCTTTGTGTTATTGTACGTTATACGGAAACAAATGCAATCGAGCTACAAAATGAGCTGCAAAGTGGTTCCACTGACGCCAAATAGCTGATCGCGAGTGTTGTCAAACAGTGCCTGTTGAGCTGTTGACTATTTCGCCGCGTTTTTTCAAGGCAAAAAGTTGACAAATATCAATGTTACTCAATGTTTACGTACTGTCATAAAAGATGGTGCTTCCTGAGTAGTGTTGGTAGATCCGTAAGTTCACCCATCTATTGTCGATATCTCTTTTCAATTACTTTTTTTCAATGAACCAAATTTTTTTTTTGTATTTATCTCTAATATCTGTTTTGGGGCTCAAAGTACTCCGTACTTGTTCGCGTACCCAATTCGAGGATGTACGGCTATAGGTCCGATTTTCCTAACCATCTGCACATTGCTTAGCTCCATGCCCGCCTATAGTGCTGACATGGAAGATGGGTCGGCCCTTGAGTTCTGCCCTCCCACAAGGGGTCATAGTTGCGTTCATTCACACCACAGATCGTCATCTCATTTTGAAAAATTCCTTTTGCATACTGCCCCTATCGAGATTCGAACTCGGTTCAACTGTCGCAGCTTTAACCACTGCGCCACCTGGGCGGTATGAACCAAGTTACCAGTGAGACAATATTTTTCATATAATCCAAAGTCACGAAAACGTAGCCTATACTTTTTGTGTATTGATTTCCAACAAAATATACCGTACTTTGTAGGTTTGTTTATTTACCGCAACACCCAAATCGAGGCACTTAGAAATAATTTCCACATTACATAGCTTCATGGTACCATATAGGACTGTCAAGCAAGGTATAGATAGACCACAGATATGTTCAATCATATTACTGAATTCCAGCCCTATCGGAATTCGGCGCTCGGACCTTTCCCTCGATAGACACAGCTTTAAGGACACCTCTAAAGAGAAATTTAGGTTATAATCGTGTGGATTTTACTTATGTGATGTCATAATCGATCTCACTTGAGCTGTTTGCGTATATTAGTATCAGTTGCATGTTTATTGAGCACTCAACCGACCAATGAGAATTTTGTCACTGTGACATATGTTGAAAATGATAAAGATCCACGAGTCAATATGCGACCCTGATGGCACTCCAGAGGTAACTAATAAAATTATAGAAAATCTTTTGGATCCGAATTCGACATATTGAGGGGCGGTTATTCAAATATTATTTCAACAAAGTCACAAAACTGATTAAAAATTTTGAATTATCTTACAATTGATAAGTTTACCAGCGGGGTTCTGACTCAGTTTGAAATTTGCTAATTTATGAGTTTCAGGACACCGTAGTTAATATTTATGTCCTGGATTGCAGTTCAATATCAGTATCGATAGTATACTCACACTACAGTGTAATAATCCAGTTTGACAGTAAATTTTATGTCACATAGGTGAGGACTGGTGATTATAATCCGTAATGTTGTTTAATGAGCGCAATCGTTTTGGTTGATGCCCGATAATCTTATGGCTTGTCTTGTTATTAAATTCAGCGTATTGATCTATCGCCAAATATAATATTTTCAAAACTTCCTGGACGACACATACACAAACCGTAGTGTAGTTTTGGTCAGGATGGAAACTAAATTATTGTCTGAAGGAATATAATTATATATATATATATATATATATATATATATATATATATATATATATATATATATATATATATATATATATATATATATATATATAATTCAGTGTGTTTGCTGTTGAGGAGTGCATGAAGTGGTTATAAACAAGCGTGGTTTAGCTTAGCCTGACCCACTTGGTCCGCGTTATAAATTGTACTCTGTTGGACATATTCCATGTCATATTCCCAAATGTTTATACTTCTTCGATCATATCATAACATATTTCTCCGGAACACACACACACACACAGTAAACTTTTTAATTATTTGCCTCATTTCTATTAGACATATTTCACCGACGATCAATTTTCAATTATCTATCATTAAAATCGTTTTCAATTGCGATATGAATTCCCAACCACACCACACCACCCAAACACTGTTATTTGTTCGCACAAACACAAAGTCAAACGATATAATTTTCCAATAAATTATATTAACTGAAAAACATTATTTTATCGATTTTTAATAAATAAATACGAAAATAATTTTCACTTTTCACATAATAAAATATAAAATGCACCATTTCCGATTTACTTTGCTCGTTAAATGCAAAAAGCACATTTTCTCTTCTTACGTAAGAAAAAAAAAGTTATTATGACGACGAGTATAAAACAAATAAAAACGAACTTTTAAGTCTTCTTTTCTTTATGTAATTTCTAAAGTTTTTGCCTCCTCCCTGTTCTGTGTGTTATTGTACTTTTTGAACTTACACTATATGAAATAAAATGAACAAATAATGAAAAAGCTTTTCTTACAAAAGTTGTATTTAAATTTGTTGCTATTATTGCATTATGTACGTACGAACAATCGAAAAGCTTCAAGATATAATTTGTAGCAATAAAGTTTGCTATATATTCCTTTTGTATTTTGTCCGATTTCGATGAGAAGTTTCATTTCAATTAAAAAATTGCAATAAATAAATAAGAAAGCTTGTACGTCTTAACTATATATATACTCGTATTGATTAGTGCACTCTATATATTGTTACGTGTGGTACAATACAAACCGACAACAATTTCCATTCAACATGGCAAACGGAGGAAACACAAATTAGATCTGTTTTCCGTATATATAAATCTCGTTTTTCTATTTATCTTCCCCTTGTCTGTTGTCGTATTTTGACACCATCCTGTTAAATAAGATAAATGAGCTTTTAATTTATGTCATAATGTCTTGGTTTACATTAATATTGTGATTTTGGTCGAAGTATTTTCTCTTGCCATCCCCATTCAGTTTTAAACAATTTGTTTCCACTTTGTTTAATTAATTTAAATTTATTTATAAAAATATAAACTTTTTCAAGCTTGTACAAATAGTGCAGCAGTTTTAAGTTAGATTTTGTGTACAATATAATGTAGGTAGAACAATTGCAATATAATATCACGTTGAATATGTACAAACGTATATATGTGGAGTATGGACAGAATCCCATTGGTACAATATATGACAAAACAAAAACATTTTTTTTGTTCGTTTTGTAATTGAAATGCATTTTATAGTTTTTGTGTACAATTATTTGAAATATTCGTCGAGCAATAAAATTGCCTCGAACAGTTTAGTTTTTGAATAAAATATTAGAATTCATGTTTGACTGTGTACTATGGATCAATGGTATAAAATATGCAGACGACGATTTTAATGTAATATTTTATATACAAAGAATAAAAGCTTAGCTTATACAAAAAAAGCTTTATTATACAGTATATACATACAACAAAACATTTAATTTTTTGTTGGTTCACTCGGTGTAGCATAAGTTCAATTCCCATCAGAGAATTAAGATTAAAACGAAAAGCATGTCACATCACAACAAAGATGTTAACTTTTCATCTTATATTTTTGGTTTTTCCAAGATTTTTATCTTAAAGTTCAAAATGTTTTTTTTTTGTAAAGGAAATGTGATCAATTTGGTGAGTCAAGAGAAATGGTTTTAGAAGTTTTATCGAAATAAGGATACAATCATTAACAGGAAGTAGCATTTCTAGACTTCTTGTCAGCCTTGTTCAGTTATAAATTTTGTTGTATATAAAATCAGTCACTCATCAAAACCAAAATATCAATAAAACTTTATATTATATGACTCCAACACGATTTTGATATTCTATTCAAATTTAAGATTTTAGTTGTCTGATTTTGTCCAAATCCTATCGAAAGTTCGTTCGTTGAGAGACAATTCATAGGGTTTTAATTGGCTGAAAATTAGAACTTACAAATTTTTCTTTTTTTTTCTTTTTCTAGTTTTCTCCGAAGGTCTTACTAGTTTAACTATGACAAAGGAGCTTTTGAAGCTTCCTGGTTTCGAAATTTATTGTAAAACCACTCTAAATGCCTACTATAAACAAGTACGTGGCCTATTAGCCGCGAGCCTGCCTATCTCGCAAATAATCTAAAGTCCAAATATGCCTTTGAACGAAATCGCCTCATCGTCCTAGATGGACTACTTTCTTCACCCAATGGATATACATATAATATATATATATATATATATATATATATATATATATATATATATATATATATATATATATATATATATATATATATATATATATATATATATATATATATATATATATATATACTTACCTGTGAAGATTCATTTGTTGGCTCAAATCATATTGCATGACTGATATGTCTGCAAGTAGAACAGCTACAACATTTGTCCATAATTACATATCACGATTCGATGTTCCACTTAACATAACTACTGATCAAGGAAATCAATTTTGGAGCTTCAATCTTACAATTCTGTTACTTGGTATGTGAGCAACGGTTTAAGAGAGTCTGAATTGTTCACCAGTTAAGAAGATATTCTAGATAAGTTAAGCTATTTCTTCGTTTAAAACCACCTTCTGTTCTTGTCAATGTCCGACGCAGTCTTTGACCAACGCCATAGTGCAATAACTCATACCTCATGTTAACTATAAAATCGAAACAAACAGATATTTTGGTTTCTAACTCCCTAAAAAAGGCCTTAAATGGCTATACTCTTGTTACGCAAGAAGTATACCATTTCGATATTCCCGAGTTTCATCTATGAACCATATATCCACCAATTTGAAATTGTTAAAAATCAGATGTTTTTCTGTGGTGCAGTTGACAAATGCATGATGTTTCTAAATTGACATTGATAGAACGGCTTTAATTCCTGTGAATCTTTAAGTCGTCAGGTTGTGCTTTGACTAAACCAAAACTCGTAATCGTCGACTAATGGACATTCCTGGATTACACTTCACGGGCCAAACTTAAATGATTCCTGGTTAGCTTCTTACTGTTTCTTATTACTTTCCTGTTAACTGTTTCAACTGTTCTTAGTCAGGATGTCCAAATTTATAACGCGATGGCTCTGATGGTGCAATTCGCACCTTTCATATCTTGTTTATGGCTTGGAAGACACACAAAAAGAGGAAGAGAGCAAGTGAAGTCAAGTATCGTGGTTCTTCCTATATTTACAATAGTTTAAAAGCGCTGATTGGGATGATTGTCAAATATTTTGGACAGCTTACATCCTGGATTAATTTATGACAAAAGAAAAGTTTTAAAAGTTATAAAAGTTAAATGTGACTATTAATCTGCCTAAACAGTCTTGCTTTTATATCTTTTTTTACGTACTTTTGAGTAAAATTAAGGAAAACTTTGGTCCGATTAATGGTCACCCAATTTAATTCGCTCCTGCACAAAATAATTGACCAACTGTGGCTCAATTTTGTTAGATCAAAATCTATAGAGTTACACAGTTAACTTTAACAACACCATCATTACTAATATTTTCGGAAATTAATGTCACAACAGCTCGATAGCTAGCCTAAAGGCTTCGATTCTGGCACAAGCTAGACATTAAATAGGAATATGAGTTATGTATTCAACATTTCCTGCATTATTCAACATTATCCACTTTGAGTAACGTGGCTTGTGACAAAAAATTCGTAAAGCAAGATGGTTTTGTCAAATAAATCAAACCAATGTAATAAACAGAAAGCTCGCATTACTTAAAAATGAATCCATAACTGCATTTTCGTCCGCCTTCACGTACAAGCCAAAAAGATACAATACTCCTTATCGAAAGCTACGAACGTTAGATAATGTTTAAACCCTTACTCAGGCAAACTCATAGTGAAAATGTTTATCTAGCAAACGATCTGATAAGCTTGACTGTAACTCATCAGGAGCTTAAAGATTAAATTCAAAATCTAACCATGAATAAAGCTTCTGGACTAGTCAAATCATTAAAGAACTACCTCAAATAAGTCGATACCCAAACTTTAGTCTAAGCTGTAAGTGTTTAGGGTTTACATTTATGAGGGACCTTCCAAACAATAATGAGAAACTCTGATTCTTATATATTTCACATGAAGAAGAATACTCGGATCTAAAGAAAATTTCAGCAATTGTACCACAAGGTAGCGTATTGGTTCTATCTCCTGTATACTCGAAATTATAGAACAAATGGAAGCAGCAACTTATGCCGATTATAGTGCTATTTTTTCACATTCGAAATGAAAACCTGCACAGACTTGTAGATAGAATACAACGATGAAGCTATAACGACAGAATGAAAACATGCTGGACAGATCAGGTATTTTAGACGTCTGCTAAGAATTAAATCTCTAGTGAATGAAATTATTATTTGTATAGCAAATACTTATGTTAATAAATAATATAATTTATGAGACTTTTAGTCGTTGGGTTCAATTGGAATAGTCATTGGACTATATCTCATCAAATTATGATAAAAAAATTACTAGATTTCTAATCCATCAAACATGTTGAACTTCCTATTTAGGTGTTTGTTACCATTCCGCCATATTCTCTAACATACGCTCAAAATTTCATTCGTATGCTTACTAGTCTCACCATATCTAGCTTGAACAAAAAGCCCATATATTTATGACTTTAGGATAGGTTGTTACATCCTGATCAGAACATGACTATTTTCTCAGAATTCAGTATTTTGACTTCAATAATTGCTTTAAAGACTAGTTATCGGTACATATCAGTACGCATGGCATACACTATATTTGCAACTGCCCGGCTTTCGATAAACTTCGGTTAGAAAATGTTAATCTATCATTTATGAACTCAGATCAACTTACATAAATAAAATAATTCTAACCTTCACTTTAACTGATATAGAAGATAGGTGAGTCCATGAGTTTTTCACTGATACAGAGAGAATTAAATCAGCATCAGCAAGTGTTCGAGATCCAACTCTCAACTTGCTGGTTGTAGCTTAGAATTTCTTATCAAGCGGCGATCTTGAGTTCGATTCTCGCCGTTTACTAAAAATAAACTTGGGCCTACAATGTTCTCCAATCGTAAAAAAAATGGTTCGTAAAGTCTCTGTTGAGACGCGGTAGGGGCCTTTCAACCATATTATATATATATATATATATATATATATATATATATATATATATATATATATATATATACATACATATATATATATATATATATATATATATATATATATATATATATATATATATATATATATATATATTCATATCGCGACCGTTCCAAATATTGTCCTTTAATTATAATTAAACCTGCCATTATCTTTATTGTAACCACAATTACCCGTGAAGATCTCCGCACACGATACATAAAATGTCCATACCGTTTGCACATAGTCTACATAGATCATAAAATATTTTTTAATTAGATTTCCTGGCTAACAAAGGTTATTTTAGTCAAACATATTACAAAACATAAAAATGTTAATAGTAGCTGACCATTTTGATGACCACACATACACACATGGAACCCGGAACTAAAATTAAAAACATAAAACATAATTAGATTTGCATATTCAAATGAATCTTTTCTTTATATGATTTATATGTGCCTATGTCCATATATATGTATGGAGATTATACACAGTTCATTTTCACATTTATATTTGTTGTAACATAAAAAAGCTCAAAAAGCTCTTCAAAATCACAATATATACATAGTCTTGTGAATATATACATACATAAAGAGCATGTACATGCATTTTTAAAATTTAATATTTTTTGACATGATTTTGTTAATTTTTTTTATGTTTTATGCTGTACTATTATTATTGTTACTATTGCTATTGTTGTTACTATTATGATTATTATGATTATTGTTATTCGAAAAAGGTTTTGTATTTTAGCTAGTTTTGTAACACAATAACCAGAGAGAGAGAGAGAGCATATAAACAACAACTTTATTAGCATTGTATACATTTTATTCCTTTTTGCACTGTGAAGCAGCAAATAATGCTTATGCTGCTACACAACGACGGTACAGCATAAAACATATATACATATATATAAATGAGTTGCATTATCACAAATACCATGAAAAATTATTTGTTATTTTTCGAGTAGCATAACGTTGCGGGTTGTTTAATTTTCTGCTAGCTTTTTTTTGCGAACAGATACTTTTGTGTGCTTTTTACGGTATTGTTTAGAAAAATCCACTTGTTTATGTTTTGTGTTCGTTCTGTTTTTTTTTTGGTTGGTTCTCCTCGAAGTTCATTTCGATTATTGTGTTCAGTTTTGTGAACTATTTTTTTTATTTTACTTTTAAACTAAAATAACTGCCGTGGAATGAAAAGTTTTATTTTACAACATACATTATTGTTGTTTGTTGTACTACTATATAGTTTTGGTTTACAATGTGTATAGTTATATAGTTCTTCATGTATATAGCTATTTCGGTTATTATTTCATGACATGAAGTTGAAATAATATGCGGTGCGGTCATTTTTATACGGTTCACCATCATCGTCGGATAAAGTAGAGACAGAACTGTGCAGAAATATTTATGATTATGTTTTTCGAAAGGTATGTAAACTGGTCGTATATTACATAGACAGTATGTTGATAAGACAACCATTAGGAGTGTATATGTATTTGTATGACTTGCATCCATAAATTAACTACCAAACATTGTTTAAAGTTGGTAAAGTTATTTTTGTATAGTGTAATTGAGGTTTTGCTCTACTTATTGTTGTGATTTACTATACAAACAGTGTGACACAGTGGTTTTCATTATGTTACTCCCATTTAACGAAAACTTAAATTTTCTACATAATGTAAGAAGTATACTATATCATTTCTGTATTTCTTATCTTAATAGTGTTCCTTCTCGTGTCAAGTGTACATCGCCTTTGTTTATAACTAGATTTTTATCATCACGACAGGGGTGGTGATCATTAAAAGTCTTTAAGTAAATTAAATAGTTTTCACCATTGTCTTGGTTGATTGTTGAATACTTTGTGTTGAAAGTGCAGGGTTAAACACTTCGACTTAATGAATGCTGAATCAGCAACCAAATATTTATGTAAGATCTTTAGCTCCTATATTATGAGTTTATACCCAAAAAGGGACTAATCCATAGGGCAACCATAAGCCAACGCACCGGTATCACTTATTTTGCTAATTGTCTCCAAGTAAAGTACCGTGTAAATAATGCGATAAACACAGGAGTGTGACAGTTGAACCGGAAAATATCGAGCTAAAATTCCGATTGGAGCAGGATACAAAGATAGTCTTTTTATGACACAACTATGACTACTTATCAGTTTTCAGAACTCAAAGAACCACCCTTTTTCAAAGTCATGGCTTTAAGCTGGTCTAAATTCGTCGCTCTTCAACCACTAAGAGTCGTCTTTAACTTGCACTCTATCGGCATGGAAGTTATCATTCCTGTGCATTTACGCTTAACTTTTTCAAGGATGCATCAAAGATTTCTACACTAAATTACAAGAACTGACATTTTAATGAAGTTTTGTAAAAAAATGTTTGATAGTATATGATCTGGTTTAAACAGTTTCTGGGATAAGCTTGAAAATCTGGTCCCAATAACTTCAAACTATGGTTTATTCATAGTGGAGACCTGGTGGATTGAGCAACAGCTACATGTTAACCCTTCTAAGATTGATTGATTTAATCGGCTTTACTTGGCTCATTAATTTAAACGGAATAACTTTGCTCTTAAAATCATTGAGCCTAACTTCCCAAATTATTTACTTCATATATATGTCACTTGTGTTGCCTATATGTTATGATATACTTCACTTTTGTGGCCTACTGTCAAAATTGCTTCCTCTATAATTTACAACTTATGGCTAGCAGCACTATAACTGGATCTATGGTCCACGCTTCATTTTAGGTACCGCATCCTCTGTTGCGAGACGTTTAAAGTGTATAGATGCAAGGAGTGAACTTGCAACAGTCGAGGGGCAAAAAAAATTTTCAACTATTAGTCCCCCATGTTTACATGAAATGGTTGTCACCAATGATATGCTGTTACCAATATATAACTTTTTGAAATGATTTTCGGTTTTTCGTAACCAATCCTAATGTTTCCGATGGCTCTAATACACCATTTAGTGTTGGGTTTGGAACCAAAATTGTTCTTCAAATGGTTAATCGTCGTTGTTCTATCAATAGTGCCAGATTCAGGCTGGGTATCAGTTTATTGCAATCATGAAGACAACGGCATAACTGGCTCTTTGGACTGGATCACGGTTAAAATTCATTGGTTGTGATCCAACAATTTCTCTCACGTTAAATAGCTTTTCTTGGTGGTGTAAGCTTTTTAGTAACGTCTTACAGTTTAAATGAACTTATTATTATACACCTGCCTTAAAACTCTTTGTTGGTGGACCAAACTAAAGATCAATCAAGTTTGCTAAAGGGTATTTTAAGACTTTTAGTTGCACTTATCTCATCAATTGATTGTAGCATGCGAGATATTTTATGCATATTCTTTGAAGGCAAATGACGATTGCATACACTTTATTTGTAATTGCTCAGCTTTCGATAAAGCTTAGTTACAAAATTTTGATTTACCATCTGTGAACTCTGATCACACACTGTTGTGACTCGCCAATGCGAATTTTGATAGAATTCTGGAATTTATCTTCTGCCCACTTGTGGTCGTGAGCGTGAAGTCTATTTTATTATTATGAGTTTTGTTTCAGTAACTTAACTGTTTCATCAGTTGTATGTCATGGTGGACCAATGTTGTTAGAAGTGATGGATTGAGCTTTGCTTCGTAACGAATTCCATTGACAGTTATTTGGCCCCATCATGTTTGCAAACAAATTATACCAACGCTAACTCCTGACTTTAAACTTAACCAAAGATCCCATATTTTGCAATTTGGATGCGGTTATATAAAGTTCAATCTATAGAAATGTGCTTCATAACTAAGTAATTTTTGCCACAATGAGGATCAATTAAAGTTACTTTTAAACTCAATCAGCATTCGTTTTTAGCACAGTTTCAAGAGAGATCTTAAAATCGTTAGATGCTTCTGTTTTATCATAAGACAATCGAAAGCTTATCCACCTTGCATTAATTGTAAACAATATGGAGCTCATAGAGTACAGGGCACTAGGGTTGGAATATCGTATTCTAAAGTATATCACAAAGTATGGTTTGGATATAAATGGCCTGCAACTCTAATTGCTACTCAATGGCATAAGAAGCTAATTGTTACTCAAATTGGCTGTATAGTTTTTCAATTATTCGAACTTTTGGTATAGTCACAACAAAACTGCTTTGATGAACTGTAATCACTATCGTTTTATTCATCCTGCTTTGTAGACAATTTTTATTCTCATAAAGATAGCTTTGGGTCTTTGCACTCGTAAACACATCAATTCGCGGATCATGTTTAAAAAGAAGACCCAGGATCAATCCTCGTGCCACCATTAATATTAGTAATTTGCATGCGGCCAAATAAGTGATTTTGGTCGGTTATGACATAAGGTCAAACGCTTTATGAAGTTGCCAACATTTATGTTACCCAAGAGATTAACCACCGGCTGTTACAGTACAAAATATTCCAGTAGTCCAAATTTGAAGAGCGATGGTGTTGGAACTAACCCATACCAATATGAATTAAATTATATTGCTACTTAGAAGCCTAAATAAATTCACTTAAACTTAGCAGGATGATACACAATATTTAAATGATTCCCGCATTACGTGACATCTTTTCTCATCGCCCAATTCCCGCACGCATACATTAACAAATTCAATAATTATTTAATTAAACAAATTTCCAAAAATTTTATTTATATAATTGAATAGCGAAAAACACATAATGGGAAAATTCAATTTCCATATAATTTTAATATATTAATTTAGATAAAGACAACAAGCAAAGAAAATCCATTTATACAAACGCGGAAAATTGAAAAACAAAATATAAAACGAAATGGCAAAATTTTTCCAACCGTCGAACGAAAAAAAAAATAAAAATAAAAAGTTTTCACTGCTTTTTTCGTGTTAATTATTAATGAAAATATGATTTGAATTTTAAAAAATCAAAACGAAAAAGAAAATTCACATTTTCATAACACTGCTGCTTTTTATTATTATTATTATTATTATTATTGCTATTATTATTACCATTAGATTGTTGTTGTTCCTTATAATTTAATTTTAAATAAAAATCCAATTTCCATGTTGTTGGTGGTGGTGTATTCTATCTATATCCATTTTCTCTGAGTTATGATGAAAAATTGTGAAATTATAAAAATGATGAAAATTTGTGGTGATTTTCCGTTATTCGTTAACTTTCGAGCAAAGTAATTTGTGTGTGAAAAAAGCATTGCTGAGGGTATTTGTGGTTGTTGTTGTGTTTTTGTGTTTGGAAAATAGATAAAATACACATTTTATAATATGGATTCGAATGAGGAGGGGAGAGGGGCGAAAATAGAAAATTAATTTAATAGATTTTCTTATTTAATTATAAAACATTTTATTTAAGTTTTTTAATTAATTTTATGAAAATTTCGCTTTATTGATTTTCGTTCACCAGCTAATCATAATAATATTGGATTATTGTATCTATGAAGCTTTGATGTTTGTAAAGCTATAGGGGCTTTTGAAAGTATAAACGGATCATCAATATATAGGCAATTTTTCATTAAAATCGGTTATCAAGTAGCTGAGTGTTGCAATAACCACCAAATTATCCTGGTCAGGATACCGCGATGGACTTATTTGTAATGATGATGCGTCCAAATCTCTAATACTTTTTTGAACGGTGTCATTTTAAGATTCACAATATTTTATTTCATCGAGCTGGGACTTTGACATCTGAATATGGTCGTCTTCCGTGCTATGCACAATTCTAATTTTTTTGATGAGTGGGAGGGCAAATGTTGTGTGTAATGTGGATTTGATGCGTGCATTAACTGTAGAATTAGATCTCGTGATTTTATTCGATCGTTCTGATGTTTGTATGGTGGTAGAAGTTAATCAAGGTGTAGCTATTTTCAGAAATGATGCAGTTCGTACTCGTTTCGGTTTAGATTCTTCGTTAGATCCTTACGCTTATCCATTATTTTGTTCCCAAATGATGATACGCCATAGTTATTACTTCTTGCTCTACAGTACCTCCAAACTAAGCCAGTGTCAGTCATACGCTTTTTATCGACTTTTGCATCATTCTCTTAACATATTTTTACAATGGGTGGTATATGTATGCGCGGATTGAAGGCTCAGTTATGCATTTTGTTCGTCAAAATCAGGCTAAATTACGTGCAGAAATGTTTATAATATTTAAATTTATTTTGTAAATTGTAATTGTAAATTGTAAATAATTGTCCAAATTGTGTTGGTTGAGTTCATTATCGTACAACATTTTGACAAACCTTCATTAAGTTCTTGGGGTTGTAGTGCAAATTGTCTTTGTGATTTCTAACAACGCAGTCTACTTCAACGTCTCGCGCACATGTTGACCACTTTGGGAAGGGATGATAGAACAGATGGCGTCGATAGAATTTACCGAGTTTTATGGTGAATTAAAGGATAAAAGTCAGGAACATGAGATACAAGTTTTCTTAAATGGGCGATATGTTGGTTCCACTGACGCTTCATGGTGTATTTATCAGTATATGCACTTTCAATCGCATTGGCCTTGATTTTCACTTGCCCAATCGACAATTTGCTGTTTTCGAGAAGGTTGTGAGAACCGCCCAGGGGCAGAGCCCCTAGTTTGTATTAAACCAACCAACCAAACATAACAAAACATGCTTTTCATATCAGATTCTGTTTAGCACATCTGCCACATCAAAAACATTAGTAGATCAAACATTATTTTATTGTGTACTCTATGTGCTTTGCCAATCTGTACAGTTTATTTAACCGAGAGTTCTTCCTATATATTTACATTTTTATTTACTTGCGAAATCAATTTCTCGTCTTTTATATATACAATTCGGTTTTTGTGTTGTAAATTGGACATTTACTAACCAAATAAATCATTGACAGATGTATATAAATAGCTACAACAAGACAACTCAGCCTGAGATTAACAAATCAATTTAACAACAATAATAATAATAATACCGCCATTGTTGTTTTTGTAATGTATATATAAATGAAAATTGAAAATTAAATTGATGATGGTGGTCGATTTGTTTGTGTGTTGTGTATATACGCTATTACGTTTTTATTGGGCTATATATGATATTTCAATTCATTTTCCGAATATTGTATTGTTGTTGCTCAATATATAAAAAATAAAAAAAAATATATATATTTTATTTGTGAAATGATTGAAAAATAAATATATTATATATATAATAAAGAGTAAAATAAACAAATAAATAAAAGCATGATTGGAAAAATGAGTTTTCAATTGAAACCCCACATTCAACTTTTTTTTTTCGGCTACATACAAAGCTCATTATAAATATTTATTTATATTGATTTTCAATTTATTTATTATTGGAAATTAGTTCATCGTGTTAAATAATAAAAAGAGATTTTTGCCTCATCGAATCTATACAGTAGTGTATCAGAGGTTTTTTGTTCATCTATCTGTCTTGAATATTTAGGTAGGGCAGATATGCCTTATCCCGCCACTATTATCCCTTAATATCAATGGAATTTTTCTTTAGCTTTTATACCATTATTTTGCTACATTGACCAGTTTCTATGACTAAATAGTTAATAGCCTTTTAACATTATTCATATGTCAGAAAAACGCTTTTTTGACCAAAAATATAGCTAATTTTTGGATATTACTAAAAAGTTTTTATAGGAGCAATTTCCTTGCACAATAATTGCAGAGTAGTCACTATGATAGCCATTTGGCTTAATAGCAAATAAATTACCATAAAAGGTAATATCATATATTGTTGCTAATTTGCATTTAGGTCGCCAAATAAACAAGAATAAAAATAACACAATGATCAGGATAATAAAACATTGGTCAATAGTTGGTTATTTTAGCAAATTAGCAGTTTAGAGAACATAATTTTTGACATCATTTGCAAGTTGTATTTTGTAACTTTTACTTTTAAAGTTATAGCAAAAAGTGAATGGAAAAATACTTTTGCTCATTAAAAAATTATAAATACTCTTCGACATACTACAGAATATTTTTGGTGTCGATTCTATGTCATGTAATATTCATTATTTGTGTCATTTAACAGAAGAAGTATCACCATTTGGACCTTTATCTACATTTAGTGCATACGATTTTGAAAGTAAATTAGCCAAAAAAAAATTATTTTCCACTGCGAGGCCATTTGCCCAAGCGGCCTGCCGAATGGCAGAGATCAATCATATAAATCTTTTAGGAAATGTAGAAAATACTAATAATTTTCATAAATTCTACAAAAAGATCGAAATAAGTAATGGATTATCTTTAAAAATTATAAAGGGAAATAATTGGTTTTTAACTACCACTGGTAATATAGTTGCAATGAAATATGCTGTTGATATCAAGAATAAAGGATATATTATGGGAAATTCGGTGCAATTAAAGGGCACTTATTTCACAGAGCTGATGCGTTCTTTGAGACATGGTATATTTGTTTCGGATCGTATCATGAATATTCATGCACTGTATACACCTTCGCAAGTAAAATCAAAATTGGTATACAATGAGTATAAAGCCAAAGCAGTCTTGAAGTGATTGAAGCAGGAATGTTCAAAATGAGCTTTATTTAGTGTAACAAAAAATACAAAAATCAACGTCAGTTTCATACAAAATGTATGAAAGGTAAGGCTTTACTATATAGTAAATATTTGAATGAAAAGTAGTTCAAATTTAACTTAGGTTATATTCAACTGAAAACAGAAATTCCAATTTTCATCCTGAAATTGATCATTTTTCCATTTATTTTTCCATTTTCTTTTATTCATTAAATGAAAATATGGTATTTTAATAACTTAAAATGTAAACAGAGACAGATACATAGTAAGGTTACGAGAACTATATTTTATTTTAAGTATGCTCACAAAGAGAATAAATCAAAATGGCACTTTACACCAAAGTCCAAACAAATCAATTTCATTAAATGTTAAGTTGTATTGTAATTTGTATTTTGCTTTGATGTATAAAATCAAAGCGAACCTAAATAAAATGAACAATACCAATGCACTAAATCTCATATACACATTTAACTAGATTTAATGATTAATGCACACATGTATGATTTTAACATGAATGGCTTGCAAAATTTTTATACAACAGCGACGCTAGTAATGGCATTTCATCGAACTATCATTCAATATAAAAAAATATTCTCTCTCTCCCATTGTTATGACATTTATGTCATTATGAAGATTGGTTTTGTATTTAATGCATAATTATGCAATTAAATATTATTCTTATGTTGAGACAGCATAAATAAACCTTTTTTAATGATTCTTTGTATTTCAGGATTCAGAATATAGTGTAGTGTTGTGCTGTTATTGTAAATAAATGTGTAGCAAAATAGAAATTGTGATTAGGTTATGTGTTCATTTTGAAGTGTAAACATTAATCAGCTGATTATATTATTTATTGACCACTGCATGTTGAAAATATCTTTTGAGCTGATTTATGTTTATAAATTCGGTTTTAGTTAATTTTTTCGCATACATAATTTCATTTAACTAAATTAATTATTAATTTTTTATGTTTTCGCGTTCAATTATGTGTATTTTCGTCAATATTATTTTTCTAAATTTATTAAAAAATGAGTTTGACTTTCGTCGTACAACCAAGCGAGAATTAGAGCGAGGAAAATATATTTTAGAGGATATCGTTTATATTGAAATAAAAAGCACAAAATTTATAAAAATTAGATCAATTTATAATTAAATTTGATCGTGATTTATTTTGATTTGAAAAAAATGAGATATGTTCAGATCTAATTTCACCCTTTCTTAGTCATTTTATGAAATAAAATTGTAAAAGCTCTAAGTTGCAATAGCTAAAAACTTAAAAAGAAATTTGTACGTTTCGTATGAGTTTCTTGATAAAACGTACATTATTGATACACTAAATAAAGCTCATTTCAAAAAGTGAGTATTCATTCTGGCTTTATTTATTGAGAGGGCTTTGATAAAGCTAACCTAAAAGAAAGCTGTGCATACAATTTAATATTGAATTTGTTAGACTTAACTTATTCAGATTTAAAAAAAAATATAGTGGAAACATTTCATACACGTTTATTTAAGATTAATAAAAAAATTTAGAAAATAATAATTTATATTTAAAAAAATAATTCATATCAAAAAAGGCGAGAAAAAATTTATTAATACCATTAATTTATGTTTTATTGTTGATTGAGAATCATTTATAGCATTTTTGCCATCAGAATAGCTAATTTACAGTAGAATGACTAGTTATCATTCTATGAGACCATTTTGCCATATTGATATTACAGCTAATATGCCATTAGCATTTTGAAAAATTATTGTAACATATTGACATTCTTGCTTCTGCTAATGCTATAATGAAAAGGGTGCCAGCTTTTTCTGTTTATATACCAGAACTGTCATCTTTTCAGATTTTTGCATTACATTTTTCTTAGTTTTCTTCGTTTTTCTCTGTCGTTTATACATTTTCATTCCGATTTTTCAATTTCATTTCGATTGTATTTATAAACTACTCCCAATTATTCAATATTTTGGAATTTCTTCAAAAAATCTATTTTCTGGATACAATAAATAAAAGGTTTTTTTTTATAGGGCAATATATTCTTTAGACCTACTTTTAAAAACTACCTGATCAAACTTTCTTCCTTTAGAAGATACTTTCATTATTATTTCATCCGTTTAAAAATAATAAAAAGTCAATAAAAAAACAAAATAAGAATAAAAATACTAAAGTAATAATATTTGACACAAATATGCTTTTACAAATGTTGCTTTGTAATTTTGGCAAACATTTTAATTTTTTTATAACCATATGGTCATTTTAAATTCTTAACAATGTAAAATACTTAAATGCTTCTTTGGCGAAATGACTACATGAAATGCTATTATGCCAAATAATACTTTTGCCTTCCAAACGACTAGTTTGTCATGAATATTTCAAATAAGCTACAAAACCTAGTTAGCTATGTAAATGGCTATTATAATTTATAGTACTTAAGATAAGCTTACAGCATTGTAGCCTAAAAATTTAGCATTTGAGAAAGCTAAAATCATGCTTTACTTTGATCAGCAAGACACGGTTTTGTCAGTCATTTTGACTTTATCTTGACGTTTTAGCATTAATAGCAATGCTAATTAGCCAACAAAAACTGGTAAGTATGACCAAATTTTGGACACAAATTGACACTTCGGATCATTTATAAGAACATAAACTACTTTGGTGGATCATCACGCTACCGAATCTGCTGTTCTCATCAGCATTAGCAAATACTATAATCACAGTATGGATTTTACATGGAAAAATTATGTTTTAAGTTTTTCAGGTAAATTATGTAAAAAAAACAGCGTAAATTACATAAAACTTAAATATTATGTAAACAACGAAGACACCATTTGACCATTTAGACTCAGGATACAGCTAAATCTATTCAGCAAATACACAAATTATATTCGAAAAGTCTTTATAAGATTCTTTAACAGATGGTGCGTTAGTTTCAAATCGATTTGATAAGAGATGGCGCGTCAAATACAAAAAAATGTTTTTTTACATTAAACCATTTTTACACTTTTTACATATATTATGAATAACGACCAATCATTTTTGATTTATAATTCGAGCTCTTCGCCTGAGTAATATGAGACTCTTATGAATGAGAGTCTTAGACTCTTATGAATTAATCTCTTTTCTCTTATTCGTGTGTAGTGTTATTTGATGTGACAATCAACTGTCCGTATTTTCTTTGTCGTGTAATACGACACTCGACACTACATAGTCATGTGATGCGAATCTCGTTTCATGTGACAATAATCACATGGCGCCTATATTCTCTTAGACATTCTACATGTTGTTTGTCACATGAAGCGGTGTTTTTGTTATTTCAGTGTGTATTGATTTGAAAAATGAAATAAGAACAATAAATATCTTTCACGGGAGGTGGATAGATAAGATCACTCTGCTATAGAATAGAGAGCCAGTCTTTTGTATTTGGAAAAAGTTATTTCATTAAATAATTGAAATTAGAGATTTGAAATAATTCCCCACCCTTCAGCTTCGCTTTGGATTGCAACGATTGTCTGCTCATTATCAATTGAAAATGTTGTGATGAAGTCACAGTATCAGTGTCCAGGGATGTCATAGTTGAAAATGAAACACGACCTGTGTCGTCAAATCTTCTATCAGAAGATCTTCTATTCAGAAGATTTCTGATAGACCAAACAGCTGAAATGAAATAGATCACTCGCTGCCTTCAGCTTGTTCAATTATTACACTTTTGCCGTCGTCTGTGTTTGGAATTGGCTCTAGCGTTTCGAATTTAACATATGTTGTGAAAAATGCACTAATTTTGTAGCGCACAACATATATGTATATATACAATTTGTGTACTTGTTTCTTGCCTCCAGCAGGCAATGGAACCAGCTCTTAAGAACTTCAACTGTCCATTGAATTATATTTTGTGCTTTGGCAAGCTTCATGTTAAAACAGTTTGTTTTTTGCGATCAGAACGCAATACTTTTGTAGTTTATAGAAACTATATTCATCGACCTAGAAAATATAGGAGTATAAGTCAGATTTCTCTAGTTTTTGATTCTGATGGTAGAGTTAAATACGTGCGATGAAATTCGTTATATTACTCGATCCATATGAGTTTGTATACTCAACTGAATTACTGCGTATGCAGTTCCTTTCCTAAGCTTTACGGACTATATATTAAGATCACATTCGTTGGACTCGATATGATCTTCGAAAGCTGTACAAAAAAGGACGTTTACTATTAATTTTAATGACTCAAGGTCTGAAGTAGACTTAAAATTGGTTCTCGATCATTCGATTTTACTACAAATTTCGTTATATAGGTGCCCCAAATTTTCATACTTGCTATAGAAGTGTGTACGAGAAATGGTTTTAACATATTTACAGTGTTTTCTCATCGCCATTCCTAAGCCTGAAAGCGACTCTTTTTATAGCTTGAACAGTTAAAAAGAATTAAAAAAATGTTTTTTTTGTCTCCAGCTATATACAAACCAGATTCTCTCCCGACCATGATCTGTCACGATGAAAACTGTGTTTATTAGTAGGCATACTCGTATTCGTTGCAAAATGGTGTAAAATGGAAACTGAAACTTAAAACCAATTTCCAGTTCCTATCTGTCCCACTAAAGGTGTAAGGAGTTGCTTTGATTTACTAAAGGTATTTTAGCTTTCGAGTTGCTGAGGCAAAATGAATAGTTAAAAACAGTACACAGTATTATTACTAAGCGGTTAACCTTAAATTTAACGGAAAACCAATTTCTACTGATTTTAGCGATGTTGTGTCATTAGATGAAAGGTACTGCTGTTTCCAGTTGCAGTTTTAAACTAGTCGTTTACAACTACAATACTTCAGTTACTCTCCTTCTGCATATTTAGAAAGATTTGTAACATAGATCAAGAGATTAATTCAGAGTTTTGGTTCCTTAATTATTTCACTAACTGGCAATTGATATCTACCAGTCTCTAACAGAAAGATATTTATGTTGAATTAATCAAGAAATGATGTTATATGGGCAATCATGAAAAAAACATGAAGTTTTATCTGTATAACAGAAACAAAATGCTTTCTTGGGCTACTCTTTACTGACGAAGTATGAACTTCTTGGAGGGTAAATATCAGCTTGATACGCTGATGCGATTGTTGCGAAGCAAGAGTTATGAAATATTTAAAACCACTTTATACTAATCAACATTTGCTGCCGAAAGGAAACATCAACTGGTTTTCTGCTCGAAATTTCAAACGATAAGATTGTTGTGGGTTGTGAATGATCAGACATTTGGTTAATGGTTTTCAATTATTAATTAATATTTGTGTATAAAAAAATTGAATACATATTTAACTAATACATATTTTCATAAAGCGGTTTTGAAGCTTTAGACAACAAGAGAGCTTAATCAAATCATACTAAATATTTATGTAATCCACCATGCTCCATGTTATTTTATTAGACAGCTTTCCAATACATTAAAGTGTATCTGATTATTTTATGCTCACGATTGTATTGTAATAAAAGCTCCATTCTAACATGAATAGAGCTTTAGTTAGAAGTGGCGTTATCAGGTTGAACTTATTTGTGACTGAAGTCTCACTTTTGGAAAATATTATCGCACACACTCCAATTCACATAAAAGTTTTATATTCCACTCTATACATGGATATATACTTAAAAGCTCGCCTGCTCCCCTTTTTTGTCGTATATTGTACCAGAAATCTAAATATCAAATTTCTATACACCATTAAATCTAAATTAATATAATAACGAAAAAAAAACTTTGTCATTGAATTGGTTATATTATATACTTACGGAAAATGAAATGGAAATTTTATCATTTATTAAAATCACCATTACGTTTCCACCTTATCAACCTCTTCGTATACGTATAAAACAAAAGCATAATTACATTATTATCATTATCATCAGTATCATTATTATCATCTCTATATATACGCTGTAATAATAATGAAAATTCTTTCCACTTCAGTATATAATCTCAATAAATTTTAATTTTTTTCCCCAAATCAACCACCACCACCCTTCAGAGCATAAGGGTTAATCGGGAAAACTATATGTACAACTCGAAACACTATTTCATATACTCATCATAACACAACAAGTACGAGTACGTACATACTTTACGAAACAAGATGAAAGAGAGAATTTTCCGTGTTTCGTTTTTTTTTTGGCTTTTTCCGATCCTATCGTTGTTCAGTTTTTCATTTTTAGTTTTATTATTACAATGTTAATTGTCCAATCCGATTTGTCAGACAGATTATGTTAGGTTGACTTAATATTTTATATACAAAATGTAATCCGGATGATAAATTTGAATTTGATAGAATTTATTATTTATGTATGTATGTTTATAGATACGATACGATATTATTTACATAAATATTTATGTTTATGGACTATTTATGTATAGTCGGGATGTGGGTGTCCTCTCCCATATGTACCTATATGTATATTATAAAGTTAGATGGATTATGAAAATATGTTATTAATTATTTTGCATATACTCTCAAATTGAAATTGAAATGGAATTAAAATTAGTAAGGTCATCTAGCATAAAATATGTATAGTGTCTATATATGGTTTTATATTTTGTGGTTTCACATTGTGAAAATTATGATGAGATGACGACCTGAGATAGACTATTAATATTTAGATAAATAAATTATATATTTTTGAATGATTGTGAAATATTTTATGAAAATTTGTTTTTCGAATTAAAAATTAAAATATTTTTGAGGTAACAAATTTTACAGGACATCGCACCTCTGTTTTGAGTTCAGTACTCTCCCAGCTTCAATCACGAGCCAGTCATCATACTGTTGTACACATTCGAAAGATGACTTTCTAGACCTATCTGAGACATGGTTGCACCATTCGCTCTGGATCACCACACAGAACATGATCGTGTTAGTTTAAATGCTTTCCTTTGACTTATTGAACAATTTTGGGTATTTTCCTCAGATGACTTTTGAACTAAGATGACAGATGATCTAAACTTTTTAAAAGGATTCGTACTTACTTTAAGATATCTATTAAACTGTACATCATTGATCGTTATAGAAAATGAAAAATCTACGAAAAGTATTTTTATGATTTGATGGTGTGATTCGTTCACTGGAGTGTTGTGGCTCATGTGAATAAAAAGATTTTTTTTCTTATTTTGTACCAATTATTATCACAGTAATAGACTTGTTCACCACTGTTATTTCGCTTAATTCGCTTGCTTCTAGGGCATAGTAGGATCAATTAGAAATATTCCGTTACCCTACTGATCCTGAAAACTCGTCCGCATCCATAATACTACCGTCGGCTTAAACGTGTTCGTCTCGAACAGGATCCAATTCTCCAGCCCCCTGTGAATTCTGTAGATAACATCGTTAATTATTATAATCACCTTATACGGTTCTTCCCAACTGCACTGTAGGGTGGCTTGTAATAAATTCTTTCAGTTAAGGTTGGAAACACGACTAATAGTTTTATTTAAGTCTTCTTTTAAAGCTTTATCCCTTTTCCTGGGTGCTATTTTTTATGACCTCAACCTCTCCGTAAAAATCTCTTCTTCCAATTCACTGAGAACTTTGGTTGGATAACTTAACATAATTCGACTTACGATTATCCGTTATTCAGTAGCAATTTCTATTAATTCCTCTAGTTAACGTTAAACTCTCACTTTACCTCTTGCCAATCGTCGAACAGGGATATAATGCTGTATTTCGTTATAGACGTTATCTTTCCCTCTAAAACCAGTTTTTCTTGTTTATTGTGTGTAATATTACAGGACTCTCCCCTTTCTCTGATTCCTTGCCATTTTCCCTTCTCCTCCAATATAATGTTGATGTTACCATTGCTCACTAACGGTTTCTGTCCCAGTAATATCTCGAAATATGACCCCAGATATGTCACAGATCCATCTTATTCTGGTTTTCCTTTTCTGGAACTTTGTTGGAATCCAATTAGTAACTGATTTTGCCTTTTAAATTATAACTTTCAGAATTATAACTTTCTCGCTCAAATCCAACACCTCATATTTTAAGAGCAGGTTCAATCATATTATTGGCAATCTCGATCGTTAACACACAAATGATTGTTTCAATTTTGATTTATCGAAGCTAATACTACCGATCTTCTTGTTTCTACATCACGAATACCATCAGTTAATTGATCTATTTTGATTTTCTCGCTGTATTCGGGAGTCATACTGTAATGTGTGAGATGCCTCAATCACTATGTCTACAGCAACTCCTGCAATGTTTGACTGACTTTTAAACATCGACGTTTGAGATCATTACGGTATAGTTCTTCGCTTGTGATCCAATCTCTTATTTTTAACCCATCTCTTATTTGGAACAATTTGTAGCTTAAATGGCCATTTAACGCCATTTATGGCCTATATTTAAGAGCTGCTACGTAGCCTTCATGCTCCAATTCTTATCGCTTGCTGTTTCAAAATTGAAGATTTGAAACTGTTAAATCTCGTTGTTTCGTCGAATGTCGGAGGCTTTAATTTATGGGAACTGACTGATTTACCAATTTGGTTAGTATCGCCAGTACTTTTGCTATCCAATTAACCTTCTTTTCAAGTTTTAAGAAGTTTTCAGCCATTTCAGATAAAATGCTGTTCTAACCCTTCTAACGCCATGTTCCGATTTTGTTCATTCTTTCTTGCCCGGTTAGCATTTCCATTTTCGGTAAAATGAGAATGCTCTTCCTGATTCGGTAAATACTGTTTTCCAATAATCATCTAGAGTTTGAAAAAGAAATGTAAAGCAAGAGGAAAGAAGCAAACAGTTTTCTATTCGGAACTATAGAGTCGAAACCCAGAAATTGTGATTCAAAAATTAAGATTATTCTAGATGCAGAACATATATTACATTTAACTATGGTAATCGATCACGTTCATATGACTACTGCGAGTTATCCATCACTCTTTGGCAGAAATAGGGAAGATTGTTGGTCATTTCGCGTACATTTTAGCTCTCTAACTTTACTGTCATTTTAGAATAAATCAATGATTTAACGTAACCCCATTAGAAGAAATCGTGTTAAATCGCACGAACGAGGATGTCATTCGCCGAAACGAAACGGAACTCAACAGATCAATTGTTTGACCAGAATTATGGTTTGTGACACCATCTTGCTGGAACCATATTATTACCGATTTCAATTCCTTCCCAGTTTGGCCAAAAAAGTCTTTTAACAAACGTTGATACCGAACTTTATTGACCGAAATATGGTGATTATTTTCAGCTTCGAGAAAGTATGGATTAATCACATGTGCGATTAATATGGATTAATCACGCAAAAAATTCACATCACACGGTCACTTTTGGTGGTAATGTAGTTTTGTTGACAAAGCGTTTAAGACAATTTTGCAAACATATAACCAAATAATTGCTTGTGTCCATCAATACAGTAAAGTTTCGATGATTCCTCATTCTTATTCTCAAATTGCAAGCTACCCATATTAA
Organism: Tipula lateralis; assembly: GCA_963932295.1. Lineage (NCBI taxonomy): Eukaryota > Metazoa > Arthropoda > Insecta > Diptera > Tipulidae > Tipula > Tipula lateralis. The sequence goes on along the minus strand of OZ010736.1, from coordinate 190,405,545 downwards.
ATATTTTTTTAGATTGTGAATTTGCTCTCCTAAAATGTTTTTAAATAAATTCACCCTAAATGTCATTAATTGGTCAATATTTGCTTTGCTTGTTGCAGATCATTCCGAGTTATCTTGTCTGTCTTTTATATTAGTTTCGCATAATTAGTGCAACACTTTGTTGCTTTCATTTCTATTTTAATAATGATCTTCAGATGCAGTCTACGTCTAAGTTTCATTAAGTTTCAAATTTTTCTAACATTTTCATAGTGAGTGACCTGAGCGGTCTGATCATAGCAAGGTGTTCAGATTCAGAATCATCATAAAAAATCGATTTCATCAGACCTTGTATTATCTTCAGTTACGTTACTTAAATGTCTTTCAACATCACTAATGAAATTCTTAACAATTCTGTAACCATGCGTAAGAAAATTTTGAAATTCTTTAATTTTTTGAAAACATTTTACCTTGGACCCAGTGTTAATTTCCTTTCTGTTTTTGCATATGGTATCTCAATATATGATTCTAATTTTGAACTGCTGTAAAGTTGCATTCGAGATGATTTATAGTGAAACATTGCCGAATGTTCTATGTCATTTTACAATGAACTCTAACACCAACATATTTTTCGACGAAACTAGCATCTCTGGGTAGATGAAGCTACCCACAAAATAAAGAACCGACAGTAACAAAGTTAAAGAGAATTCTAGGTTATATAAAATAGAATCTTTTATTAGATACCCATCGATTTTAGAGATTTCGAAAATATTTGGTTTCGGAATGCACATGACATACACTGGTTTGTTTCTGGGTGCACATATTACTTCTAGCTCAATATTAGTTATTTATAAACTTAAACCGTCATGAATTCGTTAATGTTGGTCCTGAAATGATTTCTGTTCGACCCACAATTGAACCAGTGGAAATATTTTTTTGCTCTAAAAATCATCGCGAATTATTTTTTAGCCGTCACAAGCATATTTCCATCTTAAGCTCATTATAATACTATAAAATTAAATAAAGCACAGAGATTTCATCTTCAACTAGTACTCAACCACTTAAAAACATCTTAAAGCTCTCTTTTTCATAATTGTGTATAAATATTTTTCAAAAAAATAAACTTTTTGTTTTAAAAGCATAACTTTCAAAAATATATAATTTTTTTGTTTTATATAATAATCACTTAACATCAAATTTAACATATACAGTCAAAATAATTATCAACCATAAGATAAAGTTATATACGTTTAAAAAAAAAAGTTTATCTAAAGCTTTAAGCACAAAATTATTCATAATAATAACAAATGTGTGAGAATTGTATAAGTTCGAGCAAAAAAAATTCTTCTTAATTTACCAAAAGAAACAGAGATATGAGTGGTACACATACTCATATACACAAACGAATCTTCGGTTTTCATGCGATGAACAATAATAATATGAAGTGGAAAATCTTTGTGTTAGAAGTTTATGTATTACATTAAAAAGCATAAAATGTCATAAAGTATATATACACATTCAACAGATCCCTTGTGTGTTTATCCTTTTTTCTTCTGTGACAATGACATTTTAAGTAAGAAAAATGTGTAAATGAGTTGCTTATTTAGAATTGTTTGTGTGTTCTATTTATGTGTATTTGTGTAAAAGGCACAAAAGCTCTTTTGTAAATATCATTTTCCTCATTTAACTAATAACTCGTCTCACTCTGATTAAATTTTATCTTATTCTATTTTTTATGTGTATATATGATTGATCTTTATACTTTTTGTTACGTTCCACATAATATATATGTATGGAAGCTTTTGTGATTAATTTAAATTCCAAATGAGCTTTTTTCTTTAATTCCACACCGCTACGTGACTTATATAAAAATATATGTACATCAAATTAAATATTATGGATGGTGTACGAGCACCAAAGTGAATTTAAGATTAAAATATAAAGCTTGAAAGCTTTTTTTTTGTGTGTAATCTTTTTTGGATACGGGAAAGGTAAAATTTTATGTTTTGGATGTTTTCAGCGCAGCATTTTTTTTTGAACGATGTGCATGTAGTGTAACCAAAAATGAAACACGCAAGTATAAAATCCATTAGGAAGCATCATTAATCATTTAATCACATCATTTTCAAATCAATCAATACATTTTCCTCCACTGTTTCGCATGACAAAATTAATTATTATTGTGAATGATGTAATGCTCCTTGGCCAAAATGCATAATATTCCGGAATGTTTGATAACAATAGCGAGGGTGATCTGAAATTGATGAAAATCACTTTTTTTATGATTTGTCATTTCCTGTATATATAATTATTATGATTTGAGTTCATAAACGAAACGAATCTTTGGGGGTTACCTGTCTAAGATAAAATTTATATATAACAACAATTTTCAACTTTAATATCGATTTTCACCATTCCCGTATAATGTTTCGATCGATTTCCTCCTAGTTTTTGTTTTGTTTATCTCTCATGCCCATAAATCAAGAATATTTGTTACCGAATTCTGTATAATTATCGAAATTTTCTATATCTCAATTTTATGGACAATTTTTGTCTATAATATGTGCTTTCGTACAATAACAATGCATTATAGAAAATTATCCTATTATTTGCACAAAAAACATATTTTAAGTATGAAAATTTGTAACATACAAATTATGGGAGTAATCATTTGTACAGTGGTGCACAAAAATATTGGAACCCTAATATTTTGACAGATCGTTTTGATGAATCTAGACAATTAATATAATTCACGTCCCATAAAATGTTCACATTTTTATTCGAACTGTCCGAATATATTTTCACTCTACTGTATATGCAACGATATATGATTTTGGGTGTGTATATCATGGTGAAATTGAATTCAAGTTTAAAGTGTATTTTGGTTTTACTACACCGAACTGTAATGAGTATATAGAAATAAAAACTTTAACAGTTTCGGATAATTTAATAGCAGCATCTATGTGGTCGAACAATTTGAGATGTACAAATCGTTTCAAAGCTACATTACACAGAGATCGAATTTTTTCATCATGTGTCTCGCTTTCCGTTATTATGTTGTTGATGCATTTTGGTTTCAGTTGAATAATTTTAGACATTTTCTTATCTTGGAAACAACAGGGAACCTATCTGCCTGAGATAGTGTTTAAAAGAGATTTCGTATGTATGAGTAGGTCGGTTTTATAGATGGGTCAAACAACTATTTTATCAAAATCTGGAGCTTTATTCTGTCATTCAAATAATTGTCTACCATGCATCAAAAAAATTGTCTACTGTATTGACTGCTGTGTGTTGACTGCTGTTTGCTTACCATATTCGTGGTGAGTAAAGTTTTTCGAAGGTGTCTCCTTGAAAATATGCGAGATGTATGATTTTGTTCTAGTTGATATAATGACTTTAGCAATATATATATAACTAAGCTGCTTCCTAGACTAGTCAAGATGATCGCTTTAAAAGTGTGTTCGATTTAGTTTCTTCTCACACACTGTCACTTCAATTAAAACACTTGAGCACTTCATTGGTTAAAATAAAACTTAATTACCTGAACGAAAAAACCGATCACGCTGTATGATAGAATATCGCATTGGAATTTTTCATTTATCTTATTTTTCATTGAGCCACAGGTATCCTGACAATTGTGTGTTTATACGCCGCAGCTATGATCTTTATACTTGAGCCAGATAAGACATAGGTGTATTGATGTTGTGATCGTTCATGATCTCAAAGCGGCAAATACATTATTTTTCCATATAAAAATATTCACTATGAAAAAATGGACATATCAACATTTCGAAGCTAAATTGGCAGTTTGATGATATTCGAATTTACCTGGCCATTGCATAAAAGTGTTCAGATGTCCTGTTCAGATGGGAAATGTTTGAAAAATCTCGGTTTTTGAGGAACGTCGTCAACCAAGCGCAAACTTGGTTCACAATTGCTAGAAATAATTTAGCTTTTGGTACGAGGTGGACAACTAAACGAATTTGTGGATAGAAAAAAGCATGATTCAAGAACTTCCTTTTTGACCGTTTTTGATTGGTGTGGTGAAATGAAGTCCCCGGGATGGATGTGGCCGAGATAAGTTTCCAAAACAATTACAACACAGTGAAAATGACTAAAAAAGAATTTTTTTTTTTTTTTTTAACAATTGCCATTGGCTTTATTTTTGAATCTTTCTTTTTACGAAACTAACAAGAAGTGTGAAATTCTTAAAAACTATAATTTTTTTAACTTAAGCCTTAACCAATGTTAATACTTAATATCAGTATGCATTAAATTATATTATTAATTAGTTTTAGTGTGTTAGCTCAACATGCGTGAAATGTGTAATTATTAGATTATATTTTTAGTTTATTAAATCTAAAGGATCTGTTCTGCGAAGCCGTTTGTATTTCGGTTGCCTTAGTAGCTCTCTAGCCAATTCATTAGGATGTGATTCCAGTTTCAGTTGATATTTTAGGCTGCATGATTTTATTGTCTCTTTAACAGTTTTGATTCCTAGGTCTCTATGGATGTTGCTGTTTCGAATATACCATGGGGCATTTGTAATGCTACGAAGTATCTTTGCTTGCGTTCTTTGTACGATATCTATATTTGATGCACTAGTTGAGCCCCATAGTTGGATACCATATGTCCATATGGGGATTAGGATCGCTTTGTATAGTAGAACCTTGCTGTCTAGAGAGAGTTTCGATTTTCTTCCGATCATCCAATACATTTTCGAAAATTTTATTTTTAATTGATGACGTTTTGTTTCGATGTGCTTTTTCCATGTCAATCTTCTATCGAGATGCAGACCGAGATATTTTACGTTTGTTTGTTGAGGAATTGTGATATTGTTTAATTTTACTGCCGGACATGTACGTTTATTCAGTGTGAATGTTAAAAGTGTTGATTTACATTCATTCGTCCTTATTCGCCAAGTTTTTAACCAATCTTCTACTTTGTGCAGATGTTCTTGTAATTCTCTCGATGCTGTTTGAGGATTTTTGTGTGAAAACAATATGGCTGTGTCATCAGCAAAAGTTGAAGTTATAATTTTTTCAGTTATTGGTAAGTCAGCTGTGAATAACAAGTATAGCACAGGTCCCAATACACTACCTTGCGGTACTCCTGCCTTTATCTCGTTTAAATCAGTAGTAGCCGTATTTTGTTTCACCTGGAACATCCTTTGGGCTAAGTAGTTTTGAAGAATTGCATGAAATTGTCTAGGCAGAAGAGTTTTAATTTTGTAATTTAATCCTTCGTGCCATACTTTGTCGAAAGCTTGCGCAATATCCAAGAAAACTGCCGAGCAATATTTCTTTTCTTCTAAGGATAGCTTAATTGTATTTACAATTCTGTGCACCTGTTCTATTGTGCCGTGCTGCTCTCTAAATCCAAATTGGTGATCTGGTATAATCCGACCCTCAGATAATATAGGTATTAGATCTTGTAGTAACATCTTTTCAAAAAGCTTCGAAATTATCGGGAGTAGACTTATTGGCCTGTACGACGAGACTAGGGTTTCGTTTTTACCTGGCTTTGGAATCATGATAATTTGAGATATTTTCCATTTTTGGGGAAAGTATCCACATCTCATAATCGCGTTAAAAATATATGTTATGTATTTTATACATCTATCTGGTAATTCTTTTATCATTTTTCCAGTTATTAGATCATGGCCTGGCGCTTTCTTAGGATTTATGCAGGTTTTGATAACCGTTTTAACGCATTTCCATTTAAATTTTAATGGATTTGGGTTCGACTCGTCCCTCGTTAGGTGTGGTAGTCCGCAGTCATTATTTTGTTCGTTTGGGGTGAACACTTTTTGTAGATGGTTAGAGAAAGCGATAGCCTTTTCTAAGTCACTTCTGGCCCAGTGACCATCTGGTTCCCTTATCGGTGGGTTTGATAGCTCTGCCTTTTTAAATTTCTTGCTGCCTTCCACAATGAGTAATCTGTTTTTTCTGTTGCTGTGAGCTCACTAAGGTAATTCTGTATTCCTACATTTTTTTCTTCCCGTATTGCTTCTCTCAGAGCTTTAATAGCTCTATTTAATTTCCATTTATGCAAAGGAGATTGGTGAAGCTGCCACAGCTGCCGAATTGCCCGCTTCTCTGCCAATAACTTTTGAATGTTACTTGTAAGCTTATTACTTTTTTCTGAATTTTTGATCTACGGAGTAGCTTTTTTTGCAGCCATTTCCATTATTTGTCTTAAATTTTCTATCGCGGCATCAATATCTTCTAGTGTGCGAAGTGGGACATCCAGATGACAATTTACATCTACTATGTTTCTATAGAGAACCCATTTCGTTAGTTTGTTAGTTAAACGTTGAGGTGGTGCAGTTTTTAATGCTTGGGTACTTAGTGTTACTATTATTGTTGAGTGATCTGATGATAAATCATAACAGTTAACGACTTGGGCATTGATGCTTGCTATTCCTCGAGTTACACAGAAATCTATTAAATCAGGAATTTTCTTTCAATCTGTAGGCCAATATGTGGGATGTCCAGATGATAAATAATCTAGGTTTTTCTCGTTCATTGCTTCGTAGAGTTGCTTGCCCTTTGGTGACGTCAACCTCGAACCCCATTGCACATGTTTCGCGTTGTAATCACCCCCAGCTAGAAATTTCATTCCCAACTGATTAAAATAATCGATGAATTGCAGTTTTTTAATTGCGTGTTTCGGTGGACAGTAGACAGCCGATATTACAAATTTCCCAGACCATTCTTCGAAGCAGATAGTTGTGGCTTGGATATGATCTTTAGCATATTTCTGAAGTTCGTAGTGTTTCAATCTTCTTTTTATTAGGACTGCAGTGCCGCCGTGTGCTTTTCCATCCGGATGTTTGGTGTCATAAACGGAATAGCCGGTAATATAAAAAATAATTTTGTTTTGTGAAGTGTGTTTCAGATATTAACATGATGTCTATATTTTGTTCGATAAGAAAGGTTTGAACCTCAGCTCTATGTTGCGAAAGCCCGTTCGCATTCCAAATAGAAATTGAAAAGAATAAAGTAAAAAGAAAAAAGAAATTGAAGTTTAATTCCTCATTGAACCACAGGTAGAAACGGCAAACTGTCACATTGGTGATTAGTGACGAAATCTGGAGAAAAAATTAGGTATTTTGTGATGACTCAAGATCTTTAACCGGTAAATACATTCTTTCTTCATAAAAACATCCACATGGGAGATGCAACATATCTACATAAATCATTTCGAAGAACATTCGAAGTGTATTCGAAGACAAAGTATTGTATTAAAGTTTTCGTACAAACTAATGAGAACATATATAAGAATATACAATTAGATTCTTCTTTCGATTCGGACAGCTAATCGAATTTGTGCCAGAAAAGTGTGATTCAAGAATTTTCTTTTCGAACTTATTGGTAAGGCGAATGAAGTCTATGTCTGAGCCCAACTTCAAAACAAGTCATAACTTCACTGTTGCTGCTCCCATCACGTCAATATTCTACCACTTGCAGCCTCATCAATCTCTGCTAGTGCATAGGACCAGGGAAGCTTTAGGCAATGTTTTTTATCACACGGCTTTTGAATTTCCAATACTTACAATACCAGACGACCAAGTGAAACTTTATATCGAATAATTGAATAATGTTGCCAAATATTCATTAAATCAAAATTTAAGGACGTTCGAAAGCACACAATAGCTCTAGAACGTTTATTAAAATACGTGACATCATGTCCCACAATAAATCAATTTATCATGTATTTCTCCTTGTACATATTATGTTAGATTGTCCAAAGTACAAAAACAAAATTGCTTCGTCTACGATTTACGTGTAAGACATACATATATGTGACTATATGAAAGAAAATTTCGAAAAGTTGATTGTCACTCATTTTCCTCACTTAACACAAACTTAAGGAGCGATGATGATGATGACGGTGGTGACACATTCATTCAATATATTAATAAACATTTATCATTTTAAAATTAACCCACACCACATCTCGAACGACGATACACATATACTCCACTCGTACTACATTAACAACCCTATTAATCAAATCCGGCGCAACGAGCGAACGAGGAGTGGATGATACGAGAGTATAAAAATTTACGCGAGACAAAATTAATGTTAAAAAATTTCCGATTCATCAAAATTTGATTAATTTTCGGCATCGAAATAGTAAAATTTGATTGATTGTTGTGTAAAATTTGACAATTATAGCGGGATACATTGTTACGAGTATGTTTCGAGTATGTACATACCATATATATAGTATCGTCAATCAATTTAAATTACACAAAGGGCGGAGGAAAATGTTTTTTTCCAACCCATTCTGAAGAATACTGTGTGTTAATCACTAAATTGTTTTAATAAATTAATTTATCGTATAACAGAGTATTGAGATACACACACACACCCCCAATAAGGGGTTTATGCTAATAAGAATAACATTGAAATGCGCGACTCGAGTGTTAATTTATGTTCGTTTGAAAATTTCTATCTCGCGCGGAAAAATAACAAATAGCTATGTAAATATAAATATACAGGGTTGAAAGGGTTAATATTTTTTATTATGATTAATTAATAAGTTCTGTGTATATACTTTTTCGTAACTTTGTTGACTTAAAACACTTGTTTAAAATAATAAAAATAATTTAAAAAATTGTTTAATCTGATCTTATCTCTCGGTGTCTACGGTGAATACAAATTTAATTTAATTTATAGTTAAGGGGTGTTTCATATTTTCCGTAACACAAACCATGTACAAAATATATATTGATTGATCGTGTACACATAATGAAGAGCTTTCATCAAATTTATTAATTATTTCAAGGGCATTACGATAGATTTTATGCAAAATTACGTTTTATGATACGATATGAAGCATCATCCATTCCGCAACATAATTATTTATGTTTGTATACATACATACATATAATGTTCATTATCATTAAGGTTCTTTTGATATTCTACAAAAACATAGAGTATAAATACGAAAGCTTGAATTTAAAACCATATCAAAATACATAAATTCCTTTTATGTGATTATTATTCATATACATACTCTTAAGCATATAATGTTATGTATAATGTAAGTACATATCTATGCAAAGCATGTGGCTCTTTTTTACTATTATATGTCACATTGAGGGTACGATACATAGATGCGATACATAGTGGATGCTACACATAAAGATATTATATTTTTAGAACGTTTTTTAATAATTATCCAATGAGCTTTTATGTTTAATATCTTTGTTGCTATTTTAATTAGTGCTTTGTGTGAGTGATCAACAAAGTGCATAAAAAATGCCTTTTAGGTATTATAATTCGTTTGATTACATTGAACTACTGTCTACGGTGTTTTTTAAATCTTATATAGGCGAAAGCACAAATATTGAACAATAACAATTATCGAGCATTCCGATTACCACTGCTTAATGTTATGTCTGCTCTGACGATTTATATCTGTCGAACAGCATGGGTTTCTACTAAGATCAACCTCAACAATTATGACCAAACGATTTCTACAGCCAAGTACCAAATTATACTAAAATGTCATTTGACCTTTGTGATGTACTGGAAGAACTGTCCATTCCAAGGATCGAAGTCTTGGGTAACTCGTCAAAACAAAAGTGTTTAAAATAGCCAACGAACTGATCAAAAACATAAACCAGATCCAACCATTGTGCCCAAATCTTTTGGACCCAACCTTTACGGTCGAGCAAAGCTATAGGAAACTTAATGAAAGCCTTACCCGAACAACAATGCTCAACATTGAAGTATTCTAGTGGCATAAACTGTTCAGTGTATAGTGAGTTACTCTCTAAAACCATTTATAGCTGCTTGTAATAGGCTAGTGTCGCTAGTAACCAAATGCCTGTTTTTATAAATCGTGTCATAAAGGATCACTAAACCCCATCTCCTGCAGCGTGTCTGCGAATCTCTCACTTTAAAATTTAAACCCATACACGATAAGTTAAACAGAATAATAGAACACGTTATTCGAAATTGTATCTTCTGTGCACTAAATTATTTATCGAGGGGAAGTAGTGAACTGTTGTAAGAAGTAATCTCATTGAGCACGACCATGTTTTTATGCATCTCAAAGGACCAATAAGTCACTTCAAGTTCTTGCTTAAGTTTATCACATTCTTTGTTGGTTCTTAATATTAACATGAATTATCTTATCCCTGAATTACATAGCTATGATCAAGAGGACGACTTTTTTAACCTATTGAATTTTTCCCTGGCTAATTTGTTGGGATGATGAATTGTATAGTTCATCAGTATTGATGAGTAAATCACGTAGTTGGTTTGAATTGCGTCATACCAGAGTGCGTTCACCATTGTTCGCAGTATTCATGACTGCACTCTTTCATGTTTTATTATGTTGGAAGCACACGCGGAGCTCCACAACTGAATACCATATGTACAGATGGGCTAAAGTATCATTTTGTACAGGAAACCCTTACAGTCTAGACTTAACTTTGAGTGTTGAAGAATTCTTGTTGCTATCGTAGGATTTTGATGGACAGCTAGGATTGCGGTATCATCCGCGAAAGTACAGATTTTCACGTAATTTGATGAAGGTAAGTCTGCTGTATAGACCCAGTACAACATTGGCCCCAGTACACTGCCTTGAGGTACTCCTGCATGAATATCATATAAATCTGTGGATGCGGTATTAGATTTCACCAAAAACTTTCGATTGGGCAAATAATTTTCAATAATTTTACAAAAACTTGTCGGTAATTGTGCTCTAATTTTATGTAGAAGTCCTTTATGCCATACCTTATCGAAAGCTTCGGCTATATCAAGGAACGCTGCAGAGCAGTACTTTTTTGTTCAAGGGAGTTCCTGATTTCAGAAAAGACCCTGTGGACTTGTTCTTCTCTCAATCCAAATTGATGATCCGGAATGATTTTTTTCTCGTTCAGAGTTGGCTTAAGTTTTTATTTTTTCGAACAGCTTTGAGAGAGTTGGAAATAAGCTGATTGGGCGTTCAATCATTATTATAATTGAAATTTTCCAGTTATCTGGATAGTGACCTGTTTTCATTATAGCGTTGAATATATAAGTTATTATATTTGATACATTAGCCCTGTGGTTGGGGACATTCGTGTTTCGTAAATATTACGAACGAAACATGAGACCCATAGAATACCACCACAGATGATATAAGCCAACCTGTCAATTGTCTGTATACATGCGCCCACTGATGTAAACCAATCCCAGGATAAAGACTCATTTTACATTAATCTGGATAATCTGATGGGCTCTATACCGGAGCACGATGTCAAATTGGTGATTGGTGACTTTAATGCTAGAGCTGGCAGAAATCAGACCGACTTATGTAACAATATAGGTCCGTACTCCCGACACGAAACTGCGACCGAGAATGGGGAAAGAATGATGTACTTTGCGATCGCTCATGATCTCAAAGTAGCAAGTACATTCTTTCATCATAAAAACATCCAATTAGAAACATGGTCACATCCACGTAAAACATCCCGAAGCCAAATTGACCATGTGTTGATTTCAAAAGGGCGGGCTCGGGTTGTCCAAGATGTGAGATCGTATCGGTCGTCAACAAAATTCGTAGGCAGTGACCATTTTATGGTTGCTGCAAAGCTACGATGGAAATTTTCGTACAAGTCAGGGAGGACAGGAGAATATACAACGCGATTCTCCTGTGAAGGTCTGATAAATGAAGAAACGCAACGAAAATATCAAGATCTTGTCAGCAATAGCATTATACAATCCAATTACCAATCTGATGATGTGAACAGTGTCTGGGAAGTATTGAAAACCTCGGTTGTCGATGCTGCCCAGCACACCCTCGGTATAGTGAAAACTAAGCCCAAAAATGATTGGTTTGATGAGGAGTGTCGTCTTGCTGTTGAGCAACAAAATATAGCCTATAATGAAGCGCAGACTCGGTTGACAATCGCAAGGAAAAACAAAGCAGTTCTCGCTAGGAGGACAGCTAAACGCATTTGTAGACTGAAGAAGCGAGAATGGTGGAAGGCTAAGGTCTTAAGAGTACAACAACTCAGCAATGAGCACAATTCGCGTGGTTTCTTTAAAGGAATCACCGAATTGCACCATACCTTAAGATCTCGGTCAACTGCCATTCGGGACCAGGATGGAAACCTCTGTGTTAACGTCGATGCGGTACTCGATACATGGCGTGAACATTTCTCTGATTTACTTAATGTTCCACATGTATCACAAGCTGTGTTTGAATACCCTCCAATACAGACCGCAGAGATGTTCATTGAGGATCCATCCTATGAGGAATTCACAATGGCCATGCAGACATTAAAGAAAAATCGTTCACCAGGAGTTGTTTGCATTAATTCAGAGCTCTTGATATTCGGAGGGCTAACTTTGTGGAACTGTCTTTTCGACCTTGTTCGATTGGTATGGCGAAATGAAGTTATGCCCGAAGAATGGAAAGTGGCCGCGTTATGCCCAATTTTCAAGAAGGGTGATCGCTTGAAAAATGAGAATTATCGCGGTATAGCTCTCCTTTGCACAGCATATAAGTTACTGTCATACATTATCTTGGGAAGAATTACTCCTCTAGCGGAGGAAATTGTCGGTGACTACCAAGGAGGATTCCGTCCAAATCGGTCAGTCACTGATCAAGTTTTTTCGCTACGGATGATTCTTTCCAAGTACTACGAAACATCTCGCGATGTACACCAGGTATTCCTAGATTTCAAGCAAGCCTATGACTCGATCAATCGAGAGAGATTATGGTATGCGCTTGAATATTTAGGAATACCGAAAAAATATGTACATCTGTGTAAAATGACAGTAACGGAGTCACAATGCTGTGTCAAAGTTGAGAACAGGCTATCGAGAACTTTTGAAATCAATTCCGGTGTTCGACAAGGAGATGCACTGTCCCCGATACTTTTTAATCTCATGTTGGAATACATCCTTCGTAAAAGTGAAACACCTCAGGACAACATCTTATTCCGACAATCCAATCAACTTCTTGCTTATGCAGATGATATCTGTGTGATTGGATTAAATGGCAACGGAGTGAAAGAGATACTTGATCCACTGGAACAGTGTTCAGCTTCTGTTGGTCTCAAAATCAACGAGTCAAAAACCAAATATCTAATCTCGGGTTTTAGAGACCAAGACGCAATTGATTTCAGTAGTGGTAACCACACGTTTGAAGGAGTGATGAGATTCAAGTATCTTGGATCTCTCATCACTCACGATAATAGTGTGGGAGAGGATATCAAGGTCCGCCTTGCCGCTGGCAATCGGGCTTTGTATCCTCTACGTCCACTGCTGAAATCAAAATATCTTGCAAATACGGATAAGCTGAAACTGTACAGAGTGTTGATCAGACTCGTTGTCATGTATGGATGTGAGAGTTGGACCTTGACGGATGAGTACGAAAGATGGCTTCTAACATTCGAGAGAAGAATCATGCGTGTGATATATGGTCCAAAACGCGACGTCGATGGCACTTACCGAGTTCTTTTCAATCACGAGATCAGGAATTTAATGCAAATTCCTGATATCGTGCATGAAATTAAAGGACAGCGAGTACGCTGGCTCGGACACGTTCTGCGTGCTGATCCGAACCGAATGATACAGCGAACCTTTAAGGGAGAACCGCCTTTCGGTAGGCGAAGAGGTCGCTGTCGGCGACGTTGGCTCCACGGCGTAGAGAGTGATCTGGCATCTTCAAACTGCCTGCAACGGTTTGAAGAGCTGGCTCGTGATCGAAACCGATGGAGTCAAATTGTTGACACGGTACGGGCTAATAATGGCCTGTAAAAACAGTTAAAAAAAAAAAAAAAAATTGATACATTTATCCGGTAGATTTAACAGCATTTTGCCACTTATCAGATCATGTCCGGGTGCCTTTTTTTACATCGATGTTGTCCTTGATCGTTTGTTTGACGTTGCGCCACTTGTATTTGATAAGCTTACTTTTAGACAAATCTGCAATATTCATTAGACTTTCTTGATTTACAACGTGCTCGTTAGGTGTAAACACTTCGCTAAGGTGTTTAGCAAATATATTTGCTTTCTCTAAATCACTTCTTGTACAGTTTTTGTCTGACAGCTGTATTTGAGGGAATTGACGTTTTAGCTTACGTGTGGCTTTCTATAGCGATAAATCCGTTTCTTTACGAGCTGTGAGTCCATTGAGTTAATTATGAAGCCGTTCGTTTTCATGCTCTTATAGCAAAGCTGTTCTCAATCGACTTATGCGTATTGAGCGTTTCGTTCGAAATACTTAAGAAACATGCATGCCCTCACCCACAGGGCTATCCAATATTACTTAAATAATTATATTTTTTATCATCCCACCACTTCATGCATGACCTGGAACCCATATATGTACACAATTTGAAACGAACAAAGTAAATTAAGTGAAAAAGTATCCGCTAATATTTATTTTACATTAAAAGCAATAAATTCAATCAAAGTCTATATATAAGCAAATATATACACTACTATATAGGGGTTAAAAACCACCACCCACCCACCACACCGATGATAGGTGAAAAAAATCATTTATTTTAAAAAGCAGAAACAAAAAACTAAACACATATACAATAATAATAATTAATCAAAAACTTAGAAAGCTCTCTCGCTTTCGCTAACTCACTGTAATGCCGTGAGTAAAATTAATAAAATGAATAACTAAAAATTGTTAATTCGTGAATACACCAACACAAACTATTATATAATCCATCAAGATATTGTATTTTAAGTGATTATATTTAATATTAAAGAGGGTATTTTCGTCTATTAGCTAGGGGATTTTTCCATCATCAAGGTGCGGTTGTTCAGAAATTCCATTAAAATCACTGACTGTATATATGTGTTATGTACGTACTCGTATGGTTAATAAATTCAATAACATATCGAATTTGATATCTTAATTGATATTAATGATAATAGTTGGTTGCTAATTAACCATTGTGCTCGTGTCTACGTACGTATACATACCTGAATATAGTTTTTTTTTTATGGCAAGTCATTACGCGCGCCGGTTTTATAACAATGGAGCGAATATTTATTGTGAGGTCGTCGTTCAACACTTTTCCAGTAATTAAATAATTAAAAATGCTTAACCATAAATCATAAATTACTTATTGTATATACGATTTAATTATATTGCATAAAATACATAATTATGCTGGATATATACGACCGCTTATAATATTTATGTTTAATTGGAATAAAATGCAATAAAAAAAAACTATTTCAAACTGAATGGAAAAATAGCGTGAGTTAGTCGAACGGGCGCGATATTCGGTATTAAAAATCAATTTGGTTTGTTGGTGTTGTTGGGAAATTCGATATGAGAGATATATATACCGCACGAATTTTCTAATTTCGAAAATAACTTAAGGCACACAAACTCAGAAATATGTAAGGATACAAAATCATAAAAATTTAGCATTAAAGTATCTAATTTTCATTTTTTTATGATTATAAAAAAATTTTCCTTCACCCGAAAATTTGCGTATAAAAATCCTTTTTCGTTCGCTCCGCACGATATACTTGAAAAAATACCCGCAAGTAAAATGTCGCAAAATGTATAAATAAATTTTAATTTTTATTTTTTGATTAAATTTTATATAAAATTTTTTTTGTCGGTTCGGATTTTATGTTTTTTATTTTTTTGCTCTCTCCAGATTCAATTTAGTAGGTTAAACTGGAAAACATTTTGTTGCTCATCTTCTTTAATTAAAAATCAATGTTAAGGGTTGTGGAAATACGAAAGCACGAACAAAAATTGCTCTCGGTTCAGAATGGTTTATAGGGTTGATATCGATTTTTTTGTTTAATAGCGGTTCTGCGTGTTATATTTCTGAAGACATTTCGGAAGATACGAGTATCACACAATTTGTTGAATTTGTTTGGTATAATATAATAAATTAGCTTGGATCCTTTTTTCGGGGTCATTTTTTTACTATATGCCCAGTATTTGTTATCATCATGACGGTTTTTAGTGTTATGATACCAATTTGGTCCTCTCTCGATAAAGGATGTTCGGAAAATATTTTGTTATTAATAAATTTGTGATATGTCAAATTGATGGCAATAAATAATATTATTGGAACTGAGAATTTGGGCAAGGATTTTATTCGATCTCGTTCAAATATTTGGAAAGTTATATCGTAGCATTTGTATACCAACCGAAATCAAAACTTTACATTTGAAAGATAAAAGAGGGTGTTGATAAGTCATAAAGCACTTCCATTTGACCTTACGTCTAAATTTACCAGGCAAATCAGATGGGCGTGTTATAGTGTAGCCAAATTCAAATGAACACCTTAAAACTAAAAATTTATATGGGACTGTAAAATATTGAGGATGTGGCCTAATGTTATGGGGGTGTATGAGTGCATCTGGATTTGTACATCTATGCATTATATTCTATTATGGAGAAACATTTATATTTAGATATCGTCAAACAAAACTAACACATATTTCTCCACACTAGAGAAATTGAGTATAAGAAAATCGTTTATCATCAGGCAAGGTAACGTTCGAACACATACAGCACATACGGTCAAGGGATTGGTATTTTAAAATTGCCCAAAGTAATTACATACGCAACCACACCGATTCCAGTTATGAATCCAATTGAACATCTCTGGACTAAACTCCAAAGAGAATTAAAAATCGTATTAATAGAAATAAGAAATATCTCACTGAACTTTTGAGGGACGATTGGAATCGAATTCAGCCACAAATAACCAAAACATTTGTTTAATCTATGCAAAGTCGACTGAAGGATGTAATAAAAAGACAGAGGTGGCAGATTAATAAAATAAATTAGATCCTTCTAAAGTCAATTATTTTATTTTATTGGTACCCATTTAGTGCAATATATATATATATATATATATATATATATATATATATATATATATATATATATATATATATATATATATATATATATATATATATATATATTGTTCTACTGGTTTGTGGCCTTCGTTTTCTCACCTTTAGCAATCTGTGTGAAATTTCCTTTTTGTAATTCAATCGAAATCGGTATAAAATATACAAAGGACGTGAAAAACTAAACGAGGCATATTTTATCAGGCTTATATTCATTTTATTGGGCGCCACTCCAGAATACAGGAGAGCCATGTGCATTTGGAATGTTCAACCAAAACTCAGAAACAATCCACTTGGTGTCGGTATTTCAGAAAAATCCACTGAGTGCACTATTTAGTTGGTTATCTACATGATCTGGGTCAAATCCGATTCAGTATTAATATGAAGCTTTTGCTATTATCCGGTTATATACTTATATGTCACCGCTGGATCAACCACGATTCATCAGTACGTTAGTTCTCTATAGTTTATACATATACTTCTAGTATTTGGTTGTTCGCTGTCCGATTGTCACCATTGTGTACTTTTTGTAGATACATTTTCCTATTTTTCTGGATGATCACTTTTCGCCCCATCATAGTTTAACGCAAGATATACAGCCAACAAGGTGATAAGTTGGAATTTGGAAAATTTGTGGGAATCGAAGGTATGTAGACAGGAAACAGCCTTATTTCAACTATACATGTACTACTATACGATTCCCTTTCAACTCTGAAAGGCCAAAAACCTTGTTACAAACTGCACTATAAGCGGCGCCAGCTTTCAATAAACATAGCTTCATATATGATTGTCATTCAATTTGCTTTTCATTATTGTATCCATGCTTCATAGACTAAATATAACCGGAAGACCTAATAAACACTTTGAGAGGAAATAACTCTTAAAAAACTAAATATTAATTAGTACAGAGGATTACTGGTACATAATTGGAAGAATGAAAACCGAAACAGCCTCAACCGATTAAAAGTTGCCCACAACTAATTCACTAATGAAATATAGTGGATAGTGGGTCAAAGTTAATGCGTGCATTGGAAAACAGGATTGATTTTCAACTAGTTGATACTTTGCTCTATGCTAAAGTGTCGTTAGGTTTAGAATAATGTTTAAGGATCTAAAATCTTTAGAATAATTTTTGAAAGCGAGTTTTAAGCAAGATAGAGGTTTTCAAGATGAAGATCAAAAAGTGATTTTCAAAAATGTGATTTGTGGCTTTTGACTGGGAACGACTCTTTTTATAGACATTTTACTTTTTTGGGATACCGATTGAAAATGGATTTTTTTTTTGCGTCTCATTCCTAAAAGAGCTGACTCATTATCGAAACCGATTAAGAGAAATTGTCGACACGGTACAGGCCGTTAACAAAAGTTCAAATATTTATGATCATCTACACATTGGATTGCACCATTCCGGTCTTTAGTATACTGACATGAGATCCTACGTCAAGAGGCCTTAAATGTGTTCATCAACATCTTTTTTCGTAGTTACTTAATACTTCTTGCATTCACTAACTATTTAAATTCGAGCGCAATACATTTTGATCCAATTTACTGGAAGCTTCAAGATAGTGTCATACTTAAATTTTCAAGAGTAAAGATTTTGTTTAGTCGATAGTGTCCAATGACTCGTAGATGTCTTAACGTTATCTCGTTAATTTGACTGTATCAGGGTAACTGTTTCTGTGAATAGCCAGTTTGTCCTTATCATTATACCAAAATACTGGTAGTATCTGGTGGTTAAAGAGCATGACGAGTGCTCGCAAAACTTTTTATTTAAACTGTTTGGTGATAATTTGACAGGTGAAGGATAAATATTTCACACAACATTTTTAAAAACTCATCCGTCAATAGACCTTATTTTGAATCGTAGTTTTGATTTGGCCTTTCTTATACTTTGCAATGCTAAACTGTCTTTGACTTAGGATAGTTCTAATTTGAACGCGCTTATTAATCGTATATTCTGGTTCACTTAACAAACAAATCACGCGCACTTATGAAATCCGTCATTTTTGTTATGTTATAATTTGTTTTTGGTTTTTGGGAAGGTTAGGTGCTTAAGGCACTCTATATCTTTTAGGACTAAGGGCACTCCCAATTCTTCCGTGGTTCGCTAGGTTATATCCTACCTTACGCCATTAGTGCCAAATTGAGGACGCACGGCTAATGGTCTCATCTACGTAGAACTATCTGCACATTGAAAAGCTCCATGCCAGCCTATAGTATATACATAGAAGGTAGGGAGGACCCATGAATACTCAGCTGCCTGAGCTTTAACCACTACGCCATTTGGTCGGCTGATATGTTATTGTTCTGGCCATATCGTTAAGCAAATAAAAGATACTCCCAACAGGCATGTTTGAAAGGTATTTAGAATTGGTTTTATAGATCAACAAATGACGTTTCAAAATAATTAAAGGACAACCGAAGCTGTTTGTGTTTGTTCGAAATAAGGTTAACTGTACAAGAAGTAGTTTTTTGCCACTGAGACAAATACACGTTGCATTTCTCAAAGGTCTTGTCGGGTGGACTCGAGTAGGGTGTGACTTTTGGTCACAGATTGTACTTAAATGCCATTATCAGGTAGATGAATAAAACGAGCAAAATTTGAGGGAATGGGGATCAGTATCACGTTTTCATAGTGCTGTGTTCCTTTTAAGTACTTTCTTAAAATTTAATTATATTTTTCGGCAACTCAAGAAGTACCTCATATAGAGTCTTAAACAAAGTAGTTTTTTATGTATGCATTTCAGCACCAAAAATCATCCAATTAATTTTTCAACTAATCTGTGGTTTCACTTCATTTCCAAAGTCAACAAAGAATGCGATCGTAGCGTGAAAATGACGAGGCTTGGTAAATATCACCTTCTGAAACATTCATCTGCTTAAGAACTACCATCTCTCTGTTTTATTAAATTAAGTAGTTCATAGCTTTTATTGACTTGATATTAAGTTCGGTTTTCAAAAAAGTGGATCCAAGTTTGACCCCTCCATACCATGACGGAATTTTTCTACAAAATCTTGATTGCTCGTTTACTGTAATTTTCATAAAATTTTGTTGAATAAGATATTTGGGTTCTTATATAATGGAAAAATATAAACTCCAGTTCGAAATACAACCGCATAAACCGCACAACATCCTCTCGTAAATTGAAAATTTTCAATTTTTCTCAACAACCAACCACTTAAATAAATATTTTCCATCACCCCCTCGTACATATATAACAACAAAATAATAAACAAACTAACCGCATAAATGTATAAGATAAGCATCTTATTTTCAAAATATATAAATTATAAATATATATCTGCCGTATATAGAACCTTTTTGTCTACATACACCTACACTCGTGTGTGTGTGTGTGTGTACATACACGAAGACTATATAAAACACCAGGAACTTATAAAAAAAATAAAAAATTATAATTATTTGACTATAAATAACTTAACCCCGCTGGTAAGTCTCGTTCATAATATCGTATTATAAACAAACAGGCTAATTGTTCGAAATCGTCTGCATTTTGCGTAATATACGTACTCGTCGTTATATAATGTGAACTGGAAGTAACAACATCATATAATTGCCTAAATCACGCCATTTCAGTTAAAAATACATTATTTGTTGTGTTTTTGTATATATTTACCTGTGTTCCTACCTAATTTGGTTAGTTTCGGGGCTAGAACACTGGGGGTGGGTTGATATTATTATTTATTTATTGTTTTTATTATAAATTTTTTATCGTTATCATTTTCTAATTATCTCTTAACTTAAATACAACTTTGCATATTTTAAAACGTCTAGGTATTTCCATATACTCGTATGTACCATGTATGTCGGGTTTGGAAGGAGGTGCCACTCGTGTATGAGAATTAAATTTTTAAAGTTTTTTGCGTTGCCCAAAAAAGTCTAAACGACCGTAAGGCATTCTCTTTAAAAGAGCGTGAAATTTATTAACAAACTTAAATTTATATAAACCGCCCGCCTACCCATTTTGCGGTCAATCGAAAAATCTTTGTTGTATAAAGTTACCAAAAAGTATCTATTATAAGCCGACCTCAAACCACTTTTGGCACAAATTTTTGTCTTCTTATTTGTATTCCTTTTCTTCTTCGTCATCTTCTTCTTCTTCATATTATTATTATTATTACTTTCAACAATATTTGATGTTAAGTTATTTTGCCTAGAGGAATTCTACAATAATTTTCCACTTTCCGTTTTAGGATCTATAGGCCTCCTCTCTCCATGGTACGTCTGTATGATACGAAATATAATATTTTTATTTTATTTTAATAGAATGGAAGGAAGACTGTGTGCGTCGGATATATACATATACACATATACATACATACATAGTATAATGATACACTGGGAAAATGGTAGGAGAAAATTGTATTTTTATTTTTGAAAAGTGCCTGAAGCAGTTTGAATTCTACGGTATATATGATGAAGAATTTTCCAGCCTCTGATTCAAGTGGTTTTGGTTATAGTGTGTATGCAGGGGGAGGGGGTTTGTGAATCAGTATATATAAATTAAAAGGTGAAATACATAGTACATGGTTTACTTTAACACCAATTTAGAGAGCAGCCGAGAGTAGCAAACACGATTTTTAACAGACATTAGAGCAAAAACATTCAATCAAAATACTTGCGAGCTTTCTGTATTCTTTGATGTGCCCTGGGGATTTAACAAAGTTTGGCACAAAAGACTTCTGAAAGTTTGACAATTCTATCATTTGCAGGAGTCGTATTAAACGAGAGCAAGCATTATGAGAAATCAAAGTTGAAGTGTCGGAAAGGAGTTTTCTTGGAGTATTGAATCTGCTATCTTTTATCACATATTAGCTAACTCAGCTTCTGGAATGAAACTCTCACTTATCAACCACGTCAACTATATATAAGGAAATGTTCGCCATATAAGGCATATTTAGATAAGTGCATAATAGCAACCTTAAACAATCCTCACAATGAACAATCCTCGAACGGGATTGTAAGAAATTGTGAAACCTCCTTGGTTCTAACAATATGATAACAGCCATGTGGGTTCCTGCTCATTGCCCATTGACTGCCCAGTGACATTGACGGCAACGAAATTGCAGACACTTTGGCTAAAACTGGTTCTGGTTAGTTTACGTAGGTCCTGAACCAGCTGCTTGGTTACCTCTTTAAATAGTGTAAAATTATTAAAACCGTTGCCTTATCAAAACTAAAGCTGACGTGGTCTGCGACCCCTACTGGTCGTATGGTGAATTAATGTGTAAGGGAGCATAACCCGAAGGTGACCAACGTTCTTTCACTGAAAAATAACAGTTTGAGTATATTGATTTATTTACTTACTTGCCATGGCCGTTTCTTAATCGCATGGAACTTCCCAGTGATAAATGTATTGCTTACACTTCGTCAGCAGTTGTCCAGCTTTTAACTGCATGAGATCATTTGTGTTCCACTCTAGGACTTTTCCTTTGGGTTCAACTCTTGGTCTTCTCTAATGGGTTACAACCAACTTTAAAAATAATTATACTCTACTACTCGTAAAAGAGGTAGTAAAGCATGCTTACTCTGTCATTCAGAGGTATCGGGTTTGATTCCTGGTGCGACCAAATATCACGATTGCGTGTTTTTAATCTGTTAGTGTTTGGGGGTTGAATGTCGGGCCCTAGTGGTATTGAGATCTTTACTCGTTTATTCAATAAAGGATTACTGTCACGAGTTCAGTTCGCTTTATGAATCAGTGTCTGTGCAAGACAGGTAAAGGCATTTTCAAAGCAGCACATAATATTGTGTGTTTATTGATGGTCCGGCTTTTAGATATTATTTTGAAACATACATTTGTCAGATCCGAAAGCTTTTGTACTTTATGATATATTTTGATGCATTTGTGTACGGCCAAGATAATTCGGATTTTTTGTGTTATAAATTTCAAAGAAAGTATTTTTTTTACGTCCTACCTTACGCAATTACGGCCAAACCGAAGACGTGCCGGCTATAGGTCCGATCTACGTAGAACCATATGCGCATTGCATAGCTCCATGTCAGCCTTTAGTACTGAGATGGAAGATCGTTCAGCCCATGAAATCTGCATTTCAATAGGGCGTCATAGATGTGTTCATTCACATACCACCAAAAGTAATCAGATGGTGATAAATCCCTTTTGCATCCTGCCCCTATCGAGATTCATACCCGGTACCTCCCGTTCCAACTGACACAGTGAGCCACCTGGGCGGTAAAAGAAAGTATTTGATGTTGAATTAGTAGTTTGCCTTGCCTACTCTGTGAGAAACAGTAAAGTCACTGTATAAGATCATACTCTTGTATCTTACTTCACGTATGTTGTATAACATTTAGTGATGATGAAGACCAATATTTTCTTGCGATCGCTGTCTCTCCGACTGTTCACGGTGATGGGTATAGATTATGTTAATGTGATCTTGTATTCAGCTCCCATCCCATCTCTGATGGAATCCAGCATGACTAATATATTTTATTGCTAAAGAGGAAGATGCTCCACCAATTTGAACATTCTATTAAATTTCTTTTCTATGAGAACCTGTAACGGATTAGAAAATTTACTCAATTAGAGGTTAAGAGGATGTCGTCAATGGTCACCTCAAACCACGAGGATGGAATAATGGAAGAAGATAGAGAATTGTAAAATAAACAGGAATCATGGATTGGAACTACTTACTACGATTAATGATCGATCAAGCTTTCGTTTTAATCACCTATGATAATCAAGTATTTTATTCCTCTGAAATGGTATGGGATAGATACCCTTGTTTTGATCCAACGACGTTATCGTTACCAACTTTAATTTATTTTCCATGTATCATCCCTTATTTATGGTTTGCTAGATAGTAATCATTGGATACATCTCTTGCTCTGATCATCCTGACATCTTGTATACATGATAAGAACATCCCAATTTGTAATTCTTGTCTATCTAACGAAACTTAGTATAAGAAAATGGGAAAATTGTACAGTAACATTTCGAAAGTGATTGGTTCCACAAGCTAGACTGTTCAAGAATAAGGTGCGTGATAGTATTGTAAATTTTAGTTATTATCAGTACCGTGTGCTTTAGGTTTCAGTGATTATTTTGGTAAAAAAACGTTTCCAATCGAGTTTTTTTTAACCGGTAGTTAATATGTATATCACACTGAACCAAAAATCTCGTAAAGATGTCGCTCGTCTTAATTTTTTGGACGCTAGAATTTGTGATTAAGGTTTTTAAAAAACCGGGAATAATAAGCCGAGCAGAGGTGATCATTTTTATTCCATATTGATCAAAAAGGTCATACCAGCTGAATTTTTGTCGACGACAGTTTCCAGTTCTTCCTGCAACTTTAACTTGCAACAATTTAATTATTAATAATTTTTAAATTAAATTAATTTTCTTTTTTTTCAATTTTATTTTCAGGTGAAGGTGATGTTGCGCGTTTCAGATGATTCGCCCGACACTTCGTTGCCGAGTTATTTATCGATCGATAAAAAGAAACGTCAAGTAACGCTCAGCGATCCATCGTCGATAACATCGCCGAGTCCGGGCGGTACAACGCAAGAACGTGGACCAATGGTGGCCGCACCAAAAATGTTTGCATTCGACTCGTTATTCACAACAGACGATACACAAGTAAGTAAGAACTAACTTAAGTATAGTTATTTGGTTTTCAAATCAAAGATTAAGCTTTTCAATTAATGTAAATACTCTAACACGTTATTTTGACTCCCTCGGTAAAATAATAAAATTTTATATATAATCCGCCTGCATTTTTCACTTACCCTTAAATTTCAATGTAACCCTTTATTTTATTTTTTTTGGTCATTCTGAAAGGGGTGTAAGTTTTGTGCACTCCAACCCAAAAACAAAAAACTTTCGCGTTTGTGAATAGTTTTTTTGTAATTTTTATGATGTGTGATGGCATTTTGTGTTGACATTTGTGTATGTGAACTGGATTAAAATGTGAATTTTTTGTTCGAACGAAAGGATTATATTAAGTTAGGATGACTTAAGCTGACGGGATAATACCGGGGTGGATTTTAATAACATTTTTTTAGTTGAAGTGATATAAAATCGATAAATGCTTTTGAATTTTATCCCAGTATATACATATGTGTATAGTGTTAAGGAGATATAGGACAAAAGGAATTCCTATACGCAATGCGGTAATTTACAGCAGAACATATAATAACATGGAAAACCTAAATGAATTTTCCTGTGTAAAAGAATTACACACAATTTCCATATTTCCTTTCTGCTCCTATACCATGTCGAGTATATAGCTAGCTATATACACATGCAAATGTGTGTGTGTGTATTCCATATATATCCTTTTAATTTTTCATTTCGTAAATAATTTTTTTCCTGTATTTTCCGGTCGTCTATGAATGGGAAAACATAAAATTTTGTCGTATATAGACAACAAATATGACCTCTTTGAAAAATGTTCGAAAATAGGTTTCCAGGGAACAATTAGACCAGAAATAATATTATTTAAGGATACTCATATATATACTCCTTCCTTATGTATATGTGTATACATAAAAGGGATTATTGTGGAATTGGTGCCATTTGATGTGGTGACTTAATTTGGGTATCATTATGATACGCACAAATCCAAAATGTGGTGAACGTAAACGAACAAAAATTATTTATTATGTGAATAAATGGCATTTGGGAGTGATTAGAATATTTTCCGACACTCGTTTGCTTTGTACACTCGGGTTAAGATTTTATGTACACATATACATATTTAAAATTGACTTTGGGGAGTTTAATTGTGGCAACACGATTTTTTTTTTCATTTATGATTTATGCATTAACAATTGGCATTGTATACGAATAATATTGCTCTCCATAAACACCGGCTACGTCAAACCTATTTTCATTACAAAAACAATAAAATCTCATCATTGATTTTCTCACAATCAAGTGGTTTTACTGTTTATTTGCGTGTGTGTGTTTACTCGACTGGTTTGCTGGCATTTTTCATTTCAATGGCGAATGCGAAAAAGTTTGGTCATTTTCTTTCATTTATAATGAATATCGAAGAGTTGGAAGGAACATTTATGTACGAGTAGAGTGTATATAGAAAAATGAAAAACAAAACAAATGAAAATGTGAAAAGTTTCCGTTTTGTTGATTTTTATTGGCTGTTTAGTTTTTGTTTGTTTATCAGTATATAGCATATATACACGTATTTAGTCGTCGTCGTCGTCGTTAGTGGCAATAAAGTTTTGTTAATTAGTTGTAAATGAAAGTTAAACATTTTTTTTTGGCTAAAGCTAAATGAATGAACCAATTATATTTAAATGTTCTGCGAATAAGATATTTACTCATGAAATGATTAGAAAGCTTAAAAGCTTTGGAATATGGGAAAGTGTTGATTTAGCTGAATAATATCTTTGATTGCAATCAAATCAAATTTGTTTAAGTATTTTGTTCATTAAACCACACATTAATTATCTATGAGTGAAAAAACCAAGAAGTTTGATTTTTATCCATTATATATCCATTCGCTGATTCGAGATTGTCAAATGAAATAGCCTGCAATAAGAGTTAAAATCTCGTAATCTGAGTCATTTGGCATCAGTCATTTGGAAGGTATGATGGATCGAGTAATATATCTACAAGGCCTTTGCATATCGACTTACTGGTTACTCAACATATTCTAAAGCGTTTACTGGTCTTACTCTGTAGCCTCCAGCTTTTATCTATTCCCATGGTTTACCAAGTCGTTTAGCTTTAACCAGCATTTTCTCTCCCATTTCATCGCTCATCTTCCTATACTTTCCGTTTCCCCTGAGGTTTCCAGTCAAATGCCATCCTTGTTATATTAATTGGTGATTTCAGTCTCTATCTCTGAATGATTTGTTTGTTTCTTTCTCACTTTTTCTGTTTGTTTTCATATCTCACGAGTTGTACATTCGTATCTTGGTCTTGCATGACAGGGTAGAAGAATTCTAGACTTCATCTATCATGTTGAATGTTTGTCTTCCTATCTATAACAGCTGTTTTGGCTATTGTGCAGCCAAGGTATAAACAAATTCCTAAACATCTTCAATTTTTAAATTGCTGCAACACTGTAAACATCA
This sequence comes from Tipula lateralis, assembly GCA_963932295.1. Lineage (NCBI taxonomy): Eukaryota > Metazoa > Arthropoda > Insecta > Diptera > Tipulidae > Tipula > Tipula lateralis. Next base: position 190,378,617 of record OZ010736.1, on the reverse strand, counting down.
TAATATATGGTATATAAGACACCTCAAAACAAATAGGTTTTAAATGACTACGGGTAAAATTGTATTGGTCAAATCTATTGCTGAATACCTTCGGCAAATCAAATATTGAAAACCTCCATGTACCTGCCAATATATATCCAGTGTCTCCTCGAACCTAAGTAAATGGTTACTATTCGTCTTGGTAACGGAGTTGATCTTCCTATTATTGACGTAGGATCTCATGCTCCATTTTTTCCACCAATCGTGAATCCCTTTGCCAAGTCCACAGTCTCCTATACTCCCGATGACTGTGTATATAAGTCTCATTTTAGCTTGGTACCAATGCTAACCTTCTTGACGCTTATCGAATTGGTGGCGATCCGGCTAATTTAACTATGTTTGTTATACTTTTATCTTCCAGCGCACCACAGAAAACGGACATACGATATACTTTTGCAGTAACTCTGGCTCTGTGTTTTTACACTGCTAGTCTCCTTAGTTTTTGTTATACCCGATAAATTTAGAATGCGTATCGGATTTCTTAAGTCACAATCTCTTTCACAAAGCTTTGGTTTGTAGTTCCAATTGTTGGCTTCCACAACCTTTATGTTCCAGGACTTCCATCAGATTTTCCAAAATACGCGTTTCTGACTGTGGCTGTAACTTCATTCGATGATCCAGTTTTATTCTTCTCACGAAACAATACGAATACATTTTATTTCATGAAGTCTATTCCCAGGATGATCTCATCCACAATATACGCAACCAAAACTTCATGTCGTAAATGGTTGCTTCCGATTCATATTTTCACCTCCTTCTTTCCTTGAGTAACCTGTCACCGTTTTATAGGTTCCGGCCGTTCAATCGTGCCTGTTGCTCCTGTGTCGAATGTTATCAAACTGGTTCGTCCTTCTATTTCGTCTCTCTCTATCAAGCTATCATCACCTCCATACAAACTGCATTTGGTCGTTCTGCCTCTACCACCACTTTCCTTTCCTCCGGTTTTGTCAGAGTATTTTCTCGATATATGTCTTTTTTCCACCATTGGCTCATTCGAAAAGTAAAGCTTTATACCATATGGCCAAGCCCATCAAATATAAGAAGCGGGATTAGCAATGTTGATGCATCTGGTACAGTCACTGAAAATATATTGCAACACAATACAAATATATGCCAACTTTTGAATTTTTAGAGCGATTTATTAAATTACATGGTTAAAGCTGCGGCAGTTGGAGCGGGAAGTACCGGGTTCGAATCCCGATTCGGGGCAAGATGCAAATGGGGATTTCACCTTCGATCGTTTTGGTAGCGCGATCGGTGTGAAAAATGAACATAAATCTGGATCCCCTGTCGTGTTTAGAATCCATGGGCCGACCCATCTTCCATGTCAGTATACTATAGGCTTACATGGAGCTATGCAACGCGCAGATGGTATTACGAAATCTCGGACCTATAGCCGTACATAGAGTGGTATCACAACGGACGAATCACCGGTCTAATTGTGCGATAGCAGCCACATCAACCTTACCTAACCTAACCTATTAAATTACATATTGCATTACAGCCGGAGTATTTTCGATGTTTACATTTTAACCAAACCCGGGAAAAGCATTTCCTCACCAATGTATCATCTCACCAACCGTACTTAGAGAAAGAATACTAATCCGAGAGAGTGGTAAAACCATCCATGAATAAGGATGTTAATTTTACAGAGCTGAATTATATTGTATGCCAAAAATCTAAGATGGCAAGACATACCAAATCAGCTACTGGCAGTTACGAGATCACTTTGAAACGTTATCGCGAAGAAAATTTCGATTATGAAATTCCAATGACAACTTCAGACCCTTGTCGATATTGTGTCACATTAATTGAAATGCATACACTTTGTGCTTAACCAATACCAGTAGTTTACATAACCAACAATAGTAGCGTTGGCTCTAGTCACAGATCCCAATTAGATTCAGAGTTTTCTGCAGATTGGCCGCAATGGCCCATACTTAACATTATTAAATCACATTGATGAATGCTAGAAACTGGACCAAAGACCTAATAAGAATAAATTAAATGCCTCAAACATATTGAAATACAGAAGATGTCCTTATATTAACTTTACATTGAAATAAACTCGTCGGCTCAGAAATAATTCAATTCAATGCGATATCGAAGCACAAATTGTTCTTGATGTCCACATATTTTACTGCATCATGGAAGCATAATGGCAAATGAAGTCAAGTACAACATTCAATTGACACATTAAATAGTTACGAAATTATTAGTTTTGATCAGCCTCAACTGTATAATTTTTTCCACTGTACGTTTCCGTCAGTTTTGTGATCTGCGGTCTCCCTAAGAAATTTTCTGAAAACTTTAGAGGATGTTTCATAAAATGTCATAGCAGTGCTACCAAAACAAGTACGAGTTGGGTGTTTCTATTCGCTGCTTCAAAAATAATAAAATTTGGAACATCCTTGTAAGATGATATAATTGAGGCGATTATGTTTCTAAGAACCTTTACAGTTAAAAATACATGTAACTGAAATTAATTTGACAATTCCAGAATTTGTTTAATTAAGGCGTTGAAGTCCGAATTGGAGTCGCCGTTTCTCAACAGGGCTGATTTTTCTTATTTATCCCGAACACACTACACTACAAATGATCGACCTAATTCGATTTGGCTTAAAGTTAAAAATAAAATCGAACGACAAACAATCAACCCGATTATTAACCTTAATTTACACTTAATCTAATTTCCTTCCACAATAACCAACCAGCCATATACAACAATGAAAGTTAAATTTGAAAATCATGTTGGATTTTCCATTTGTGTTGTTATATTTGTTTAATTTTCAATTTAAAACTATGAAAAACAATAAAAATCAATTTTGAAACAAAAGCAAATTGCAGAATCATTGTCATTCATCCCCAATTTAATAAGAAGTCATTTTCCCTTTTTCCCCATTATTTTTGTGAAAATTAGTGTAATATGTGTGTGTATGTGTGTACGTACGGCGACTAAAAGTCGGGTTTCGATATAAATTTATAATTTATCTACCAAATCCTGGATCCTGTCTGATGCGATACAAAAAAATTTTAATTTAAGGGATGGAATATCTGTATATATGGTATGTATGACGAAAATGAATTGAGTCATTCACGTATCGAAATAATTGAATCGTTAATCTTCTTTGTTTGTGTTTCTCATTTGCATCCTGAGCCGGAAGTACAAAGCAAATACAAGCCTCTATGTACATTGTACTATATACCACCACCCAAAGTGCAAGCAAATTGGTGTCAATTTATATTGTTTGTTGATTAGACAACTATTTTTGTCTAGCAGGGAGAGAGTGAGAGACAATTTATCGTATTGCGATAGATTGATGAGGTTTTGTATTTGTATCGATAAATTACACAAAATCCGTTATTGTCGAAAACACTTTACACAAACATCCCCAATACTTTTACGATACTGTTTCGAATAAATCTCCACAAATCAAATTAATTTATTTCCACTTAGTCGATTCTTTTTTTTTAGTCACCCTCGCCCAAAAATCAGTATTATAACAATTCGAGGAATTAAACCGCCACAAACATAAAATGGCAATAATTGTTTTTCACCAAAAATACGATATATACTGGGTCATATAATTCATAATAAACACAATGTATATAGAAGCAGCCCTACCTCTCTATATTATGAGAGGTGATAGATTCCGTCTCGTCGAATTTAAAAAGACAACAACAACAAAATTTAGTTAATGGTTCACTTAAGAGAGAATATATATGTACATATACACACACATGCCGAGTGTTATCTAATGATTTATAACTTTCGAACACAACAACAACAACCAAAGATGAAAACTCCAGGAGGTTTTTCCAAGTTTTATATTTGTTTCTTCATATATTGATGTCGCTTGGGTTATAACTTTCCTTTTTTTGTTTTGTTTTGGGGTGAAATCCATAAAACAACACAACACACACACATATATATAGCAACTGTTGTAGTTCCTCCATATACGCTTTGCGAGAAAATTGAAAAATCGAACCGAAAACGTCTGTAATTGGAAATTGAAAAGAATTTGAACTTAAGTGAAAATCGAAATTATATAGTTTGGGTATCTTGAAAGTTTTATTATAGAGATGCTATGGGAATCAAAAGCACAAATAAGTTTAGTTGTAATTTTTAAAGCATTAGCTAATGTATTACATTATGCGATATGAAAGCTTTTTCTTTTAAATAATTCAACTGGCAGTTAAATACGAATTTGTGTGATATTTGTCTGCTGTGGAGTCGTGACTGCGTCGACCTTATGCTTTTTACAGTAGACTATAAATTGGGTTAAAGACTCAAGAAGATCAATATAAAATTGGCCTTCCGACTTTCCTTTTTCCTTGTGAATTCCATTTCAATAATATTGGTGTTATCTATGTCCTTTGATGCTTTCTGAGCTCAGTTTTAGTGTCTGTTTGGTTTCTTTGCCGTATCTGACCAGAAAAATACTTTTCTTGTTCTCAGAAATTTGTTTACAAACCCCTGTAGTTTTTGAGTGATCAAAACTGGTTTCATACGCGGATTGAGCAACAGCTTTATTTTTCTCGACAAACTTGTGAGGTATGTTGAACGTATTTCTGGAATTTTTGATTTGTTGTCTTCTTTCGTGTCACTTATTTTTGTTTTACAATCCAATCGAGCTAGACGAATTTCTCGACCTCTTCGATTTTACGTATTATTGTCGGTGATCTTGGCGTACTTTATACTCTTTGTATTTAGTCTCATGATTTAGGATTTACTGAGGTTAGTTTTGAAACCTAGCTCTGTTGCGTATGCATGTTGGCGTGTCTATGTATTACCCGACAAATGCCATCTGGGTAGTACATTCATAGATCATTAAAGTGCGTTAGTAGTCCCCATTGAACACGGTTTGGTGATGTATGTGTTGCTCATATTTGGTGAGGGTTCATGTTTCGCTGTGTCCTCATATTTTCTTCTGTTATCCGTTGTATCCTGATGGCACAAGAATTCAATAAGTATATGTGACAATCTCCAATTTTCTCCTACGTTTCATTAGTTAGCCATGGATTCCTAGTATTGTCCTGGTAGCAATTGTTACGCGCGCATTTTGGATTTGTTCCTATTTTTGAACCATGGTCCCAGTTTAACTGATATAAAAGGAAGCTGAGCATTTCTTTGAATGTATTCCCAGTTGTCTAATCTTTGCTGCTCTGCACGTAGAATTCATCTTTCGTTCTTTCATTTGCATTTTCCGATGCATAAGATTGTTTTCTTTGTACATCCATAGTGGTATTTCTTCTTATGTCAAATGAAACCGAACTAATAATTATTTTCATACTTAGTAATAAAGGTTTCAAGGTACTTTTATTGCTTTAGATGTTCAACTGGCTAAACCCAAATACCTATATTTTTTCCTTTTTGTTTGCTTTATTTTTATTGCGGCTGAGACTGCACTCACTTTAGTTGGGATGTAACCCCATAATTAATTAAACCTAGATACTAATTTTAATTTGGTAAGTTCACTAGGTCAAGTTGCCTCGTTCTTTGGAGCCTTCTTGCACTGATAGGGTTATCTATCATATGGCGAATATAGGGGTTTTCCATGTTCCTGGAGCTTTATCTCATGTTTTGTGGCATTCATTTTTATTTTATCTTTGATGTATTCCATCCGTAGGTCCCTGTGAAGGTCTTCATTTCTTATATGTACCACGGAGCATTGACAGTGCTACGAAGAACCTTGTTTTGAAACGTCTGTATCGTTTTGGCGTTTGTTTGTTTGGTACATCCCCATAATTGTATACCGTAGGTCCATTTCGGTTTCAGAATTCGCAGATATAGCAGTAGCTTATTATAAATTGTAAGTTCAATAATATTGATTTGTCGGATTTTGTCGTGGATTTTGTCTCATTAAGCTTGATTCGCCAACGCTTTGTCCAATTATAAACTGCATAGGTCATTCTCTGGAGTTTGCTCGTTGCATCGGCGACATTACTTCCAATTGCCACAATTGCTGTGTCATCTGCAAAGGTGGTTATGGTTTCTTCATTTGTAGTTGGTATGTCTCTTGTATATAATAAATACAGGATTGGTCCTAATACACTCCCCTGCGGGGCACCGGCAGAGTTTTTCTTTAGCTCAGAGTATTCATCCTCATATTTCACTCAAAAATTTCTATTGGATAAATAAGATCTTAGTATGGCGTAGAATTGCCTCGGCAGATCTCTATGCAGCTTGTATTCCAGACAACTGTGCCAAACTTTATCGAATGCTTGCGGGACGTCCAGGAATATGCTTGAGTATACTTTTTTATGCTCTAACGTTCTTTCAATTATATTTGTTCAATTTTAGAATGCTTTTCTCTGAATCCAATTTGATGTGGAGAAATTAGTTGTCGATTCTCAATTAGTGGTTTAAGTCTTTAGTAATAATTTTTCAAAAAGTTTTGACATAATTGGCAGCGGAGAAATTGGCCTGTATGATTTTTATCGTTAGGTGGTTTATCAGATTTTAGTATCATGATTACTTCTACTACTTTCCATTGATGCAAAACATATTTTAACCCAAGGGTCGCATTGATTATGTGTAGTAGCTTACGAAATCCTTTGTCTGGTAGAGCTTTGATTATTAGGCAAGCAATCATACCCTGGGGCTTTCTTAACATTCATGTTACTTTTCACTTCTTCTTCTAGTTCTTTGAGAGTTACTGGCGGTAAATACCTATCATGCCTTCATTTCTTCATTGTACGACCAGAGAGATCTCCTGTGCGTGTTGGTGCATCTCCACTATTTTTCAATTATATTTTCACCTCTCCAGTTGTGCTTGTTGTTTCTGTTAGTGTTTTAATGTGCCAGTTTCCAATTGTGTGGTACAATTACGATAGCTAAGGGTCCATATTTTACCGTTTCTGTGATTTCTAGTTTTCGTTACTCAATGAATGATTTTACAAATTAAAACTAATCGGGTTCGCAGGACTGCTGGAACAGGCATACTGGCATACCTTGAAAATATTTCGTTATTTGATTACAGTTTTTCTATGACGTTCTTAAGCGGCAACCCAAATTTGTACTATATAACTGTTGTCGCCTTGTTTTTCACTGTCATTCTTGGATATCTGAATAGTACATTTGTTAGTCCGCGCATCCAATCCAGATCGGGACTAGATAACATGACTGATGATACATATAGTAAGTATAGTACAGAAGATGATTCTAGAAGCATTGATTGCATAAATGTACGGCAGTATATATTTTTCGATTGTAACTACCTTCGTCGTTTACTCAATCAATCTTTAGACCCAAGTTTATGTATACAAGTACTTATTAACTCTTTCAAATGTGTAAAAGAATCTAGCATGTGTAACATGTCATTCATATATAATTAAAACACCAAGATAGAACCATGTAGATGTACCACACCTGCTGTTTGGTGCTTTTCAGTGCTGAGTATATGGGTTAATTTTACGATTTACTTCATCAATGATGGATAACTCCCAAATAATTGTACTTAATGAGTAAATCCTTATTTGCTCAGCTGAATTAGAATAATTGAGTGATTTTCAGTATTGAAAGCTTTTCGGAAATCAAGAGACAAGCAACTCAATATATTATTTTATCAAAGCTTTTTCTTAAAAAATCAGTAAGGTCGTGAAACCATACGGACGTTCAATAATTATATTATTTTCTAACAAGAACTGGTTTAGCCTGTCTAGCTGAATCCTCTCGTAAATCTTTGAGATAGCCGGGAAAATAGACATTGATCACAATAATAAGTTTTATCAAGTGGTAGAATCCTATGTAGTTTAGGACACTCAGGAAATATATCAGTTAGCTAAACTCATTATGCCAACTAGTATAGTTCGTGATAAAAGTCACTAAATAATCATTACAATATTTAGGTATCGACCAAATGGCGAAGTGGAGTAGGATGCAAAAGGAATGTTTCACCATCTGATTACTATCGATGGTGTTAATGAACGGAGTGCTAAATTCATATAAGATGGTTCAACGTAAATCGGGCCTTTAGTCGTACTTCTTCGATTTGGCTATGTAATGACGTAAAGTAGGATGTAAATAAGCGAAACGGAAAAAGTTGGGAGAGTCTTTAGACCAAAAATAGATTGCAAAGATAGAAACAGATAGACCGACAGACAATATTGAGCAATTTTCCTTTTGAGTGTACATTCTGTGGATCTTTAGCAAAAGACTATTTTGTAGTATTGGCAGCGACATTCTTTTGGAATGGAGTATTCTTCGGGCAATCAAGTGAATGCAATAGTAAGGACGATAGTGGTCCTTCATCAATAATTTAATTGTTCTACTTTTGACCATATGGAATATCGGAAAACCCTGGTTGTACTTTTAGACTTACTAGTAATCCGGTGCATCATCTATTTGTAATTTCGGTATTTACTTTTGGGCAAAATAGTAGGTATATGCTTAAAACGAAGAAGACTGTATTTGAAGTGTACTATTATGTGACTCTGAAACCTTAGAACAAAAGGTCACATGACTATTGTGTTTTTTCCAATTTATACTAGCCGATCTTTAAAATACTCGGTTTCCTTGTGTTTTCCTTCTAAATTTGTAACTCTTTTCTCATATTGCCACGTTTGCTTGTATAGGAGCTTTGGAATCTTAAAACATTACCACTTCGTTTAATAACTATAACCGTTTGTTTCTGGTAAAGCAGGAAATTAATTGTTATAGCTTCAACTCATTTTGGAGAAGGTATAGTTTGCAGAAATGTTTGACTATTCTTCTGATTGCCTATAAAATGATAATTCCAAATAGTTTTGCTCAAATTCCTTCCAATATTGAGTTATAACTTGTCTAGACATTTAAAGTGGATCGTAGACACTGTATTAAAGAGCTTGCGTTTAATTATTGGCTTAAGCCTGCGCTCCAACACAGATTTTAGTACAGCCTTTACCTTCTATCAAAACTAGTGTCAACAGTTGAGTCGCCATATAGCTGCACAAGTTGACTCATCGTAAAACTTTCTCGTTAATCTAATTCGGATTATAAATTCGATCATTTCGAATGGTTATATAGTAATAGCCTATGCCATAAAATATTGGACAGTCCAAAATAATTAACGCAGTCAATATATAATATTTTTATTAATAATAAATTTATACAATGGACGATTCTAATTAAAATGTTGTGATAGTAAAAATATTGATAATGATACCATGTTACACACATACACGTATATGGTATATACACATATAAGATGAAAAACTTAGCTAATGAAATACGTGACAATTTTACAAAATTCGATACAGTAATATCGAAATTCATATCATAGACACCACACGATTCGTTTTTGCTAGAAAAAAGATTATTTTTAATCATCCATTCGTGGTGAGATGAGAGTCGAACAGTATATGTACATATCAGACCAGTGAGTAATTATATATAGAAACCTGTATAAAGAAGTAACCTCGATATTGCATTCGAGCCATGTTAGTAGTTTTCACATGTCATGTCTTTCGTTGCTCGATACTATATAGACATTGTTTTGTCGATAACATATTCACGGGGACGAGGTAAATATTTTTAAAGTTATTAATGGTAAACCACACACAAACACACACATACATATATATATATAAAATATGATAAACTATATAACATAGCTATATACCTAGACTCATAGAAAGTACATTGGATTTTATATTATTTTCAATTTATTTTCAGACGGATGTTTGTAGTTCCGCACTGTCAGAGGTGATACCCGCTGTGCTAGAAGGATCTGATGGATGTTTATTAACATTAGGATATCCTGGTGCAGGTAAATATTATGACAACTTCGTATAATTAACAATACAAATAATTATATTCCCCCCGCATCGACGTCGTCGAAATGTATAACAAAAGAAACACAATTTTTCCTCTATACTCCCACCGCAGTCTCTTAAAGTAAAGTAATTACTCAGATTAAACTATATATAATGACAGGTAATTCTGTTGTTTATGCTTTTAATAGTTTTCCACTTATCAATATCGTTTTATTTCTCCTGTTGACGATTATAATGATGTCGATGTTAAATAATCGGAATTATACACAATTACTATAAATAGTTGTTAGGTAAAAGTATAAATTTCGTTTTATTCTTCTCGAGAATAATAAGATAATGAATAAGAAGAATTCGAAAAGTTTAAAGTTTATCAAGTTTAAATGAAAAATTTATGCTAAAGTTTTGGATATGTAAACATAAATGATTATATAGTTGAAGTAATTGAAGTGGAAATGAATTTATGTAATTGTATTGGCGGGAAATGGTGAGTCTACGATTTTTTGGGAAGCTACAGGTATGGAGTGCTTTTCGAGATACACCCAAACTAAAGAAGGCGCTGAAATTTGACATTTAACATTAAGAATAGTCGAACTACACGCCTGTTGAGTTAAAACAACTTAACTCAAAATTATGAAGCATTTTTGGGCGCACCTTTGTAATTAGATATTGGATTAGGCATTTAAAGTGAGGCAGCTGAGTGAACGTCAACTGAGTTTCCCCTCATTATTAATGAAATTTATTTCCGGAATTAGAAACTGTTTATGAGATTTTGAACTCTACTTACATTTCAAAACATGAAATTTGGAATAATTGAAACCTACATACATATGCTTTCATGCTCATAAATCAGTTGACGATATGTGATTAGTGAGCTCAAAATCAAATTAATCGCAAGAGCTCACAAAGAGTCTATCCGACCTAAATTTCAAAATTTACATCTGATATATGTTGGGACTTTAAGAGATAAGACAATTCAGCCACCCCTCGATACTATGTAGGTATGCACTATTTGCTTAACGGGTGAACTTGACAATTTTTGTTTTCGAATTTCGAGAGCCTATAACTAATAAGGAGAGGGACAGCTCAACAGTCATGTTTTTTCTGGTACGGCAAAATAACATGAAAAATATTCAATATGTTACCGAAATGTTAGATCTGGTATCAGTAGTGAGACTTTAAGCATGAGCTAATGATAAGTATCAATGAAACGAGTTAGTAATGTCAAATATACTTGACAGACGTACAGTTTTGAATTAGGACTGAGGTGCAAACAGAACAGACAAATTGAATTTATCGAATTTGTCGGCCAACGAATGTCAACGTAATGGCGCGAACGATTCGTTTTATATACCGATAACCACTATTGCTATAATATTCTTGTTACAAATCAAGCTGTTACAATTACAAGAAAAAGATTATTGGCAGATGGCATAGATCAGGAACAAATCTGGAAAAATGACGTTTCTCCAAAAAAGGAAAGTAGTGAAACTAATACTCGATTCATCGAAAGGTTAAAATCCGATTGTATAAAATACAAAATTTTATGTTATTGACAGTTTTATATTTTTTTAGATTTTAACTAGAATTGGTTATGTTTGCGATTGGGTTAAAACTGATGGGTTGGAAAAAGATTTTTTTTTGTTGTTTTTTTGTTTTATTCATTAAGTGGTACCCAATGCGTTTTTGGTAGCGTATACCGAAAGGTGAGAAGGGTGATTTTGGTGATCGGTCGTTTCAGAAGCTTGCCGTTTGAAAGTTTGATGGTCACCACTCTAACTAGCTTATCGGTTCCCGGATGTACCTCAGAAACTCTTGCTAGTGACCATTTTGATGGTGGCAGATTTTGTTCCCGGAGAAGTACTAAGCTAGATTTATTGATTAAGTGTACGCCATTTATTGAATCTGTTGAGTGAGGTTAGATATTCTAATGTCCAGCGCTTCCAAAATCCTTGTAATATCGATTGTAGTAATTGCCATCGGCTTAGATCTATGATTTAATTGGATGTGATGCAGACTATGTTCCGGTAACATGTTTATTGGTTGACCTATTATAAAATGTGCGGGTGTAAGAGGATTACATTCGTCGTCATCAATATCTCCAAGAGGCCAGGAATTTAAGAGCTTCTATCTGCTTGATCAACGTCAGAAACTCTTCGTACGGAAGTATGGTGTCTCCAATTACGCTACGCAAATGGTAGCTGCCGGAGGGATGAAGTGCCAGTTCAGTGCACCAATTCAGTATATCTGATTGTTTTGCTTGTGAAAGGTATTGTTCGTAAAACTCTTGAAGTTGCTTCCTTAAAACTCTCGAAGTTCCAACTTAATTCGATCCGTTGTCGCAATGTTTATCTGATGGGACACCTCTAGTGGCACAGAATCGTTGAATAGCTCGCAGGAAGGTGTTAGTACTCATAACAGATACCAAATCTAAGGAAGTTGCTTTGGTCGCCATGCAAACGAAGATAACTATAGGTATGACTTAAATGTTAACGCTGACGGTGGCGATGTGTTTTTATCGGAAATGGACCAGCTAAATCTAAACCTTTTTGTATAAATGCTCTGATTGGGGGATTAACGCGGGAGGAAGGCAATGGGTCCATCAATTGTTGTTGGCTTACAGCGTTGTATTGGCAGCAAACCATACACTAACGGCTGATTCGGCGAATGAGTGTCCGTGCTCTTGGAATCACGATTCGCTGTTGTAACGTGGTGAGTAATAGTTTTGATCCGGCATGCAGATATTGCACATGTTTCTCTCGTACCGTTCTTTCAATTATAATGTGGCTAGATGGTAGTATAATAAGATGTTTACATCATATTCTAAGTTTGCGTGGCCTAGTCTTCCTCTCACTCTTAGCAGTCCATGTGCATCGATAAATGGAAAAATGAATGTAAATTAGAGGTTTGAAAGCTTAAAGGTTTGAAAGCTCTTTAAGCTTTGCAGCCCAAAAACTACCGTCAAATAGTTTTAAATTTGTACAAGAGGATTATTAAATATGGGAACAGATCTTCAATCGACATAGCTCTTGCCTCACAGAGTATAAGTATAGGAAAGTAGTAATGTCATAGGTCTTAGATGAGGTAACTCTTTCAGATTATCTGTTGCCTTTTTTATTACTCGTGAAAATCATGAAATAAGAGACTGCGTTCCAGTCCTTTACTTCAAAATTCTGCAATGTATTTTAAAAAGAAAAGAGCATTATAGCTTACATATTTACAAAAAAGCACCAACTTATGCCCTATTAAAAGAACTGCCTTCCTAGTAAACTGTTGGGACTGAGAATCCATTGTGTGCTACAGAAAAATGACTTTTGGATCAGAAGCTGTGTAATACTTACATCCGATTCTGTTAAGTATACAGGCATCAGTTACGCATTGTTGACCTATTAGGGGAACAGAGGTGGAAGATTACATAATTACCCACATGATCCCGAATATTAAAGTGTCAAAGCCTTTCGGTAATTTAACTCGTGTAATAATCACCAAAAAGATACACCTTTGTCTGTGCTACACTATGAGATGAAAGTAGCTTACAGATTTCGTCGTGCCTGAACCATTTTTGACAACCAAAGTTCTTGGCCTCATAAACCAACGAAAACTTCTATCCTTCTTCTTCAGCCAAACACGAATTTTTTTCTATTGGTTGACATAATTTTTAATACAAAAACCAGAATAACATTAGTAGATGGCGGCACCACGGCATATAACATTTGAAGATTCAATTGAAACTACATTATCAGGTCATTATGTCGCTGGTTGTAGCTTAATGGTTAAGAGAGTTTCTCATCACGCCGCGGTTTCGAGTTCGATTCTCACAGTTGGCCAAAAATTAACATGCAACCGGATGACATAAAAAGACGATTGTGTGTAAAATCATTCGTTGGGCTGACCACCTACAATGTGCTCCAATCGTTAAGAAACTGGTTCGTAAGGTCGCAGTTGAGACTATAAGGGCCGGTTAGGCCGTAAATGGCCCTTATAGCCATAGATTATTTATCAGGTCATTAGGGGTATAGATCTGCTATAAACTTTATTGGCAATCCCGATAGCGGCAGGTTGCAAAAGGGATTTTTCACCACTTGATTACGATCGTTGGTGTGAATGAACACATCTATGACCCCCTGTAGAAGTGCAGAATACATGGACCGACCCATCTTCCATGTCAGTACTATAGGCTGTCATGGAGCTATGCAATGTGCAGTTGGTAATCGGACCTATAGCCGTACGTCCTCGATTTGGCTGCAAAGCGTAAGGTTAGGACGTAAATAAGCGAACCGCGAAATAGTTGGGAGTGTCCCAAAACAGTTGGCATAGAAATAAACGAAAAAATAGAAAAAAAACTTTATTGGCATTTTGCAATGTAAGCAATACCACAATTTCTTCATTCCATGCATACGGTTGTAACATGCGATATTGCGAATTGTTGTCCGACAGGACATGACTTTAAGCTAATGCGCCCAAATCAGGGACCAAAACAGAATTGTCGGCTGAGAGTGTTGCTGACCGTTCCGTACTATTGAGTAACGCAAAAAAAAATCGTCTCCTGAATGTATACGCAATCTTGATATGTACGGTTAGGCAACCAACCAAGATTGCACGGTATCGGGATGTCTTTTCTGTATCGAATTCTTGAAACTGTATAGCACGATATTATTGATATTATTGCGTATTTGGACGGCAAGCTGGAGGTTTTGCTCAGTATTCAAATTTATCAATGTTGTTAGAGTGATGATATGTTTCGGATGAGAATTTGGAACAATCTGCAGACAGCAAGCGGGTTATAATCCGGACCCTCCTTGATATGCTCTCCACAGTCTGGATTGTTTTAGTCCAAGAGACGACTTTTAAGATCTGGATATTTCAGCACTATAAACAGATTTTGCAAATGAGTCTAAAGTCTCCACCTTTATTAACACGTCTTTTAGAATACTGTTATGATCATCTTTGAATCATGTAAAAAAATTAATTTTATGAGTAGTCATATAAGGGTAAGTGTTATTTTGACAATCAGCACATTTTAGTAAGTTATTTTAACAAACAAAGCTTTATCAGACTTTAAGCTTCATATAGCTCGCAGAACTTTATAATTGTAAAACAAGCTTCTTGTCACTGTTGGAGCTATAACACCAGCAATGGAGTTGGTTCAATGGTTATAGTTGACTGGCCAACCAAAAATTGGGGTTCTCCCCTTCATAATAGAAGTAAGGTAGTCTGGAAGTACCCTCAAAAGGTATGGTTAAATTAACCAAGTATAACGCAACGAAAAACCAAAAAGCACGATAAGTATTGTGAACATCAAGGCTCGAGACGTTATTCTGTTCGATTTTATTCGGATTCTCTTCCATCGGATGTGTTCATCATTACGTAACAAAACTATATGAAATAAATTACCTGAAACGTGATTTGAAATTTAACAATTGATCGGATCTCGATTAGTTTGGACTATTTCAGCTAGTTGTTCCATTCGGAAACCAAAATAATTCTAGAAACTATAAAAGGATTCAATTTGAAAAGGGAAAAAATCAATTTCGATACAACAACAAAATATTAAGAAAAAAAAACATATCACAAACAATCGAAAATTGAATATCCTGTCGCAAAAAAGGATACAGATGAGAAAATATATCTTTTCCAAAAAAAATTATGAACTTTTCAATGTTGTCGATATATATGTTAAAAAGTACCGAAAAAGCTCCTTTTTTAGCTGATAGAGATATATATTCCTTTGGTACATGGCTCGAGTTAAATTCAAATAAAAAATACAAAAAAATTATCATCTAGAACCCCTGAGGATAGATTGACACCCTTTATATATGTATATATATTTTGATGTGATACAGACAGAGTGAAAGAGCCAGAGACAGAAATAAAAACAGCATCAACATTTAAATCATGATAAAAATTAAAGACGAAGATAACAAAAAAAAAATTTACATATTTTCTTATGTGTCGATGTGTGTGTGTGTAAGGGTGCGAGAGTGTGTGTGTGTTCAATTTTCCTTCTGTTTATTTTATTTTGTTTTGTGTGTCAGGGAAATGTAATATAATTTAAGATACTGTAAAACGGGATAAGGTATGCTGATCTACCGTTTCTATTTCTAGATACATGTTCAACGAAACTTTGTACATTTTCCATGTTTTTTCTGCTGTTTTATTAACACACAGAAAGGTACAACAACAACAAAAAGTTGTGCTTTTTAATGAGAAACCAACAATTTTACTATTGTTGTAATTTTGATTATGTTTATGTACGTAACCGCATGGGATTAGGTTACTTTGAAGCTGTGCTCTAGATGATTATGATTACAATGAACATAGTACATAGATACATGTATAATGTATTTATTTTGTTTTATTCTAGGACAAACAAAAACAATGTTTGGATCGATAGCATCGACTGCCAATGAATTAGGTGCCATACCGTGTGCCATATCATGGTTGTACAAAGGTATAAATGAGAAGCGACAAAAGTCGGGTGCCCGATTTTCGGTCCGCGTCAGTGCTCTAGGTGTTAATGCAACGAAGCCGGGTTCAACGTCAAAAGATTTATTAGCCGCACATGCGACAGGTAAGCTAAATTAAATATTCATACGAGTATATGTACATTTTTTTTTTTAAAGGTTTTTTGACTGATCGTTATATGACCCACCCTATTTTATGTGTTTTATCCACTTCATACATCAAACACAAACCCAACCAGAAATGTAATGCATCATTTAAATTTAATCTAATGAATATATATATATTTTTGATATTTAATAAAACATTAAACAGGCCCCCATGTACACATATTAACGAGGGTTGAATAATGTATATACGTGTATACATTTGTGGGTGCACAAATGGACTACACCCGAACAAGTAGCTATACATATAAGAGACTTAATAATTTCAGTTTAAATTGAAAAAGCGTGTTGTCGATATAACTCCCCACAGCTATACATTGTAATGAGGCGTGATAAATGTGACGTCATAAAATATATTTATCCTTTCTAATTAAATTAAATTGGCCGACATCGAAAATTATTATGTTTTTGAATTGATTAGTGTTTATACCGATAATAATCATCATCATCAATCAAAAATCAATTATCTTGTTTTTTTTACTGTGTCGGGAATGAATGATCATCATGGTTATGTATTATATGTGTTTGTAGACAATAAAAAACCAAAAACCGAAACAAAATATAAATGTTTATCAATAATTAATAAGATATTATGGATATAACAAATAAACATATAATAAATGATATCTATCGATTTGAAATCCCTTAAATTACGGACAAATCAATCAATCAAAAATTAATCCTTAAATCAATTTTATTCGATTTATGTACTAGAGTGGGATAGGGAGCGGAATGTTTCGAAACCATTTCTAATGACTTGCCGATAAATAAGATATTTACTATATTGAAAAATTATAGATGTGTTGATACGAGTTTAGGAAACGCCACAGTCAAGTGAGTCAACAAAATCTGACTTTTGAAAGTGATGAATTCGAGGGCGAGACCTAGTCGCTGCTTGTTGCATTGAAATCGACCTGTTAATAAATAGAGCTGGCAAAAGAAAGATGCGGGAAAATTATCCAGTATATTTGCAGCTCAAAACTTGTGTGATTTAGCCATGATGGGAAAAAGCTATGCACCCAGAACCTTTAATTTAACTTATAATCTGATGTTTTATATTTCTGGCATCTACGATTTATGCACACATTCGTCAACATCATTATTCAAAATAAACTTTTTGGTCTAAAAAATACCTAATACTTTTGAGAGGGGCAGTTATTTAATTTTGCCCAAATGCAGGAGAAAATTAAATAAAAATTTCACAAAGTTAATTGAACTTGATTAAACAATTGAAAGTTAGATCCCATATAACATAACTAATCAAATTTGGGGCAAATTAGGTTGGCTAAGATCCGATCTACCCATTTCGGAGACACTAGATAATGCGGTAGTTGGAGTTGTTGTGGAACACTGTCTTATAGGTTAACATGCATATGATTGCTCGTAGGTTTAAAAATGCCTTATTTTCTTGGAGACGTTTCTAATTTTACTGATTGGTGTATTATCCATTTGTCGTATCTTAACATTTTGCATTGCCCGAAGACCGAGGTTTATAAAATTTATAAGAACTTCTCAATAAGCATATATAACACCTAACTTTAGCTCAACTCGAATAAGTTCATCCCCTAAAAGCTTAATGAGGTAGGTTTATAATCTCTTATATACAGTAATGGCCGAAAATATTTAAACATTTTGTTTGGTCACTCATAAGCTTCGATAACCTCTCTTGACTTTTAAATAATCTCGATTAGGATTTTGTTCCATAAATCAAAAACTAAATTTTATATCGTCCAGCAGGCTAAACTCTTTCTTAAGACTCTATAATTGAAATCTAAATAATAATTTTATATTCTGAGGTGAGTTTAGACTAGAAGGAAAGGCGAAACGATTCCAATTCCTTGTGTTCCTATCAGCTCTTGGACAGTGTTGTGCCGTATTGTCTACATGACGTAGACAATTCATTGTCTACGCGTGTCGACAATGTATGTCGACAATTAAAAAAGTTGTGTCGACAATGTCGACAAATCGTAGACAATGTCGACAATTGATGAAAAATTGCGTACCACACCGAATAATATGTTAGTTTATTATAACTATAGATAATGAAAATAGTTAAATGGTTATATGGTTTGATTATTTTAAGATTTCAGGTATTACCACTCGATATCTGATGTTAAGCTTTGTTTTGACACATTTTGATACAAAACAACTTTGTTGTTTGATTTGGTCGTTTCTCACGTGGCAAAATCAAACAAACAAAAATTTAAAGCAATCAATTAAAAATAACATAGTTTATGGGGCTTTTCACGTTTACAGTGGATCACCATCGGAGATACTTTATACATTTCTTAATTACCATTCTATTCTACAAACTAAAATTGTTTTATATGGGTATCAGTTGTGTTCATTAAGGTGCGTCTTAGCTTTCGAAAACAATCCTAACTTTTTTTACTCGAACATGCTTGCAATTCTGATTAGTTTTCAAAAACATTTAAAAAGTTTTTTAATGAGGACTTCTAACATTTGCTTTATCTGAAATCTTATTTTAAGGTTTAAGCTAGTTTAAATGATTTAAGCTATCGAAATTATAAATTGTTGTGTAATTTAAATATGTAATTCATTTTCCATACATTTTATCAGTACTATGCTTAATATTGAGCTTTAATATCTTTTGAATGCTTTTATTATTCAACATGTCTAATGTAGTGGTTCGACTAGTTAAACGAATTATAATAATTATCAAAATGAACTATAGATTCTTTATAGCATCGTGCGTACAAATCAAATAATTTAAGTAGCTGAGATAAAATCATATTAACTAAATTGATCGATCAAATTACAATATCTCATGAGGTGTTCAAATCAAATTGATTTTATTAGTTCCAAAATAAATAATAATATTGTGCTCTAAGGGTGCCCTAGACAAATTTTTACTGTAATAATCAACTGATTTTCGAATATAATTTTAAGAGAGTTTTTATTTTAGATTTCACTTTGAATAAACTTAAGTTAAGTGGATCTTTTGCTTAAAGCGCCAATTTTTATTATGAGTGTCATTTTTAAGAACTAAAATTGTGTTACTGTTTTGAGTTCAAAATCAGTCAATTTTTTAAAAGAACTGCTCCTGTGCGTTTGATCGAACTTATAACTTGCTCGACACCTCTCGATTCATCAAATCACAAAATTTCATAAATAAATACGATTATTAGAGTGTTTTCCAATCAACGACTTATTTCAAACTTATTGACTTATTTGACGCCATCTTGAATAAGTCAGTAAAGCTGGAGTGTTGTGTTGATCTTCACACCGAGTGGACGTGTTTTTTCCTCTCGGTGTTATTAAATAAAATAAAATAAATTCGTTTGTTGTGTGTGCGTGGTTTTAAATCGGATCACAGATGAGTATCGCTATTATATTATTATATTATATTTTATTATTATTGTAATTACATTATATATTATATTATATTGTGTTGTGTTGTATTTAATTATATTTTGTACGATATTATTACATCTCCATACGCTATTACGCATTGACATCTCACAGGCAATGCTTTATACAAGTATTGGTATTGTTGTGTTACATTCAGTTCTTGTTTCTCCGTTATATGTTTAATATTGTAATTTGTAATATATAACGATTTGTCTTTGTGTCTTATGTACATCAATTTTCAAATCACACGCACACCACAGTATTCCATTGAAAGCGATCGCATGCTTTGTATGTTTCGTCTTCTTTCGTTTGCCTAGCACATCGCTCTTCATACAATTCTCTTATTCCCCTTTCCTTTAGATGTTTTTTTATATTTTGGTTTATGTATCTTTCAAAACATACAGTAGTAGGGATTTTGTATATTTAAATTTTAACACGATCACTGCCATTGTGCGATCGTTGTGAAGGAAAATGTTAATATATTCAATGTAATTGGCGAATTACATTTTATTTTTATAAATTTTTGGATTGTGTTTGTGTTGTATATACATCATTATTTGATTGTTAAAAACGCAAATTTACACACGACTGTCTCATTTAAATGCCTAGGTATTCATATTATGTATGTATAAAACAAAATTTTCGTTTCGTCCATCAAAATTCTGTTTCCTATGTTTATTAGAGAATTTTTTGTTTATTTTTATTTTATATATTTTATGCAGTTGTTATATATACATATATACAGGTGATCCTTGACTTACGTCGTAGATTATCATATACATATATACAGGCGATCTTTGACTTACGTCGTGGATGCGTTCCTGAAAAGTTTAACGTTACTTGAAACGACGTAAGTCGAAAAAGTATTCAAATGTGTAATGAGGGAATATGTTGGTTCTGTGCGGGGTACAATGTATTTAAATTCTAAATGTAATTTAAATACATTGTACTTTTTACGTTGCCGGCATGTTTTTCATTGTATATTTGAATACTTTAATGTAATGTAATCTTATCAGATGATGAAATACTTTCATCATTTATCCTGCTAGGTTAATAAATTTTCTACGTCAGACGGATCAGCATCTATGAAGCCAGTTTTTTTGGCCATGTTGATGATTTGAGTTTGTACTTCAGCTGCATCTTCAATAGAACTGGTGGACTGATTCGACCAAGGCTTTTTCCACGATCCAGACTTGGTGGTGTCGCTGACTTCATCCCAAGATTTGCTAATGTTGAAAACATGTCATTTCGTGTAGAGAGACTGGCAGTAACCCAAGCCTTTCTATAACTTCTTCAAACAACAAGTAAACTTGTTTTTGTGATACCCTTTAAAGCTCTCGGGTTCTCCGAATGGTAAATCAGCAAAGGATTTAACTTGAAGTCGCCGACGACATTACCACCAAGCAGAAGCGTCAAACGGTCTTTTGCTGCTTTAAAGCCGGAAGCATGTTTATCTGCTGTGGTCAAATATGTTCGCGAGGGCGTTATTTTCAAGTAATAAGAAGCTGTTTCGTCGTTAAATAGTTGATGCCTTAAATGGCCATCTGCAACGATGCTTTTAATTGTTTGCAGAATGAAGTTTGGTGCAGCTGTGTCTGCGCTAGCAGACTCACCTGAAGTTTTAATATTTAGGAATTCGTTCCGATTTTTAAAATTTTGGAACCAACTCCGACTATATTGGAAAGTATTTGTTTCTTCGTTATTAAGTTGACAAGAGGCCCGCAAATACTCTTAGCTTTGGTTTGGATGATCGACGTACTAAATGTAATATTTTTTGGATTGAGCCTTTTATCCAATCTATCAACAATAATTCCATTGTCTCGATTCTAAAATAAGCAAAAATTTTCGTACTTATTGAGGTTCCCGCTTTAGCATGATTTAGATTCTTTAGCGAATTTTTTTTGCGTAAAAATTGTTCTTTCAGTTGTTGGTGGAATATTTAAATTTCTGGAAATTTGTTTTCTGTATTCCAATTCGAAAGGGTGCGTGTGTGTGACACATAGTTAATAAAGAAGGTGTACACATCCTCAGGGATTTTGTAGGACAGGAGTGTTTAGATTTGGTGCAGAACACGGGTATGTATCTTCCATTATTGGAGTTACATTTTGAGATTGCGGTTGAGGGTTGTTTTAGTCTGGAAGATTGTGATGGGTCGGGTGGGTATTTGAATCTAGTGGCGAGGATTTGGAACAATTTAAATATTTGGATGTCGGCGGGATCGTAGCTGTTTTGCAGTGCTGGTTTGGAGGCATTCAGTTTTGCAGAGTTTTGATGTTTTGGTTGGATTATTGAAGGATGTCGGAAGCGGTTTAAAAGAAGCGGTTTTTGTAGGTATGCTGGTGATTTGTTCTTTGACTCATGATACTGCTGCGGTTCGCGGGGGTGGGGGCGTTTTCGAAGCTGGATTTGATTGAGACGGGCATGAGGGTTAATCTTGTTGCGGTGGCGGTTGGGAGCCTCTGTTGGCATGTGGAATTTTGGACGCGAGTGGGATTTGTTGGGGCCTGGAGGATTCGCCGGAATGTGGGGTGTTTGGATGAATTTCGGTTTGTTGAAAGTCAGTTGAGATATGTCTGTACTTTCTATTTTTATTTTTTTTAAGGTTGGTGTTCCGTTGTTGAGGGTGCTCTGAAAGAGTTTGTATTTTGGATGCTTACGTTTGGGTTCTCGTGTTAGAGTTTATTTGCTACTAATAGATGTATGTTTGGTTGAATGTTGAGTTTGGATCGTGTTTGGTTTGCTTGAATAGGGTTCGCTTCGAGGGGTGTTGATTTCCTTCACTTTTGGGGTGCTTCTGCTCCATTGCATTATGTGGCGTCCCTGCCTGCTTTATTGCCTGTGTGTCGTGCATACGTGGCTGTGGGTTATCCATGCGTAATTTCAATTTATTAAGTTTCGTATTTGGATTTAAGGGTGCTTTTTGAAGACAATATCAATTATTCATTTTTGATTTATGAACGGTGAAGGTCGGAGCGAATCTACTACATTTGTAGTAAAGTGACATCCCTGATCACGACCATAATACGGGCATTGCATTACAATTACATTGTATTGCAGAAATATAAAAATAATAATAATAATTTATGGAAAAGGTTTGGTTTTAATTACTTATATAAGTGTAAATATGATTATAGTTGGAGAGGGTTTACAAGGAAAGTTTATTTTATTTTTAATAAAATGTTGCATAATTTTGGAATGTAATACGTTTTAAGAGAATTATTTGGATTTTCTGATGAACATATTCCAATCCAATATCAGCGTATAGTTGACGGGTACTTAATCTAGCAAACCATATTAATTTAATTTATGGTTACAGATTCAGGAGCCGTAAGTTAATTAATTAAGAGTTTTGAATTTTATTTTAACTTTGATAGGTGTACGGACTGGATTTTAAATAAATAATAAAATTAATAATAATTAAGTTACAGATTCCTATCTAGTAAATTTATTTTTAGACATTTATTAAATGATTTAATTTTAATACGTTATAGCTAAGTTGCAGGTAATATCTAACTTACTCAATTATTTATTTGTATAATAATTTACCCTATACACGAATGTATGTATATGAAATGCTGTCGGGTCATAAAATAAATAAATATTACCCCTCGCGTTAGATGGTGGTGGATCTGTAAATATAGGGATGCAAATTTATATGCAGCATATGATGAGAAGACCCCAGGATAATTAACCTAAATACTCCAGTTTCAACTGTTGAGGTAACACCAATATATATGATGGAATTGGAAATGTCCTTCCTATCAAAATAAAAATAATAACCAATGATAATGTGAAAATGATATAGATTTTACTAACAAATTATATTATTGTAATAATTATGTAACAGGAAAATGGTTCTGCTGAAGATTGTCGCCCTATAGTCTATTTTGACTCTCTGATGAGCATGTTACAGTATTATGGTAACATTATCGTAATGGATGGCTTAAACTATCAAACTAAATTAATTAAATTGTTTCAGATACCTGAGCTATAAGTTAAAAAAAAATTTCTTTCAGAGTTCTGTACTTATGTTCTAATTAGGTTTGTTGTGCGGATGGGAGTTCAAATAAATAATAAAACTAATTAATTAAGTTACAGATTCCTGAGCGAACTAATAAATTTATTTTAGAATTTTAATTTAGTTTTAATTTTATTCAAAATACAGAAGAGCGGATAAGCGTTGCGGACTGGAGAATGCTGATTGGCGATTGCAGACTAGCAGATTAAAATTGTGATTGTCTTGTGATAATAGTAGTTTAGTACCGACTGTCATGGTGTCTGTAACCGGGTCGCTCTTTCCTAACTAACATACCTTCCAATCCTTACCTATCGTTTTATGTAAACGGCTGTAGGAATAGGCCCGGCGTTATCCGGGAATCTTGCCTAGCGCTTGGTCCTACAGTCCTATCAATCAATATCAATCAATCTTGAATAAGTCAGTAAAGCTGTTCCAATTGATTTTGGTGACTTATTTTGACAACCACTAATCAGAACAAATGTTTGAATTTAACTATAGAAAATGATCAAATAAGTTTTCTGCTGAAAGAAAAAGATAGAAAATAAGCTACCTCGATAGCAGACTTATTTGAATAAGTCGGTATAAGCAAATAAGTCGGTGTTAGGAAAACACCCTTAGATATGAATAAGGTAAATGATAGTACCACTATCGGTGAACTTTCCGATTGTGATAATGTAAATGTAAATTATGTTTATAACTCCAATTTCAGTAATCAGCTGCAACACAAAACAAAAATCGTATTTCTGTCCTAAAACAATAATTCGTATCGTTGGTGCATTGTTTTCCGATACACAAATATGTATGTTTTTTACTTAAACACGGTCTAGTTTTCGCTGACGATATCGCCTACAATTTTGTTGGATTGTTGTGTTTATTAAAGAAAAATTTGAAAATATAGATCTTAGCAAGCGTTTACAGGGAAGTAAGTAGAAATATATTTATTGTTTTATGAATGACATTTGAAAAAATATATATTGTTTGAGTTATAGAACGCGATTTTTTTTTGTTTTAGTTTTAAACTGTTTTTGTACACACAAAAATTATGATCATACTTATACAATACATTAATGTTAGAAAAAGGTAGACAGATATAATTACAAAATCTATTACAAAAGTTACACCAATAAATTGCATAAAATAAATTTATTTTAAATTGGGAATTTTCTTACTTATCTATTGTAATTTTCTATGTCTTTATTCAAAATTCGTAAGAATTTTGCTTTTAAATAAAATAATATTATTTTCGCTAATCTGTATAGTTATAATAAGCTAACATATTTGGGATGCTTCGGAATTGTTTATTAAACGTCGACATTGTCCAAGAATTGTCGACATTGTCTACGAATTGTCTACATTGTCTACAAATTGTCGACATTGTCTACTAATTGTCGACACCAACATGTCGACAATATCAAAATACGCGTAATCGCACAACACTGCTCTTGGAAGGTGTTAATTTTTATTTTGACAATGAAAAGCTTAGTGGACTTTAACGTGTTTTTCTTATATTTATAACAGCTATATATCAACAGATTAGTTTCAATTGGACGGTAAGTCCATTATACAGATATTCAACATTAATCGGACATATACTTAGTGAGGTAGGACAGTAAAAGTTCGACGAAAGAGTCGAAATTGTTTCAGTTGCCTAATAAATTCAATTCAAGTTACCAATTTTTAAGTTTCTAATAAAAACTATAATAACAATTCATCAGTTCTGCAAGAGTATGCCATGATAGTTCTGATTTTTGATGGAAAATTGAGGATTCTGACTATAGAGTGCAGGCTCAATTTTCACCTTTGCCTTAAATCAGTATGTTGCATATAAACAAAGACACTGCAATAAATTTTGCACTGTTATGTTTGATGTCTGCCGAAACACCATCAACATCCCAAAACATGTTGATCAACGTTGGATCATTATAAGGACGTCAGTTGACATATATTTTAACGAAAAAATGACAATTCCTCACAAACAAGCTCAGATACATCAGTATGCTAAGGCTGAGGCTGGTGCTGAAAAATAAGTATCCAATCAAAATAAAGACGAGATGGTATATTTTCGGGTTTAATTGATATCATAAGCATCACCCTAAAGCAAAATTATGTTGAATGTATTCCTCCTTAGGGTTACAAAACTCTGACTTCGCTGAAAGCTTCAATTTGTATGACAAAAGTCACTTTTAAAGTCAGGTTCCAATTCCTTTGTTCATTTTCAAAACTAACGGAAATTACTTTTGACGATGTGTCTGGCATATATAAAGCAACATTCTTTTTTATAAGCTTAATTTAGTTGACTTGCATAGTAGACTGTTAAGACTTTCAATTGTACCGCATGATTATACCGCATCTTGCGGACACTTTATGATACGTAGTTAAGTCTTTGAGTGGTTATATTTACGATGTATGGTGTTTCATAAGCTTTGACTTATTTCTTCTATAATATATAATCATTTATAGTCTAATGAAAATGTTGATCTATTGTATTGCTGAAACAGCGAATTATTATTCGGAATGCTTATATATAGTGTACGTTTACGGTTTTTAATAATATTTTTCGATTGATGAAAATAAGTTTAGCTAAGAATCATGAGCTATTTATGAGCTCAACTCTGTAAGGACGTTATTTTATGTTAGAATGTAGAATATAACATAAAAAGACTTATGATAACGAGACACCATTAACAGCCAAATACCTGCTGAAAATTCCAGTTCATCACGCCCAAGCTCACTTTCATCAATATGCTTTTGCACAAAATGATCATATACAAGAAATAAATATGAGACTAACACTATTGACACAATTATTGTGTTGGGTGGAATAGAAAAGAAGAATCCAATCAAAAAGGAGAGAATGTATTTTTTCTGATTTAGCTGATAGCATAAGCATCATTCTAAAGTAACACTATGTTCGTCAAAGTAATGAGATAAAAATTGGAAAGCTAAATGTACCTTGGAGATGCCAAAATTTGACTTCGCCGGAAGCATTAAAAAGGTCGTGTGGCCTTTTCGATCGTCATAACGAAATACATTAGGCCATGGAATATGTGGAACTGGTATAAGTGGGAAGCAAGTAACTTTTTCTGTTCAATACTGCGTTTCAATTCCTTAAACAGAGTAGTAGTAAAGCCTTATACTATTGATCTTACAGAAAAGCCTTTTATATTCTATCAGTTCAATTTGTATGACAAAAGTTACCTTTAAAGTTAGGTACCAAGGAGCAACAACGTTTATTTTCAAAACTTACATTTTCTCTCTCATCGTGTCTGGACTATATAAAGAAACACCACACAATTATTTTTTGACGGCTTTTACAGGCCATTATTGGCCCGTACCGTGTCAACAATCTGACTCCATCGATTTGGATCACGAGCCAGCTCTTCAAACCGTTGTAGACAGTTTGAAGATGCTAGATCGCTCTCTACGCCGTGGATCCATCGTCGCTGACAGTGACCTCTTCGCCTACCGAAAGGCGGCTCTCTCTTCAAAGATCGCTGTATCATTCGGTTTGGATCAGCACGTACCGTAAGTAGATGCCTCAGTATTTTTCAAAATCTTTAATATTTTTCAAGGAAGGGGACAGACTACACTAAGGATTTTTTATTGCCTGATCACGGTTAGCGATGCAGACGACTTCCGTAAGCCCACACGCTTCAACTCATTTGCCAAATCATAACCTGCCTGTTGATCTGTCCCACAAAACGTAAATAAGTTTAGTTCAGAATTTTAAGCTATTTATGAGCTTTCTGAATTCATAAAATTAAATTTTGAGATAATCCCTAAAAAGCGATGTATTATATGTAAGTGGTTGAATGTAAATTTTTAGATTGGTTTGATAAAATAGAAAAAAATAATAAACTCAATATTGTACTGCAAAGCGTTAGTTTATAAGCTATCCTTAAAATGTTCAGACTCTATACACAAGGATACACTACGAGCTTACTGTAATAGACTGTCAACATTGTTTCAGTCTCTCAACACACACACACACACACACATACACATACACACATATATATATATATATATATGTATATATATATATATATATATATATATATATATATATATATATATATATATATATATATATATATATATACATATATATATATATATATATATATATATATATATATATATATATATATATATATATATAGCGTTAGTTTATAAGCTGGTGCTATGATTGCAATGTAGCTTCTTAAATCGGTCGTATAATGTGTAAGCTATGAATTTTAAGCTATGAAGAACCCATTAGTTGTAGCTCAGACGCACAGACTCCATTCAAAATTCATTTTAAGTAAATAGAAAGCTCTTCTACTATGCTTTTATAATATTTATTTTTATTTTTAAAATTTATTTATCAAGTTGTTCTGTTAATAGATAACAATATTATCTTAGTTAGTCTAATTTATTATACATACTCGTACCTGAGTATGTAAGCAACTATACAAATACGTAAACGTGTATATACAACGTATGTGTAACTCTACAGTTTGGAAGATTTTATAATTTATTCATTGTAAGTTCTACTCGAAAAGTTGTTTAAGATATGTTTTCGAACAACATACGAGTATTTGGTTTTAAATTTCATCTCAGTACAATAAATAAAAAATTTTCAAAATTAAATAAAATATAAATTATTTTATCCAAAATCCCAAATATGTATACAAAAACCATAGAGCTTTTAAGTTTAGTGCTTAAATTCGAGTTCTTATTGATTTAATGGAAATTTTCTACAACATTTTGTTTGTTTGCTGTATACAAAATTATTTATTTATTGGTAAAAATATAAATAAAATAAATTAAGATCCTATATTTTTCGAAAATCGATAATTAAAATTGAATTATGTTGTTAAATTAAAATTTTTTGAATGGGTGTGGGTGTGTATGTGATGAGGAAAGACAACTTTTCTATTCTCTCTCGTCACTAAGTGTTTCACTTTAATTTACACTTATATATACTTCACATACTATACACTCGTATGTACACAGTGGAGATGAAGAATATATTGAAATTTAATAGCATAATTATAATTCGATTTTATTTAAATAATTATATAGTTTAGGAAGACTGAATAGTTCGAGATTTGTATTGATGTCAATAATGTATAACAATCATTAAGAGGGAGGGAGTTTATATATCAACTTTTTACATTCGTGATGTAATTGTCGTGTTGTGGTTCAATTGAATAACACAATTATTACAGCTGTGCTCTGGGGGTTAAAATGGAAAGCATTTAGTGTTAGTATTTTTAAACATATAAGCTAGGATGGAACTGAACTGGTGGGAAAATCAAGTATATTTGCTCCATGAGTAGCATTTTCATCTCTGCAATCTCACCATTGACAAGACTATTACTTATCTACTTATTTATTAATAAATGACACTGGCTACAACAGGTTTGTTGGATATAGGCGTGGCGATGATCTAGACGACTAATTGGTGTAGAATGAAAAAGCAAGAAGCGGGAAAATTATCCAGTATATTTAAAGTTCAAAACATGGGTCATTTAGTCACGGTGAGAAAAAGCTCGACACTCAGATAATTAACTTAAGGGCAGTGTTGTGTTTATAGTCTGTCTGATGGTTATACCCAATTTTTGAGATTGTCTTGCGATCCACAAAAGTTGAACAATAATAGGAGTTGTTATGGAACACTGTCTGGTCCGAAAAGACGTTTGCTCCTATAAAGTCGCCTCATATGATTATTGTAGTATCTATAAAGATGTCTATATAAAAAAGGAGCAATACTTCTCCTGGCTTTACACATAGTAGTTTTCTTGGAAGCTTTTCTAATTTTACTAAGCTTCTTTGAACCACGTATCACATCAATATTGGTAGATTCTTGATTTATTAGGATATCTCAAAAATTATTGCATATGTTACAACTAGCTCTACTCAATTAAATTTTACCCCTGATGAGGTAGGTTTTAGTCTCTTAACTTCGGTTGGTAAAACTATAACATTGGAGATCCAAAATAATGTAAAACGTACTTGAATTACTCTAATTAGACAGTGATGGTCGAAAGTATTCTACCATTTTATTTAGCCAGTCATAAGCTTCGATAAACTCCTTCGAAATTTTAATGACCTCTGTAGGGTTTTTGTTTAAACAAAATGATTCAAATTTGTCCATTCGAGTTATGGTAATCGAACAAACATAGGATCATAATGCGTCCTAATACCTAACATTGTAGTTCTTGTTGCTGATGTCGGTTCAAATATATCTGCTAGAGGTATGTAACCTCGTCTCCTAATTAAATGTAAAATACATGTTTAAAGGAAAATTCAACCATAATATAAGTTGTTGCATGATCATATAATTTGATTATCTAAAAAATGCATCATAGACAGTCTGTTCCACCAACATGAGCAGTCTGTTCTATTTGGTACATGCATGATCTGTAAATATAAATCAAATAACATATTCGGTAACCGCCTAGGTGGCGCAGTGGTTAAAGCTGCGGCAGTTGGAGCGGGAGGTACCGGGTTCGAATCCCGATTCAGACAAGATGCAAATGGGGTTTTCACCTTCGATCATTTGGGCGGTGCGATCGGTGGTGTAAAATGATCATATATCAGGATCCCCTGTCGTGTTAAGAATCCATGGGCCGACCTTTCTTCCATATCAGTACTATGGAGCTATGCATTGCGCAGATAGTTCTACGAAAACTCGGACCTTACATAGAGTGGTATCACAACGAACCAATCGCCGTTCTAAGTGTGCGATAGCAGCCAGCACAACCTAACCTAACCGAACATACTCGGTATTGGTGAAGTGATAACACCGGTATGTAAACCATTAGAAGATTAAATATAATCGATTTTATGATGTGTTACATTTTCAGATGCAGATTCATGAATTTCAACATATCTTTTGCAAAAGAAAGTTTTACATCCTTAGCATCTTGATTAAATTAGATTGTGATTCTTGAAATCGTGAAGCAGTAGACAGCACAAAAAACTCGTGATTCCTAAAAGTTGTCAATGATATAGGAATTTATATAAGATCGTTGTTTACGTTTTTCATCCTAATACCTATTTTCGCTGCTCTTTTGTTCCAGATAACTTCAGTGACGATGGTCAGTCGTTTGATTGAAAAGCACCCAATATGCACGGTTAAATATTTGATCTCGTTTCGCGTTACGGTCAGTTAACACTACCTACTGCTGCATCGATGCAGAAGGTTTTGGCACAGTGCTTCTATTAGGATAAGAAATCTACCGATTTTATGTATGCTGCTTTTAAAGAAGCAGATTCATGCTAATTCATGTCTGCATTTCGACTAAATTCTATCGTGCCTCTCGAAATCTCGTTGAAGTAGACCTTGCGAGGGGCAAACATAAAATCTTTTTAAGCCACTTAATACTATATCGTATAGTACATCATGGAGACTTTGCTGCTATAATCAGTAATTTCCAATAAATTTGTAAACTCGTGATAGAAAATAAACGGCTATAAATCTCACATGCCTGATTATAATCTCGAATATTAGAATCCATTGCTCGTACTCTTCCGTTACGGGTCTAACCTCACACAGCCTTACATCATAACGGGTGATATTTGAGTTTATTCGCACTTACAAGATATTTGGATTTTGTCTTACTATCATTTTACACAGACAATTACATTTATGTTGGTTAGTATTCCAGATATAAACCATCTAGATTTATCCAATCTTATAGGCTTATCTGGAGTCTGTTAATTGTTTTCAATACGAGATGTTAAATGGTCTAAAGCGAACAACTTGATGGTTACTTGCCAAGCATTAGAAAGACTATATATACCAGTACTCGTCTGACCCACATCAAATAATAAAGTGATACAGAACCTTTTGTCTCTGCTCATTCTAGCAATCATCTGGCTCCAAACTGGTAATTTCTTCAGAACTTTTATGGGTTTCAAGACCTGCAAAGTTTGTGGTTTGTTGTATTAAATGTAATATTTCAAAAAGCCCCAATGGAAAAAGTTTTGCACTAGGTTTAACAGAGTATGAGAGAAAGTTAAATTCACTTCACAGCTCTAGGCAGCAATTAAGAGCAGTTTCAATTTTCAAAGAAAATGTCAAAGATAATCTTTCATCTATTTCAAGGATAATATTTCACCTAAATTCAACGCAATGAACTTTTGTTAATGCCAAATTGTGTGTTACATTGTCGCGTCGTTGTTTGTAGAGTCTCCAGGACGAATAATCCAATCTAAATTCTCTGTCTATCTACATCATAAATATAGAGGGTGGTTAAATTTTAAAGGCCGATGTTGATTTTGAATAAAACACAAATTATTTAGGAAATTATAGCCAAACAAAATACCGGTCAGATGGCCGCCGCCACCTCGGCGGCACACCTCAACCCAAATTTTCGATGACGCTTAGGCATAATTAAGGTTCTATGTCGTTAATGTGTCGAATTATCTCATCCTTTAGCTTTTGAATTGTTGCTGGCTTATCGACGTACACCTTTTCTTTCAAATAATCCCGAAAGAAAGAAGTCAAATCTCGTGATCTTGGCGGCCGCAATTGACATCGCCACCACGTGAGATAACACTGCCATTGAATTTGTCACGCAAGAGCCATTGTTTCGTTAGCTGTGTGGCAAGTGGCACTTGTTTAAACCACATATCGTCCATATTCAGATCTTCCACTTCGGGCCATAAAAAGTTCTTTATCATATCACGATAACGAACACCATTCACAATGTAACTGCCTGACCGGACTCATTTTGGGAAAAATACGGCCCGATGATGCCTCCAGCACATAAACCGCGCACCAAACAGTCACTCTTTGGGGTGCATTGGTTTTTGGACAGTCACTCTTGGATTATGATTCGCCCAAATGTGGCAATTCTGCTTATTGACGAATCCACCGAGGTGAAAATGTGCCTCATCACTGAAGATGATTTTCTTCGAAAATTGATCATCCACTGTTGTCCTTTTTTGCCACCATTCTGACCATTGACAACGTTGGTAATGGTCAAGAGGCTTTAGTTCTTGAGTCAATTTCACCTTATAATCGTGTAAATGCAAGTCTTTATTCATAATGTTCATAAACGACGAGTGTGAGAGGTGCAATTGTTTAGCACGACGATGAGTTGAGGTGGACGGTTCTTCAGCGACACTATCGCAAAAAGCAGCAATATTTTCTGCAGTACGAGCTGTACGAAATTTCCGACAGACCCGGTTTGCTCGAAGTTTTGCACGATTTTTCCGATTGTACACACATTTGGACGATTAAATTGACTGAAAAAATCACGAAGTGCACGATATGCATTTTGATTTGAACGCCCATTTTCATAATATGCCTGAATAACTTTAACGCGTTGCTCGATTGTGTATCTTTTCATGGTTCAAATTGAGTTAGTCTGAAATTGAGAAATGCAAATAAAAAAAACATGACGTTTACGTGTTGTTCAGATTCAACGTTGGCCTTTAAAATTTAACCACCCTTAAAATTTTGCTAAAATTGGCTCACCTTGCCCCACCTAAAACTATATGTTACCTTTAATAATTAACTTAAAGTTTAAATTCACCTATTTCTAGGCATTCATATTTGAGTATTTCCTTAAAAGCTGTAACGAAGAACCAACCACATGCAAGAGAACTTAATTAAACGGGATAAGTTCAAAATGGAAATTGAGCAAACTGCTCATGATATCTATAATTAAGTCACCTATCTTAACAGTTTTGTATTTTTTGTTGTCAATTCTTATTCCTCAAAATATTAGTTAAAAAACTAAATTCCCAATCATTTTGAATACTAGTTTGGTCATCTGAGTCTCTAGTCTAGGTAGCTTTGAGATATATATCGTATCCTGCACGTTATTTTTTTGACATTTCAAAATAGTTCAAAACTGCTCGTTTTCGGCACACACAACTATCATTCAACCCAATTGAGGACAGAAATAGTATTATAACTCCTTATATTAAGCGGAATGGTCGAGCTTTTCCACCAATTACTCCGTTTATCAAAACTAAAACTTTATAAAAACTTGAAATTGGAGCTTTCCGTCCTTAAAGCTCTGTCTGATATCTGTTCTGTGTGTGTTTTATAAATGGCAATCACACCACTGTATATGGTAAGTGATGTTGATGATGTACTCTTCAAAAATGGAAAAAAAAAATTGTTTTTACAACATCTTAAGTAAATAGACATACAAACATCTTTAATTTCCATATAACATCATCATATGTACGAGTACCAAATTGAACATATCGTTTCGATAAATATTTGCATAACATATGTATAATACTTCAATTTAAAAACGAAAATGACGAAATCGAAATTATATATCGTTTCGTTCGAGATGTGTCGTGTGTACGAGATGAGAGTATATACATATACTCGTTTACATAAATATGAACGAGAATGTGCGAAATGTGAAATGAGATTTCGATTCGAGTTCAATTGTTACAACGACGGGAGTATATTCTTGCCACTCTATTCCCGTAAAAAATGTAAATGTAACACGATATGTGTTTTTTTTGCATATTCTTCGAGACAAAACAAAAGTGTCCCAGCTTTTAAAGACATCTTACTTTTCACACACAACAAAAAAACTTTCGTTTTTTTTCTGTTCACTCCGAGGCAATAAAAAACTAAGTTCACGTAATTTTTTTTCTTCCGACTCGTTGTCATCGTGTCCCCCCCTTTATATTTCGTACTATGTGTGTGTGTGTCGAAACAATTCGTGTTAAATAAAATCATTTCAATGTTTCTTAAATCACAGATGTGTTCCATTCGCTCCCTCCTTGCGTAAAAGGGAAATATATCGAAGAAAATCTGGATGTCGCATTTAACTTTCGAATTTATGACACTTTTGTGTGATTGTCATAAGGCAATCGAAAAGGAAAAATAAAGATTAACAGATGTACTTTGCTTTTATATTTTTTTTGTTTTCGGGAAGAAGGAACGTACCTACATGCATGGTGTATAAGGAATACGAATAATGACCATTTAAACGTACGAAATCCGATTTTATTGCATCGATTTTCGATTGGGACCAAATATGTGTGCGTACATATTGAATTTTAAAGGTGGAAATTTGGGTCCTCTTGTGCTTTTCCCATTCAATTGTTATTTGGACAACTGGGAATAGCTATTTAGTGCTTATCTATTATTGAATAACAATTGTGATTGGCTTTGGGGAGCGTTTTTATACTCATACATCGTACAATTATTTAACGTCTCAATCATTCCGACAGCTTTCCACCCATTTCGCCCACATTTCCATTTCACCCTAAATTAATTTTTAAATAAATATTCAAAAGACAAACCTCTTTCAATTTAATTGTTATTAATACTTTAATGAAATAAATGTATATAATAAAAATTATTGAAATGTGAAAAAAACGCGAAAGTTACATAAATTCGAGGGGATTCTAATCTTGAAGGCTTAGTATGCATTTTAACATTATAACTCAATCTTTATAATTTAATTAAATCGATTCCGAATTTGTTGTTGCTTTCTTCCGTTTAAGTCTATTATCATTTTCACTAAAAATATTTTAGATAATTAAAAAGTTGGGCTATATATTACCCTCGTATACAAAAATCCCGCCTGATCCACCCACACCACCTCTTCGATTCCACGTCTTTCGCCTAGACGTTGAACAAAAATCAAAACCAAACTACTGTATTGCGTGAAAATATTTTTGTTGAAGGTAAAACAAAACTTTTAATTTCTATTTTTTTAAGTTGGGGCATAAATGCGATGCTTTCTACCCTCGTACACATATATACATACATATATAGGTTTATAGTGTAACCAAAGCACCAAAATAACTTTTGGCGGATATTGGAAATTGAAACTTGGAATTTACGTTCTCCGTTTGTTTGTGTTCATTATCTCGCTTATATTTTACATTCTTGTTCAGGAGTGGTTAACGTTTTGTGATATAGGGGCCCCAATACTATATAGTAAAAAATGACGAATTGTAATGTAAGGATACCAGTTATATGCTTGAGAAATGCACACACAAGCCACAAACGAGTCGTTCTTCCAGAATCACTTCAAGAGACAGTGTTATCAATATAAACATGAAGGGCATTGGGAAGTCATCCAAACAAAACATCTGTCAAGACGTCACTGTTCGTGGTCCGATATTGATCGTGCCATTGCAAGGAAAGTACTAAAGTGCAAGATACGTCAAGGGATGAGAGCATTTGAATCACAAGCAGTGACGGGCATTTTAAATGTAAAAAACGTTATTTACATTTTTATGTAAATAACGTAAATTACAGTAAAAAACGTGTAATTTACATGAAATATGTAAAAAACGTGAAAAGTAACTGAAAATAGTGTAGAAATGTAACAAATATTTGTTTATAAGGGTTATACGCATCATAAATATCGACCAAACCGTTCATTTAGACGATCAATCATAATTATTTTAGACTGTTAGTTATCTACAAATTCATTTATGTATCTACACTGCCATCTGTGTTCAAATTTAAAATACAGATATTACCAATGCTGATACATACTTGCGTTTTTTTTTATCAAAAAGTGATATCAAAAGCTTTTGACATATTAATTTGTTTTTGTTTTATTTGTAACGTTACACAGTCAATTTTTATAATAATTAAATTATTAGTTATAAGTTATTAAATTATATAATAGATAGCGCCCTTGTCATGAAAAAGTCGTTATTTACATTACGTAATGTAAAAACTAACTTGTGTAATTTACATGTCAATTACATGTAAATAATTGTGTAAACTACATCGTGTAATTTCCGCGCCCAACACTAAATTCAAAAGTTCGCTCTCATAAGCACTTAAAGGATTACAGGCAATATTTTGGCCAAGAAAGGGTTGCTTAACAACTTAGTGAGGTACTGTGTAACTTCATTTGTGTCAGGAGGAATTCTTACGTTTTGTATCAAAAATGGCACTGAAAATCGCACACTTTCCGTGTGATCACTTCATTCAAGAAGCTACTGATACAATGAAAGACACACTGCTTACCTTTTTGTTTACAATTCGTTCCAAACCGAATCAAAATCTCAAGCAGAATTGTTACTGAATGAGTCCCCCAAACTTTTGTAGAAGTATTACTCAGTTAGAACGGATCGGGAAATAGTTCGACGGCCTCAAATTCAAATTCACTCTCGTACTTTTGCGTGAAGTGACTAAGAAGTGAGATGTTGTCGAAAGCAAAAATTGATGTACAGCAGTCGTTTTCTTCTCCACAACCTAGAAAATCACCTGCAATTGATTTGGAAAGATAGTGTACTTCGTCTGCAACAACTGTGAGTCAACCAATTGGAACTAGAAAGCGACCACACTTAATCGGTATCTTTAGTCTGACATTTTATCCTTGGAAGTTGAAAAAATAAGGAAATGTAACCGCAATATTCAGAAGACGATGAGTTATTCGAAATCCGCGACACAGAGACACATACAATCGATTAGCAGACGAGACTCTTCAATTTATATTAGTTGGTTTTAGCAATTCTTTTAAAGAATTTACCATCGCGATAACATGCAGACTGTTTTTAATGGACCAAATTTTTTCAACGCCAAATGTGATCGTTTTCCGAAAGCTTTGTCTATTATCCTGGAAGTAGATCATACCGCGCGTATTTCACTAAACTATGTCAATTACTTTATTGGGAGACAGCTTTAATTTTAATTGTAGCTTTAACTCAACAGTCACCTGTTAAAATCATCCCAATCATCCAAAATCATCTCGTGGATTTTAATTTGATTTTCTCCATTTTTCGGAACTTAACGAGGCTAAGTATTATGGAATGTATTATAACTGAACTCTAGACCGATTGGTCTGGTTAACAATTGAGACGTCATCTATTACATTTCTCATATAGACCTATTTAATGCCCCTCGCAGCATCCAATTATATCGTTCCAATTATATCGTTCAATACCCTGCCCCAATCGATAATGCTTGATGACACAATTGATCTATTGACTTTCTGTCTTACTGGAAATCAGCTCGTCAATGATTGAATTTCTCCAAATAGGGCCGCGATGGCTGACAAATAGATTAAGACAAACCGAAGGATTTTTTTTTCATATTTTATGTTATGTAATTTGTTTTGGGGCTTAAAACTCTCCCAGCTCTTTCGTGATTCGGGTTTTACGTCCTACTTTACGCCATTACAGGCAAATCGAAGACGTACGGCTATAGGTACGATTTTCGTAGAACCATCATTGCGCATTGAATAGCTCCATGTCAGCTTATAGTACTGACATGGAAGATGGGTCGGCCCATGAGTTTTGTTCTCCAACAGGGGGCCATAGATGTGTTCACTTACACCACTGATCGTAATCAGATGGTGAAAACTCCCTTTTGTATCCTGCCCCCATCGGGATCCGAACCCGGTACCTCCCGCTCCAACTGCCACAGCTTTAACCCCTGAGCCACCTGGGCGAAAGAAATCGAAAGAAATTTACTACTGACAAATTGGAAAACAATGGAACGAACATCAATAAAATCATACAATCATATCGAAAGCTTAAGTACCAAAACGCGCTTGCAAAACATGGAATAGATAAAAATTCTGAACCGAGTAATATGGTCCAGTTTGGTATCTAGATGATGTAGTATCGCGTCATCCTTCGAAACTCGGTTTTTTCTCGGCATCCACAACCGTAAATTTTTATATCAATTATGGTCGTACTAGCCTCAATAAGGAATGTGGCGAAATCATTTTGGTTGGCGTACAAAAATATAGTTTTGGTACCTCTCGTCGGAATTTTAGTTGGATCCCAACAATATGATCTAATGTCCCAACTCTTTCGCTGTCCAAACTTATCGCAGACATGTCAGGAGGGTTCTAGTACCGACTTCATCATGACTTTCGTTATTGGGCTCAATTCATGAAACGAGGACTGAATTCACATCTTCGATCACAATTTGATTTATTTATCAGAATTAAGTCTCGAATCCTTCAATGTTCCAAGTCCTCATTCATTATCCGATTTTAAACCCATACAATACTGGTAAATGTGTCCGATAATTTTCAGAATTTTATTCGATTTGAATTCTAACACATAGTGGTCTGTCCGGCTATATCCTATCTCTATTTGTTAAATTGTGTCCACTGCTATGCCAAATGAGTTGAGTCAGTCAAAATAGCTGTCGGATGGTTTATAGTTTCAGGTATTTAGAAAATCGTTACTTCCAAATACACACTTGAGCATTGACCAACACTGTGTTAACATTCGTTTTGACGCAATGGAGGGTTTTTTTTTGTCACGAGCACTTACGTACAATAAATGATGATTGGTTCTCAGAATGTGTATTTTCGAAGAGAAGTGACCAACTGATCGTACTCGTGAGCATGTCTGTATACTGACATTCAACATTACCAAACCACCAAGGGATGTTGTCAGAATGGTTTGAACAACATACAGTGTCGCATTAAATGACCTTACTCGATTTTATCTAAGTGTGCTACTATAAACTATTGTAAAAGAGTATAAAGGCTACCAATCAAATGGTTTAGTGGTCAAAGCTGCGGCAAATGGGTAAGGAGGTATCGGGTTTGAGATTGGAAAGATAGAGACAAACCGACAGACAGAAAATAGGGTTTATTTAATATTAAAATTTTTTAATCATTCAGACCCCACTTTCACGATGTGCGTGACTGTAATCGATAGCGGACTAGTCACGAAAGAACTCCCATTAGCGAAACACATTATTACGGAGAAGATGATGAGGATGACCGTTAAGATAATCAATCATTAAGATACTGCGGTGTTCCAAAAATATGTCTGCACCTTGAGTGAACGCTTGTTGTTGGCACTCAAGACTCTCTTCAAATGTCCTGTTAGCTGTGTTCTAAACGTAATTTCCCATAAAACAGAATCAATTCTTTTCTCCATAGACCAGAATAAAGGGTGTTATCTTCACCTTTCCAAACAAATCTTAATACCTGGATCTTATGTTAGTCAACAACATACTCATGCAGGCACGTTATTGGTTAAAGATGTGATTTGAAGACTTCCGCACACTGTAATGTTCAGACGATTCGATTCGAATGCGACCCAATCATTGTATGGAATCGTTGTTTGATCTCCAGCCTTAGACATACTGGCCGATCTAAAGTACAGTGAACTGCTTCTTTGTGTATGAGTGGTGTATCTAGGAGTACACCAACTCAAGCGTTGGAAGTTACTCTTCATATCACTCACCTAGATATTCTAGATCTACAAATAGTAGCAATCATAGCCAATAGGGTCAAAACCTCTTGTCT
This sequence comes from Tipula lateralis, assembly GCA_963932295.1. Lineage (NCBI taxonomy): Eukaryota > Metazoa > Arthropoda > Insecta > Diptera > Tipulidae > Tipula > Tipula lateralis. The sequence continues at coordinate 190,338,583 of OZ010736.1, read as the reverse complement.
GTGGGCCTGTAGTAACCTAAGACACTTATATGTCGCATTAACATCGACTATAATATTACGTTACAATCCGGCCACTTGTAAAATGATGCAGGCATAGACTCTAAGATTCTACATTTGCGTCCTTCGATTTTTGAACTTTTCTGGCTTGGAATGAAAAGTTTTCGTTCCGTCTCCCTGGCTATTTCAATATTCTTCAAGCTTAATTGATTGCGATATTGGAACCTGTAAACTGCTGGCAGGGCATTTAAAAGGAATCTACGAAATCCATTGTATTGGTGACGTCAGATCTTGTCTCATACGTAAACATGTGCCCTGACTCTCGAATAATATTTCTGAGAGGACTCTTCTTAAATGACAGATCTTAGTGAGATCAGGATGGTTCGAGTAGAAAGAGGTCGTTAGATGTGTATAAAGGCCTGGTCATGGAAACAGCTTCCAATCATGATTTTTCGTACTTTTCGAATTTAAAAGGTAGAACGATGTTGACATCTCACTCCAACCTACAGGCTAATTAATTTGTCTTCCCAATTAATTTCCTTTCCGAAATAGGCCTAATCCCTAACATTTCCAAGAATTTAAATAAATTGACTTTTTGAAATATTTTTTTAATATTCATTTCCGTGTACGAGTACCATAAAGATTAAAAATCCCAAAAAACGAAGAAAAAAAATTTTGTTTGAAGATTTTAAAAGTCTTAAGGACTAAAGGACAAGAGAATCGAAGACGGAAAGGAAAATGGAAAAGTTTCTAAATGTTCATCAATTGTTTTGTTCTTTTTTGGTTTTTAATTCATTATACAGTTAAGATGAAAATATGTACGAGGGGTGGAAAAGTATAAATCATGTTCTTACGTATATAGAATTGATTTGTGTTAGACAGAAGAGAGACAGAAGATGTAATCTTGGATTGGAATGGATCATTGTGATTCCTTTTGTTTTTCCACATAATACAAGAAGAATAAAAGAGAAAAGGGTTGGATTTGGTTATGTTCGTAATGTCGGTTGATTAATTTGATTTTGTGTATACAAGTTATGCAATTTGTAAGGATTAAATTATATATCCTTAATTGCGAATATAATGTTCGTATTACCGAATGGTAATTGGATCCGCCATTGGATTCACACAATGAACTTTCTTTTCGCACGGTACGACTGTTTTGTCTCACAATATATATAGGAATTGCGGTGAAATTTCAATTTTTATTGTTGTTCCGTTTCGACTGGCACAATATTATACCGAACCATATTTCAGCATCCGTAATTCCCATGACAATGTAAGTATTATAGGCGATTTATTAAAACAAAACAATAATAATTCGGAAAAACAAAACAAACGGAAAAACATTTTCACAAACGTGAGTTGAATACGGGAAAAAAATTGTTCCCGATTTTTTTTGTTTTTATTGATAATAAAGTTTGATTGTTTTCGAGAGACTGTATATGTAATATTACTCCTCTCGTAGTGCACAGATGTGAATTTTCACAAATGGTAAAAACGTAAATTGGAAAATGTAATTTTCATGTTTTTTGTATATATTTTTCGTTACAGAATCCGATGATTCGCCGGGTGTTTATTTGCGGGATGATTTTTTGGGGGGACCAACCGAACTGCGGGCACCAACACCGGAGCGAGCTGCCCTATTCTTGGACGCGGCATTGGCTGGACGACCGCAAGGTAGTTTAGATCCGGCGTTTATATTCACACTCCATGTGTACCAGTATAGTTTGGCCGGGAGGGGTGGGGGTAAGAATTTAACGATTGTTTTGTATCATCCGGTCCTTTATATAAATACGTGTAATATTTGATTTGCAGTTGCTGGTGGTCGAAGTCGACTACATCTAATCGATTTGGGCGGGTGTGCAAATCGATCGGGCGGCCTACCACTGTCCGGTATAGGAAATACATTTTTATCAATTTTAAGTGGACAAAGACATCCGCCGAATAAAGATCATCCACTTACCCCACTACTAAAAGACTGCTTAGCTCCATTAACATGCCATGTTGCTGTAATTGCGCATGTTCTACATTCACAGGTACAACACAGGGCGTCTCATATTTTGCAATCAAATATACAATTTAAAAATCTTATTTTGTCACCAGACTCATACCGATGCACTTACAACAATTCAATTAGCTTCCCGAATACATAGAATGCGTCGAAGAAAACACAGATTTCCGCTTTCGGTAGATAAACAGTTACAAAATGCGAATTCTAATCAACAATCGGGTGGTTCGTCGGAGGGTCCGGATCCATCGAGTTCCGATTTTTCAGCCGACACTGTAATTTATATGGGCCCGTGTGATGACCAAACAGATGGCGAGCATCCGCCTGTTTATTTGCCCTCGCTCGGCCTAGCAGAAGACAATCGATGTGCGATGAATAAAGCGCTGAAAGGTTCAGGGGCGGAGAAGCCGAGCAAAATTCCTTCCAAAACAAGTAGTCCAGCAAACTCAATCATTTCAACAATAGCAAAACGTATATTTTATATTATTTTGGCCCTCGGGCGCGTTTTGACTTATTTTGTATTTCGTTACAGCTCAAAGCCCAATAACAACAGCCGCAACAACAGCACAACGAACCGATAGTTTAAAACGGAATCAATCATTTATTGCCCACCAGCTAAACGGTGACGTTGCATCTTGTTCCAGTCCAATACATGGTTCGCCAATTAAAATATGCGCTTCCAATATTTATGCCAGTCCTCAAAAATTGCAACCTTCGTCGCCATTTAAATATTCGACCACATCGACTAGTAAAGGATCAAATGTACCCACACCAAAAGGATCTCCGCTACGTCGTCCAAATTTAACAGGTGCCGCTACCCCCGAAAGCCCCTCTAAGTCACGAAAAACTGAAGAGAAATGGATTGATGGGCCTCGTGTATCACGCGCCAAGGTGGCAGAGGCGCGACATTTACTACGCGAAATAAATCACGTCAAACAATGTGAAACATGGATCGATGGTCCCAACACCGCAAAACCGACAAGATCTCTAACGGCCAATTCTCTCCCCGGCACGAATACCAATCCAGGAGGATACGGTTTTATGGATAGTCATAAAAAGACTATGATCCGCCAATGGGTCGAAAATCAGACGACCCAAATTTTGACATCGCAAACCTCATCGCCCGTACATCAACCGGCAGCAGCGGCAGACAAGGCAGCTTCGTCGCGTGCAATTTATGCCACACCACAAAGTAAAACCAGCCGATCAGAATGTGATCAAATGTCGGATGGCAAATGTAGTGATAAAATTATCGATCCGTTAGCTCGAGGTTTGAATGTTCTCACCAATGGAGGTAAAAACGGTTCCGAAAGCTGTATACGAACTGGGTTGGTACAGCATGAAAACGATGGCCAATCGGAAAAATCGCTTGATTTAAATGCGGCCGTCAATCAAAATAATGATTCGCAGGGCGAAGAAGAAGATCAGGATAGTGGTCCGTCTGAGGTACCACCCGCGTTACCATTGATCGAGCCACTTAGTTCGCGGGAAATAAGTCACGATAGCTTGCATCTTATATGTTCGCGGCATATGTCACGCGAAAGTGTGCACAGTCATTCGGTTCAGATGATGGATTGTGGACTACAAGTAACCGAAGAGGAAATTGCCAGGACCATGGGTTGTGAACATCCGTTGAGCGCGCTCAGTAATGGTGAAATTTCAGTTGTTTCTAGTTTTAATGTTGGCGATGCTTTTAGTGAATGCGGTGTTGGTGATAGAACGAGGTACTAACGATAGTAATATTGATCATTAGTTTACTTGATCGACACGTTTTTTCTTAAATTTCAGACATCAATTTGATCAATTAGCTCGTCTACGAGAAATATTTACGTCACAACTAGCCATGGCTGAAGTTACACCTGCTTATAAAATAGGAGACGCGGGTAGTGTTTATAGTGAACCAGCTTTTAGATATACAACCGGTGCTGGAAGTGTTTGTAGTGAGCCGCCGTATCGACCACCCAGTCCATCAAGGTAATTTATTTATAGCCTCTATATATAGATTGTTTTTTATTGTTGTTTGAAATGTTTTGCGCGTGTAGATGCCGTGGTTGTCGACAGTCGAATACACAACTTTCTCGAACCCCAAGTCAAGCATCGCTTCCCAGTTTAAATGCCCTTATGCAATTTGGTGCAATGGAACAGTATGCATCGCTACGTCATCCCGATGGAGCATCCGATCCGAATTTACAACAAAAGTCTGAAAAACCTACCGATCCAATGACCGATCTAAAACCAGTATCCTCACTCGAAAAGGTAGGTTCGTGCGAGTTTACCGATAAAAAATATATAACTGCTGAAACCCCGCTTATATCTCAAACACAACATCCCCAACTACAACCCCTTTCGCTTGGTACACCGGAGGCGTACGACAGCGGTCATGATTCAACACCCCGAACCTCGAAACATTCTGGCATATCTCGTCGTGCCGAAAGTGGCTATCACAGTGTTGCCACCGTTCGTGACAGTGACGAATCAAGTTTTGGTTCGGGTGTTGGATCGCGAGCTGCACAAAAAATCACCGCTAAAAAGAAGAAGCCCGACAAATCGTTATGCCATTGGCTACGAAATCCATTCACGTGCACCTATCCCGATACCGAGGGGGAGGTAAGTGATTTCTAAAAAAAATATAAATGTTGTTTAATAAATAAAATATTTACAAATATGTTATTGAACTGTCAAAGACGGATAATTTAATTATATAATGTCAACATTAACGAGTTAAGAATTAATTAATGTTTATATAAAATTATTCAAATAATTATACAAAAAAATTTTGTGGCATCATTTAGAATTATGAATTATGCGAAATGCTGAAAACTGAAAGAATTTGAAATTTTTATAATTATAAATAAAATTAAATTATTATAATATAAAATATAAATTAAATTTTTATTATACATAATATATATATTAAATATGCAATTTGTACTATAAAAAAAGGAAAATATAAAATAAAATTTTATAAAATTAAAATTAATTAATTATTGTTTCTTAATTAATTATGGCGGTCTGAGAACATGCTATGTTTGAACCGAGGAAAGGTAGGTGATCGCGATAAGTAAATAGATTTTTTACTTTAATAGTACAAATTTTGGCCGCATGGCGCTGTTTAGCTCGGTTGAACGGTGCGAAGATATAGCCGAATCGAAGACTTCACAAACGAAACCTTATATACAGGCGTACAACCAAATAAAGTTACGAATAGGCATATTTTTATAGCATTCCTGTTATAGCAGGTCTTTATAGCATGTTTGGATAACTATCGAATTAATAAATTTGGAATTTATAGTTTCATAACCAGATTCTGATGAAATACTTGCTGTCCGAACTACGGTCTCATATTGTATTACAATCGGGCTAGAAAAGTTTCTGCCTTAATTGCTTCCTCTTTTAACGTTTGCTCAACCACCCAGGTGGCGCAGTGGTTTAAGCTGCGGCAAATGGAGCGGGAGGTACTGGGTTCGAGTCCCGATAGGGGCAGGATGCAAAAAGGGATTTTACACCGTCGATCGTTTGGGCGGTGGTGTGAATGAACACAACTGGGCCACCTATTGAACTTAGAATCCATAGGCTGCCCCATCGGTCATGTGAGAACTATAGGCTGACATGGAGCTATGCAATGCACAGATGGTTCTTCGTTTATCAGACCTATAGCCGTACATCCAAGGTCCTGTCGTATCACAACGGACCATCGCAAGTCTATGTGTGCGGTTGCAACCAAAAAAAAATGTTTGGTCAAATTATAAATTCGAACCAGTTGTAATTATGATGCTTGTGAATTCTAAGAACTTAGTTGCTATATTATAGAGTCATCACAAAAATCTATAATAAGCGACAACCTATAATAAGTACTATTACAGTCAGGACTGATTATTTAGAATAAGTCAGTGTCATAGTGAAGTGAATTCATAATCATATCATAGTGTCTGATAGAAAGATTATAGCTTTCGGAAAATATGATCTCAAGCCATATCCATTGAAGATATTGATTCGAAGGTAAACTCAAACGTTTCGAGAGTAAATACCAAATCTTTAACAACCTCGATTCAGAATTGTTTGACGATTCACAATATAAGACAAGAACGGAGGCAGTTAATGAAATATTTTAAAAAACGCGAGAAGTACTAAGTGTTGCCGTCTAGACCATAGCCAAGGCACTACTAAATAAGTGGAGGGTAGTACAAAGAGAAACCATACCAGTGCAAAATATTTCACAAAGCCATAGTGTCTCCATTTCGGATGAGTGATCGTATGTCACTCCACACACAGCATTTCAATCGCAATCAGGTTTCAGTAGATCACTGATATAAATAATCCGAGATGATACCTCAATAAAGACGCCCGTTTCGTACTAATGTAAACCTGTGGCGTTCACAAATATGAGGAATAGTCACGCCACAATAGTGAAGTAATAACAAAATAATTGAAAAAAGATTTCGATTCAAATTCTGTAATTCACTAGAACTGTTGCAACATAGCCTCACAAAATATTATAAAGAAACGAAATGCAACATACATCAAGTCCGGTCGCATATGCCTGATGAGATGGATTTGATCTTTTCGATCACACAACGAGTCAATGACGTCATCAGATCGAAACCGGCCTAGAGAACGAATATTACAGATCACATACAAGATGCCATATATTTCATAAGACAAACGTCTTCATCGGATGGTTGATTCAGTGCCCTAGCTTTTCAATCAATCAATGCCACTCTGTGGAGTTCAAATTCAACTCCCATCATTATCATTAGCAGTCACGATTACGGCTACCCAGCCAACACCAACTAACCGGAATTCTGATCTTACTACAGTAATTTATTCTTTTTCTGCATTGCTAACTATGATACTATCTGCAACCGTCATCTGTCTATGTCGAAATACGTAGCGAAGATCTCCAGCTAGTTCGAGCCTTATTAGAATCCGGTTCACAGTCATTAGTTCTGGTCGGATTAAGCGTCAAATGCCTCAAAATGAAGCAACTTCTACTTCAATTTGTGGATTAGCATCCATCTCAGCTGGAACAACCCCGGAAAAAATCGATATGACATTACATTCACTTTACAAAATGCGTAAACTTGTTACGTTAATGTGGATGGCATAGAGAGCGGGAAATTGATGTTTTTTGTCAAATAAATTTAATGTCCAAGACCAGTAGCGTTCACTTCCACAATAGCTAGAATCTTCTATAAAAATAGATTTTCAGTTTAAACATGTGTGAGTTTTAGGGTTTTGACAACTTTTAACCGCGTAGATGATCAAACTAACGAAGATCATCTTAGAATTATCATTCATTGAGTGTTCAACCAAGATATGATCAGTACCATCAGGTATTTGAATTCGGAAAAATATATGAAGACATAAGATGTGTAGTTTCAATACAAAAACGACATGCTGCGCCTAAAGAAGGAAATAAGGATGAAACTTTCCAATCTAGGATATACTAGGATACGTGGATAGTTATTGTGGTCGAAGTAAATCAATATGCCCTGAAATTTTATTAATCATCATGGAAGTAAAAATTACGGATCTTAAAAAAAATGCAGAGACACATGACCACAGAAGGCATTCAAAAATGATTGTATAGTTCCAGATGGTTACCCGATTCCGTTCATCCAGAATATTTAAATATTTCAATATATTATATTTATATTTCAATACTATCGATCTACAGTGGGTGTGCACTAAACATCATTGGAATAACGTACTAATCTACAATATAACAAATGCGTCAAAATATCAATTTAATCTTATCAATCTATATGAACGTTTGCCAAAATATAGTGTGTTCGATCGTAGATAATTCTCTGGACAACTAATAATTGCTAACAACTAATAATCCCTAATTAACATGGACTGACAAGCACAGTTGTTTTATAAAAAAAAATCCGTTAGTTTTGTAAGTAACGCGCCATCTCTTAACGATTTTACTTGTACATACAGCACCATCTGTGAAAAAATGTTCTTACTATTGTACGAATACAATTATTACTGTGTTCCAATGGAAACCATTTACAACTAGAGACAATCTTGTAAAAGTTACTAAAGACCGCTATTGTACCTTAAAAGTTACTAGAGACTGCTATTGTGCCTTTCCGGCATATTAACAACGTCAAAATGTGAATCATAATGTTTTATTGACTGAAAAAGGTGTAGAGTTTCTTTCTTTTATTTCTTGCATTTCCCCTTTTTTCTGTTCCAATATATGAGCATATGGCTTACTAGGCTGGAAAATCTTTCTCTCTTCGTGCTTTAGCTGTCATCTCCTTCCATGATTTGCCAAGTTGTTTGGCTTCAACGATGCAATCTTTGTTGTCTTGCATCACTAGTCGTGTTATGTCTGCATATTCCAGGTCATTGAGTTTACCTGTTAATTCCCACTGTATGCCATTAGGAGACGTAACATTCAATTTTCGCATTACATTACTCAATACGATCAAGAACAAAATTGATGAGAGAACGCATCATTGCCTTCCTCCTCGAGTGTTACAATATTTTTAACGATGTTTGCTTTTACATTGAACTCTGTTTTCTGCATACCGATATACATTTCTTGAATGTTTTCTTTGCGATGCCCCGTCACTCTCGTGATGGCGAAAATAGCGTGCTTGATATAGTATTCGGTGGTGTCGGGCTCGTTTCCCGGTGGTGACCAAAATCACGATTGGATGTTTTTAACGTGTAAGTGTATGTGGGTTGAACTTTGAATTCAAAACTCTCAAATCTATGTTATAGGATACGTATTACGATAGTTATTGTGGCCGGTGTAAATCAACCTATATTCGATGGAGATTATTAAACATCATAGAATGATAATCGATATACAAGGAAATCATTTGTTGCAACGTATGAACCAGATTTCCAGTAAAAAATGCATCTTCAATGAAAAACTCATTGAGAGTTCGATTTCCATAATTTACGGATGTATAAAAAATCGCAGCGACACATGACCACAGAAGGCTGTCAAAAATGCTACAGTACAGTTCCAGATTGTCAACCAATTCCATTCATCCAAAATCTTTCATTTTAATAGTGCCACTAAATACCAATAGAATAATGTATCGAATGCGCCCCCCTACATCGACGATGGACGTCCTCGGAAATATGATGTATTCGATCGTAGATAAAATGGTTCGGCCACCAAATTATTGCAATAGTCAGAGCCGTTGACATGATTGATTATATAGCAATATAAGAATATGAACGACCATTATCGAGTTAGTTGTTCAAGAACTCACTTCGTATAGGAATTTTCGGAATAGGAAAATAGACTTTCTTCGCTTATATGTGACCTTGTTATATATGACAAACAAGAACTGGTGCTTTATGTAAAAAAACGTTTTTGGTAACTGACGCGACATCTACTTGTGGATGTAGCATTATCTGTGAAAAAATTCTTAAAGTCTACTAGGTTGACCACCCCACCAGAGGGAGTCTTCAACTTTGTAGAACTTCAGTTTTTATCTCTTTCCATGATTTATCAAATTATTCTGATTTAGCTAGAATTGTCCTCTTCCATGTCATAGCTAGTCTTTCTACTTTCATTTTCACTTGTGGGTGTCTGTCCAATGACAATCTCGTTTATACATCGCCACTTAAGTTTCTTTATTTCAATCCGAATTTCTATACATCTCAATGTTAGTTAAGTTGTTAGGTCAGAACCATTACAGTTTACGAACACTTGTAATTTCTTTCATTCTTTTCTGTGTATTCGAAGAATTCAAGACTTTATGTAACATGTTGATTGTAGGTCTGGATTTATTCAAGCGTTTGTTTATGTCTTCCTCTGTCCTATCCCACACAATGCGGAACAGCATTGGCGACCGTACGCATCCTTGGATTATTCTTCTGTGTTGTAGTACTTCTCATTTGGTTTGCCTGTATATTAAATTCAGGTTCCAGCATCCCAATAGATTTCTTGTATAAGTTCAATCAACTGCTTTGAGATGTCCATTTCATAACGAGTCTGCCATACAGGGACGAATGCCACTCACTGGTTTGTTCAGATGATGTTGATGATGAAGTTGATGTTAACAGTGCAACTTTTGTTTAAAAAAATTATTCAAGCGTCGAACAGTTTTTGGTGAGCTTCAGTCAGAAAATGGATTTGAAACTGATGCTGTCGCGTTGTTTAAAAAAACGATAACGTACACGGCAAATTCGTAAATCATTTGAAAGGTTTAAATGTGAGCTGGAAATGTTTTGTGAAAGGTTTAAATGTAGCCTTTGTTAATCATCCCTTATAGTGGATGTTTGTAATTTTGCACTCGTGTAGTGCTTGCATTTGTCGTATTACTGTTGCCTCTTCAGCAGACTTGAGAATATTTCTAGAGTATTTTGTTGGTAAATTTGTAAAATATACTGACGGTGTTCCTCAATCTCTTTACATGAATAATAACCAATCTAATTATTCTGTTCTGATTATAATATTGGTGGCCGAATACTTCCATTGCAGTCTTGATGTCCTTCGGCAGTTCAAATTTTGTGCTATTCTGATAGTTGCATTTCTATGGAGATGGAGTTGGAGCGTGTCATTGAAGATATTTCTTGTTGCCGTATCTTTCAATAGGCTTTAAAAGTATTTTTTTTGTTGGGTGGCTGCTACCGCACACTTAGGCCGGCGACGGTCCGTTTTGATACCACTATATACGGCTATAAGTTCGATTTACGTAGAACCATCTGCGCATTGCATAGCTTCATGTCAGCCTATAGTATACCGACATGGACGATGGGACGGCCCATGGATTCTAATCGCAACAGGGGATCCAGATGTGTCAATTCATAACACCGATCGCACCGCCCAATCGATCGATGGTGAAAAATCTCTTTTTGCATCTTGCCCCTATCGGGATTCGAACCCGGTACCTACTTCATACAACTGCTGCATTTTCACCACTGCGCCACCTGGGTGGGTTTAAAAGCATAACAAATTGTAAAATCGAACTAGAGCATAAAATACACCCTGTTTATGATGGCAGACTGGTTCGAAATAAAATTAACTCATCATAGAAAGCGAGCATTTGCAGCTTTCACTGTAGAATCGTTGATTTCAAGTCGTTGAGTCCAAACGGTGATGGATTCTAATGATTTGGACTAAAAGACACCTGCTTCTCATTGAGAAACGTATTTTCCGAAGATAAGGCCCTGTGAGTTGGGGCCATCCATGTTTCGTCAATATCTCAAACGAAACATGAGATCCATAGAATACCACCACAGTATCCAGAGCTTGTCGTAGGAGGCGACTAAATCTGCTTGAATCGCTGGGCTAAAAAAAAAGTGAAAATGTTAAAAATGTCAACAAAAATAAAAAAATCGGATACCGCCAAAACAACAAAAAAAGGAACCCTCACTTAAGTACCCGGACACGAGATTAAGGATCGGCACATGGAACGTGCGGTCATTAAGAAAACCTGGCGCGTTGGACGGCCTTATCACATGCATGAAAGAGTATCCGGTGGAACTCGTAGCTCTCCAAGAAACTCGATGGCCTAAAAGTGGAGACCATGTGTCCCAGAGCTATACGTTGCTACACAGTAGAGATGACCTCGGAAATCTTAGGGTTGGGTTTCTCATTGGGCCACAGGTTGAAAAGGCTGTACTGGACTTTGAAGCAGTCGATAATTGAATGTGTAAACTTCGCTTGCGCATGAGATTAGTCAACCTCAATTGTCAATTGTCTGTGTGCATGCGCCCACTGATGTAGCCAAACTTCAAGATAAGGACTAATTTTACAATAATTTGGATAATCTGATGGACCCGAGCACGATGTCAGATTGATGATTGGTGACTTTAATGCTAGAGCTGGCAGAAATCAGACCGACTTATGCGATAATATAGGTCCGTACTCCCGACACGAAACTGCGACCGAAAATTTCACATTCTTTCCTCATAAAAACATTCATTTGGAAACATGGACACATCCACGTAAAACATTCCGAAACCAAATTGACCATGTGTTGATTTCAAAAGGGCGGGCTCGGGTTGTCCAAGACGTGAGATCGTATCGGTCGTCAACCAAATTCGTAGGCAGTGATCATTAATGCAAATTCCTGATATCGTGCATAAAATCAAAGGACAGCGAGTACGCTGGCTCGGACAAGTTCTGCGCGCTGGTTCGAACCGAATGATACAGCGAACCTTTAAGGGAAAACCGCCTTTCAGTAGGTGAAGAGGTCGTTGTCGGCGACGATGGCTTCACGGCGTAGAGAGCGATCTGGCATCTTCAAACTGTCTACAGTGGTTTGAAGAGCTAGCTCGTGATCGAAATCGATGGAGTCAGATTATGATGTTCATATATCTTCATATATGGAATACCGACCTGAAGCATAAAACACGCCCTGTTTATGATGACAGCCTGGTTCGAAATAAAATTAACTCCTCATAGAAAGCGAGCTATTTAAGAATTCATTATAGAATCGTAGATTTCAACTCGTTGAGTCCAAACGGTGATGGATTCTAATAATTTGGACAAAAAGACACCTGCTTCCCATTGAGAATCGTATTTTCAGGCGATATACCACTAAAGGTGGTTTCCAGCTCGGATACAACAGTAGTTCATTACTTCGTACTTTTGTACAGCCCATTAGACATTAACATATATACATAAAGCTAATGTATAATCTATAACAGCAACACAGTAATAAACTTTTCTTATGTACTTAAGACTTTTGTTTGCTTTATTGTTGGTTTGGTAATAAAATCGAGGAGCTACAAGTATTTATGCTCGAATGTATATTAAAAATATACGGGCATTACATATTTACGATTCGGGATTCACTCCCGAAATGATTTGTTTTCGTTTAGTATATTGGTTTTGCTACCAACAAACTGATTGAAAATATGTATTCGTTATGGAATTTCCAACCTTTGTGTATGTTTCGAAGAAAAATGAGATTTTCTTTATTGTACTCGACGAGCGCATATACACCATGTACTGGTTGGATCTGAGTAGATAGAAAAATGTAAATTTGTTTGGTTTGGTAGATAAAATTTATGCTTTTCTGTGTTGTAACAACACACAAAACTTTTCGTTATTTTTTTTATGATTATTATGTAATAATTTTTATGGGAAAATTGATAATTTTGTTTCTCCTATTTTATGATACACGAGCAGCAGCATCAACAACGGTACCAACAACAATCGAACATAAAATAGAAAATTTATAAAATGAAATTGGGAAAAATTCATCAACATTTTTATTTGTTTGCAGAATGTATCTTCGTTCGCCTGTTTTATCTCACTTTGGTACCGCCAAACTTTTTTTTTGTTTTTCACGAAATGTGTGTACTCGTATATACAGTCAAAGTTTTGATCTTCAACTTTTTGATATCTTATCTGATATAATTGAATGTATTTTGCTCTTAACGAACATTGTATATGTGTTGATGGTATAATATGTGTTTGATGGTGGCGACCATTGTCTTTGTGTATCGCCGTTAACCTTCCTAACAACTAATGTAATCCAATTACAATGTTGCTCTCGCTTTTTGGTAATAGAAAATTTGTAAAAAGCTTTTTTGATAAGCAAGGCACATGACGTTTGTGCGAACGGAATAAAAACGTAATCAAATAAATTTAATTTATTATAAACGAAATTAAATTAGATAAAAATAATTTGTCAACATACAATTGGCATGAATATATTAATATACTTGGCAGATTCAAAAGCTCACCCTCGAAAGTTTCCCACTATTCAGAAGAATTTGAACCTATATAGAATTATTTAAGTAAGAGTCAATGTACTGTGTGAGAATTCATGAGTATATAAACTTTCCAGTCTAGTTTGTTGTTCAAGATGTTAAGCTGTTACAAGTCACAAGCTGTTGCCTGTTACCAGTGTTAACCTTCAAACGTGCAAACACGTCCCATCTTCCATGTCAGTATTATAGACTGGCATAAAGCTATGCAATGTGCAGATGGTTAGGTAAAATCGGACCTATAACCGTACATCCTCGATTTGGATGCAAAGCGTAAAGTAAGGACGTAAATGAGCGAACGAAGAGTTGGGAGTGCATTGAGCCCCAAAACAGATTGCATAGTAATAAAAAAAACATCATTCGCAAGCTGCAACCTTAAAATCTTGTCCCTCCATGGTACTGTACCAATTTCCAAATAATTGATGACAAAAATCGACTGGTGATGTTTCTCTACTTAAAAATCTGCTGGCAGAAGAACCATCTAAATGAACCGTATTATTACGATTTTCCCTAGTAGGGATTCCAACCATACCAAGCTTCGACACTGGATTGTGAATAAAATACTATTTCCTTGATTTCACCAAAGTTTATTATTTATTACCACAACTAGCTTTTACACCATTACTTTTTCTCTAATACTGTTTGTTCCCGTATTTATATACTCAATTGGCCTTCTTCTAGGTCATAGTAGAAGTTTCCATTTGTTTATTATTTTGCCTGTATTCTGCGTTCATGCTGCTTTTCAATTACAAGCATTTTGTTATTCTATTGAATCAGAGATGTCGCCCACGTCCGTTACACCACCCACCGCGCAAACCTGTTCGTCCTGAACAGGATCCAATTCGGTTCCTCTATAGAGAGCCAAACTTTCCAAATACACAAACTTTGATTAGATCATTAACCCTTGTAATCACCAATACTGTATTTTTGGTGATGAGCCTCTCTTTTGCGTTGTAAGTTGTGACCAAAACCAAAACTTCCTAACAGAAGTCCTTTTAACCAATTCGTATAGTCACTTCCTTCTTTCCCTTGATTTCGGCTCCATCACCGATTGTTGTTTGCAGTTTGAATCCTCCAATTGTATGAAGTTCATTTTTTACTACTCTCTTCTATAACACAGGCTCTTTAATTGATTTCTCCATTTAACGTTAAGCCATCACCACCTCGTGTCAATCGTGGAACAGAGATAGATGTCATGCCTGATTTGGTTGGAGAAGTTTAATTTCTTCCTTTACGATTTTCTTGTTTACTCTTTGGAATCTTACAGGACTCTCCTTCTCTTCTGATTCCTTGTCTTCTTTTTGTGTATTCGGGAGCAATAGTGTAATTTGTGATATGCACCAATCGCTATATGTCTGCAGTTCCTGTAGCGTTTCTCCGATTCTTTGTGATCGACATTTGAGTTGCATCCTGTATGTGATCAGCACCTCACTTGTGATCAGCACCATATTTTCGTTCTAGCATGATTTTATATACCCGCGTTCGGATTCTGAAACAATCTGTAACATATCTGCTGCACCACATTTTAACGCCAATTTAAGAGCTGGAACCTTTTGCACCAATTGTTTCTTAATGCTGCCGTTTTGAATTGTAATTTGATAATGTCGTTGTTCCGTTGAATGTCGATGGCTTCAATTTAAAACCACAGACTGATTTTATAATTTGACTTGTACCGCCATTATTTTCAATATCCATAACTTCCTTCATAAGTTTTAAAAACCTTTGATCAATCATTTCAAGGAACTTCTCATTCGCTTCGGATATAAAATGGTGCTGAATTTTCACTCGTTGTTCCAACCTTTCTAACACCAGATTGTGATATTCCTTTTGTTCGATCATCATGGTTCCTTGTCCGGCTACCATTTCGTATTTTAAATTATCTTGTCCGGTTTTCTTAATAAATTCCTTGTTACTTCCAGTCGATTGTGGCTGCTACAGCGCACTTAGACTGGCGACGGCCCATTGTAATACAACAGAATCTTACGTCCCTTTTACCTTGAGAATCAGTTTGATCTACTTATGTAGCGTGATAAATCTCGCACCTTACAATTTTTGAGATCAGACAGTCCATTAAGAAGTTACCCATATATTAATGTCTTTTGTAAATATTCATATCTTAGGAGGTGAACTATACCGTCTTTTTCCCCTCCTCGTCCATACAGCTTCTGCAAAAATTATTTGCTTCTAGTCCTAGCTTCCTCGCATGTTCTCCGAGTAGGCAGTGTCTTGTGAGTAACCCCTAGATTGTTTTGAGTTCACGTCTTCGCAGCGAGATCAGTGTCTTTGAGCGCTTTGGCCAGGCTTGCCTTGCTTCACTACATGAGAAGGTGTTCGTCCAATTTTCTGTTGCTGAATCTATTGCCTTGTTGCTAAGCACAGTCTTGAATGCATTAATGGGCCTCCTCAACTTTGACCTTTCCGGTAGCAGTTGGAGAGTTATACTCTTCCTCGGTAGTTCGTCCTGCCTGCAGCACGCCATGACGTCCGAGTGGCCAGGAATCCAGCCTATCTGAATGTTGAAATGCTGTTCATCTCATTCAGAGGCAAGTGACAACACAACGCCACTCTAGACGCCAGAGAAACAGAATCCAGTGACTTGATTGCCACCTGACTGCCCCCATAGACACATTATGTCTCAACCAATTCAGGCCTTCTCAATCGCAACTTTCAATTTATCACAGTAGACTCTTGAGGGACAGGTAGTTCGAAATCTTTTCTTGAAGCACAAAGTTTATGTAATGTAGTCTAGATTCGACAGTTCCTACTTTAGTGGTCTAATTATCGTCGAGTGTCCTGTCTGAAGACATTTCCACTGAGATATGGTTGATAGTCGAGTGGTGGTAGTCGCCGCCATCTGCTTACCATAAATATCGACGGGGAGAAGGTGAATCACACAAAGTTTATGTAATGTAGTCTAGATTCGACAGTTCCTACTTTAGTGGTCTAATTATCGTCGAGTGTCCTGTCTGAAGACATTTCCACTGAGATATGGTTGATAGTCGAGTGGTGGTAGTCGCCGCCATCTGCTTACCATAAATATCGACGGGGAGAAGGTGAATCAAGGCACGTGTAGGTGTTGTCCTCAGCGCCCCGCTAGTAAGCATGTAGGCCGTTCTTTGCACCTTCTCGATCCCCTTTTTGTACGGTACTTTATCAAAAGCCGGTCGCCACACGTCTCTCCATACATAAGGTCTTACTACGGAAGTGAATAGCCAGTGTACCAGCTCCGGTTTCAGGCCATGTTTATTGTTTCCAAAATTGTTGGCTTCCAACTTACTGTCCCAGACTACGCCTAAAAATCTTGCTCTGTCAGTAAAAGCTAGTCTCGTGCCTTTTAAGAGAGGTGGATCTACTACCGGGATCTTACATTTTCATGTACATAGTACCAGTTCGGTTTTGGACGAGCTAATTGCCGCAGTCCACATATGATGGCCCACCTCGTACTGATTAGGAGGGCATTTTGGATTACTTTCTTCACCGTGCTTAAATATTTCCGAGAGACAGCTTATTTGGGATAGTATCCTATTCTGGGTGATGCTTTTGGAATTATGACCCAAAAAGGTGCCGCTCATTTCGAAAGTCAACTCAAAAACAGTACACAATGAGAAATATTTATAGGATCTGGTACGAAACATACCTCAATTCACCACAAAATTGACGGCATTAGGACTCCAACATGATTAAAAGATGAAATCACCAACCATGATGATTCCTGTTGGAGACGACGACACGAGTCTGGGACACATTTACGAAATGTTTATAGTGCACTCAAGAAAGCACATCCTCTTGGTCGTTCAAATGTATACAGACTCCATGTAAAATGGTTAACGGGTGATTACACGTGGGAGCATATCAGTCTCAACGACATCACTCTTTCTGTATTGTTGCTATATCGATCGAAATATTAGATCTACCCGTACCAATTGTGTGGCTTTTGTGATATAAGACGGTAAAAGACGTATCTCACGTGAAGATCAGTTATAAGTGGATGGATGATTGTTTTAGAATAACCTTAAATAGATGAAACCTTCTTGATAACAGCTTGATTGGTTTTCGAGACTAGAAGACATGGAGCTTTGGAGGACTGAACTTTTTCTCAATTTGAGCTTTAGCACAGAAATAAATCTTATTGTCTTTTTTATGTTTCTTAGTAACCTGCTTAGAACCGAACCTGTTTGACTTGTGCGTCTTTAAATCTGGTTAGGTCGCCAATAAAATGTCTGTCCTTACACTACTAAGGGCTTTTAAAAGAACAAGTCTTTACCCGCCAATACCAGGATTTCAAAATAGTCAAGTCATGCCTAAAAGCTGCAAGCCCTCCCACTACCTGAAAACCAGGTCCTGCACATGGCACACATACAAGTTAAACCATAAATGAACAATTAAATGTTTACGTGGTTCGTGATATATTGTGGTGTTGTTGCAAACTCAAAGCCGGTGGTTCCACTGTAATCGTTTCATTGCCTTCATTATTGCAATATGCTAGTATCCATTTGTAGGAGACAATCGATTGGTATGTTGTTGCTCAGCAAGCCTGGGTTACCATGAATCTTGCAATTAATCATTACCATCCATTACCAGACACAAGCATAGACCAGACACAATATAGATCTCTCTTTCAATGACGAATCTACTCTTTCTAGTCAAGCATTAACATATTGAAAGGATGCTGAAGGTAACTTTTTTCAATCTCTCTAATTGGCTAGCCGACAATGACAGATAAAACTAAGAAAGAATTGGTATTAAAATGCACGCCAGTTCCACTTGTCATAAACTTGTAACACTTTCCATTTTGAAATTCTCAACCAGACGAAAACTTTATTTAAATTCCTAACCGTGGGTAACCACTTAACCAGATTGATCACCTGAGTTTCAGAACGTATACATTTTTACACAACAAGACGAAAATCTTAAGATGATTTATATTTTCTTCTTTATAACTAGAATCCACTTTAACTAATATCCATTGTGATGTGGCTCAAACTTATGGTATCAAACAATAAATATTCTTTCTTAGCGCGCGCACACACACATACACAAATACATCATTTTTATATATAAGAAAGTTTTAAGTAACACTTAAAAAATAGAAAAACCAGATTGTAGACTGATTTATTGTTTGATGTAAGACTTTTTTTTTGTTATTCTACCCCGGTTGTGACGGTTTCATCCACCACCGCCAGAGTAAAAAACTGCTCTGCATCAATAAATCCGGAATGTTGCATAATACTGACTGCTTTTCTTGGTTGGATGTGTATGTTAGTGTGTGTGTGTACGCTTCCAAAATTCTTAACTTTTTTACTTACTTGTACACGTTCTTCATATATTCATTTAGACGAGGATACACACACACCACCACTATGTGTATGTAAGTAGATGAAAAGTTTTTTGTTGGTTTTTCCTTTAGACATAATCTGTTCGGTATACAGTGAAAACGTAGACAAAAAAAAACGAAAAAGTTTTCTTTCGAAATACTTTTCTATACTTGGTGTGTGTCGTGGTTATTGCTGGAAGGAAATACACGAAATGATTGATTAGAATATTTTCGTCTTCATCGTTTCTAATGAGATAATCTAATTATTTTGTTTTACAACACCGCACACCAACATTGAAAAAGGTTAATGAATGCTAATCACTTGATTTCGATTTGATTTTTAATTTGCGTTTGATTAGCTTCAAGAATGTGTGTGTGAGCGTGATAACTAATTATGCGAGGTAAGTAGGCATAAACTGTATAGGTTTCCGTTTAACTAGTAATCTGACGCGAAATCTTTTGGGAGTTTTTGTTTTTACAGGCCATTGTTGGCCTGAACCGTGTCAACAATCTGACGCCATTAGTTTCGATTACAAATCAGTTGGAGTTAGTGACCTCTTCGACTACCGAAAGGTAGCTCTCCCTTAAGATCAATGTATCATTTCACCCGAATCAGCACGCAGAACGTGATCGAGCCCGCGTACTCGTTATCCTTAGAATGTCCTTTGTACTCATCCATCAAGGTCTAACTCTCACATGAACATGAGAAAAGTATCGGGGACAGCCTATCTTCTTGTCGAACACTAGAAGTCATTGCAAAAATTCTTGATACCCTGTTCTCAAGTTTGGCACAGCATTGTGACTGCGTTCCAGTCTTTTTCCACAGATGTACGTATTTGTTTGGTATTCCTAAATATTTAAGCGCATACCATATAGGATTTATCTGAAAAAACCTGGTGGCTTGCTTGAAAACTGGAAACACCTGGTGTACATCGCGAGATGTTTCAAAGTACTTGGAAAGAATTACCCGTGCCGATAAGTGACTGGCCAATTTGAAAGAAATCCTTCTTGGTAGACACCGATAATTTCCTCCTAAGATAATGTAATATGAGCAAAGTGCGACCACTTACCATTCTTCGAGCATAGCTTCATTTCCTCTTACAGAATAAGGTCAAAATGACAGTTTGAAAATATTTACGCAATGTATCGAGTACTGCATGGATGTCAATAAAGAGTTTGCCAACATTATCCCGAATAGCAATTGACCAAGATATTAAGGTAATGAGTAATGCAGTGACTCTTTAAAAAAACCACGCGAATAGTGCTCACTGAAGACACTCCTCATCAATCCAATCAGTTTTGGAGTTAGTTTTTACTAAAACGAGAGTTATAACGAGAGTGTGCTGGGAGTCATCGTCCACTGAGGTTTTCTTGATACTTTCGTTGCGTTTCTTCATTGATAAGATCTTTAAAGAAGAATCGCGTTATGGATATTCCCTTATCCTCCTTGACTTGTACGATAGTCTCCATCGCAGCCAAATAGTTGTTACTATGTGAGTTTTGTGAAAGACGATCTCAGTCTTGGACAACCCTGATAAATGCCAATCAGATTATCAAAATTATTGTAAAATTAGTTTTAATCTTAAAGTTGCCTTCCTTCACTGAGCGCATGTATACACAGATAATTAGACAGGATACTTACGCAAACGTAGCTTATATATTCGATTATCGACTGTCTGGATGTCCAACGCAGTCTATTTTAACTGTTGCTTATTGTAGAATTCAACTCCAACTCAGAGGTCATGTCCACTGGGTAGCAATGTAGAGCCTTTAGACAAATGGTGTCCACTTTGAGGACATCGAATTTCTTGAAGAGCCACAAGTTCCAACCATTACTCTTTTTTTACGGTTTTTATAGGGCCCGTATTGTGTGAACAATCTAACTCCATCGGTTTCAATCACGAGCCAGATCTTCAAAATTTGGAAAGCAACCAGAAGACGCCAGATCGATCTCTAGCACAGGAATCATCGTCTCAGCCTCATCACTTACCAAAAGTCGGCTCTCCTGATCTCGTGTTTGAACAGAAAATTCCCGATCTCGTGGTAGAACAGATCTCAGTATGTCCCATCAACGTCACAATTTGGGCCATATATCACTAGCATGACCCTTCTCTCGATTGTTACGTGCAACCTTTCGTTCTCATCCGTCAAGGTCCAACTCTTACATCCATACATGGAAAAGGGTCTGATAAACACTCTGTACAGTTTCAGCTTATCCGCATATAGAAGATATTTTGATTTCAGCATTGGACGTAGAGGATATAAAGCCTGATTGCCAGCGGGAAAGCGTTAGCTTGATATCCTCTCTCACACTGTTATCCACATTGGTATACTTGAATCTTATTGCTCCTTTAAACTTGATGTTACCACTACTGAGACCATTTGCGCCTTGGTCTCAAAAACCAGAGATCAGATATTTTGTTTTGGACCGGTTGATTTTGAGACTTACGAAAGCTGAAAACTGTTCCAGTGGATCAAGTATCTCTTTCCTCTCTTTCCATTTGTTTGGTATTCCCAAATATTCAAGCGCATACCATAGCCTCTCTAGATTGATCGAGTCATAGACTTGCTTGTCTAGGAACACCTGGAGTGTTAATCGCGAGATGTTTCGTAGTACTTGGAAAGAATCATTAGTAGAGAAACTCTTGATCAGTGACTGACCTATTTTGACGGAATCCTTCTTGGTAGTCACCGAACAGTGTCTATGCCTGAGGAGTAATTGTTCCCAATATAATGTATGACAGTAACTTGTATGCTATGCAAAGGAGAGCTATACCGCGATAATTCTTGCGCTTCCATCGAACACCCTTCTTCACCATTGGGTCACTTTCCATTCTCCAGACAAGGTCGAAAAGACAGTTCCACAAAGTTAGCCCTCCGAATATCAAGAGCTCTAAATTAATGCAATCAACTCCTGGCGAACGATTTTGCTTTAGTCTCTGCATGGCCATTGTGAATTCCTCATAGGATAGATCCTCAAATAAAAAATAAAATGCTATTGCTTTATCGTTGCGTTTCTTCATTTATCAGACCTTCACGTGAGAATTTTATTCAAGTCAAGGAGGACGGATATAAACGTTGTATATTCCCGTCCTCCTTGACTTGTACGAAAATTTCCATCGTAGATTTGCATTTACCAGCTAATGGTTACTGTCTACGAATTTTGTTGACGACCGATACGATCTCACGTCTTGGACGACCCGAGCCCGCCCTTTTGAAATCAACACATGGTCAATTTGGCTTCGGAATGTTTTACGTGGATGTCCATGTTTCCAAATGAATGTTTTTATGAGGAAAGAATGTGAAATTTTCGGTCGCAGTTTCGTGTCGGGGGTACGGACCTATATTATCGCATAAGTCGGTCTGATTTCTGCCAGCTCTAGCATTAAAGACGCCAGTCACCAATCTGACATCGTGCTCAGGTATAATGTTCATCAGATTATCCAAATTTTTGTTAAATGAGTCTTTATCTTGGGGTTAGCTTACATCAGTGGGGGCATGTACCCAGATAATTGAAAGGTTGGCTTATTTAACGTACATTTGTTTACCGACTGTGTGGAAGTCCAACGTACACTATTTGCCTTGTTGTTCAGTAAATAATCCAACACCAAGATTTCCTAGGTGTTCAATGTGTAGCAATGTAGAGTCTTGGGCCAAATGATCTCCACTTTTAGTCCATCAAGGTTTCTCAAGTAACTGCACGTTCCACGTGTCGATCCCATGATCAAGTACTTAAGTGAGAGTTCGTTGTTATGCTAGCGGTATCCGACAAACTCTGATTACTGTGGTTATACTTTATGAGTCTTAATCCGTTCGAAATATTTACGAAACACGGTCGCCCCCACCCACAGGGCGCGATTCTTAATGTTACAAAATTGAAAATGAAAATTAAAAATTCATAAGATGCAATGCATACGAGTATGTAATATACTGTGTGTATACTGTGTATACTGTATACAGTTGTGTACATATTGTATACTGTGTGTATACAGTATACTGTGTGTTCTTTTCAACATTCTTAAATATGTTATTGTTAAACGACGACGACGACGACGACGATGTTGGAAACGTATTGTTATCATAATTTTATCCTATTTTGCTATTAAGATATGGGGCTCGTATGTACCAGTATGTACATATGTACAAAGCACATAAGAAAATTTATTGTTTTCCTATGCTAACGAACATACGAGTACATACCCATAGTGAAATGAATACAATAACTGAAAACATCTTGATGTCTTGTTGTTGTTGAACAATATAAAATGGTAAACCCACCCACCAACCGACCGACCGCTTTACTTATTTAACCGAACCGTTTTTATTAAATAAAATAAATTTTGATTTGTTATCCTATAGACGCGAGTGTTTATATAAGGAATGCATTTGTGCTCTGAAAGTGCTAACGATTTGTGCTACATCGGAATTTTAAGTATGGTGTTGTTGGCACACTAATATGTGTTACATCGCGTATGTGGATTTGCATTGTGAAATTAAATTGTGGCATACGAGGACAACAAATTTATGGCAACCGTATGTATATTTAATGATTGTAGTTTACCACCATATACTAGTATAACCACGGCTGTTACATATTAAGAATAATAATTGCAAGGGTATTGTTATCATGTCATCTTGAATCATTATTTATCACTGGTGGGTGGGGTATCACTAATCTCGTGCACACAATTTATCACACTTCACTTATTCTACTTTTTATCCAAAACTGGTCGCTGGTGGGCACTAGGTTTTTTTTATCTCTACAATGTGGTTCGGGGCTCGAGGCACTTCCAACACTTTCACGGTTCGCGGTATTTACGTCCTATACGGCTATAGGTCCGATTTACGTAGAACGGTCAGCACATTGCATAGCTCCATGACAGCCTTTAGTACTGACATGGAAGATGGGTTGGCCCATGAATTCTGCACCCCAACAGGGGGTCATAGATGTGTTCATTCACACCAACGATCGTAATCGTATGGTGAAAAATCCGTTTTGCATTCTGCCCTTATCAGGATTCGAACCCGGTACCTCCCGCCCCAACTGACGCAGCTTAAACCACCGCGCCACCTAGGCGGTTAGTCTTTACTTTAACCACTGTAACACCCAGGATAGTGTCTATACCAATGGTAACTCACTGGTTGATTGGCACATTTGTACATATAAAGTCTTATCTTGTTCCTCGTCCGTTAACTAGTTTTCAAGGTGAAAGCAACTATCATTACCGCTTGAGGCTTCCAGAAATAAAGTGACATCTCTGACTCTCCAATATTGAACTATATAAATTGAATTCAAACCTGCCTCACTTTTGGCCATTACTACATATATCTCGTGTCTTAATCGCTTGACCATTGACGCTAAACCACTTTAAAGGAAATGAGATCAATAAAATTGAACTGGAATCGACCATTTTCTAGACAGATAAAACGCACAGTCAATTATACAAAGTTCCAAACATATATCATTCTGAAAACTGATAAATCAATAGACTCTCCAGATAGTCAAATATGCAGCTGCCTGGAGAAGCAAAATTGGCATTAGTGTTCAGCTTCATATCTCGTAAATTAATAAGTGATCCTGTTAACTCGCCTCGGTGACCACGGGGCAGGTACCTTACTGTACGTTAATTGGTTAGTTCCGTTAAACCACGGTGCTAAATAACTGGGTCAGGTTACAATGTCAACTGTACCGTGCTGATGTCAACTGTACCAAGCAGTTTAGGGTCCGATCTAAAAACTAGCTCAATCGTGGAATATCATGAAGTGAATAGTATAAAGGAATCGAGAATAGCGTAGCCATGCAAAGGTGTGCCGAGCTTCCACGACCGACCCACAGAGGTATTAACATGTTAACGATGTCAGGTGAATGGGTGAATCTTTACATACATCCCGATGTTCTGAAACGATTTACTCTGTTTTTTATACAGTAATTCTGTAAACATCTATAAAATTTGATGCCTTCTGCATCAATGATATCCTTGCAAATATATCCTTGGTGTGAAAGGGACTTAACAATAACATATTATGTAAGTGATGGGTAGTGATAAATATCCTTTAAACACAATTTTGACATATAGACAATAACAGTGAAGACATATTTTTGTTATCGTTATATTCTAATCAGTCTTTTTTGAATTTCACCATACCACACTCTATCGCAACGATATGACACCAACAGGGTTTAATATTTTGGCTAACAGTCACTTGCTCTTACATATCTCCATCCTTGCTCTTACATATTGTTGATACAGTTCTCAAGTCTTATATTCATATGTAGGCTCATCTAGGCTCAACTTGTCTTTACTTCATATGCCGTGCACCTTTCATTCGTAAAGATCTTCGAATTTTCTCGAACCATCATAATATACCAACCTTCTCCTGTCCTTTTCCGCAGAAGCTAAAGCCTTATTACTCGACCTTTAAATAACTCACCGTGCAGTTTCCATAGGTGTCTGAGTGATCAGATTGTATGGATCTTGAACTACCTTGCTACTTCGTTAGCAAATAATAGGCATAGTATGAAACTAAGGGTCTCCAGCTGGTGCATTGCTATCAGCTGCTATATTGAACTCTTCACTCCTTTGTCCTGCTTCTGTAGTTGAAGTGACATTATGTTAAGTTTTAGCCCAGGTCTTTGGTCCATGGCTATCCGGCTGAATCAATTTTATGTCAAGCCACCCTTGAATATATAATTTCACCAAGTAATCAATTATGGTAGGTGGATAGAGCACTAAACCAATCAAACAAACCAGATTACCAAATTGTGTTGATTATTGCCCCATTCGAATTTTTGAGAGTTTTTGGAAATAGTACCTGGTCAAATTATCAGTTATACATGATTCAAAGCATGGTCAATGGGTTAAAGGGTAACCCCAAGTTCTATAAACTCAAGAAATGGTATCAAAGGTATGATATAGTTAGTGTACTGCGTGTTCTCTAAGAAGTATTAATAATATCGGTTTGCAGTTCAGTTGATAAGATAACTTGAACACAATTCTCTTTCTCATTGCATATTGGGTGAGGCAAGAGTACCGGTACCATTTTGATTGTCTATAAGTAGGTTTGGTTTTGATAAAAGGTTTATTTGGTCTTTACCTTTTTTTTCGTTATGGTTGTAAAATTTTATCGGCTTAATGGTGACCGCGATTCACTATGCAACTTTCGGCTTTTTTTAGGCATTGTTCATGACATCCAGCAACATTTCATGCTGAATTTCTTCAATTTCGTGACGATTATTGTCTTTAAGATGTTGAATCGTTTGGAGCTTATTCGCATATAATTTTGATAATAAAACTTCTGGTGCTATTTCATCCGGAGATCTGGCTGGCCATGCTAAATCGCCATTTCGCGAAATTAGTCTTCGTGGAAAAACCTCATTCAATAATGGCCCCATGATGCTGAAACCACATGTCCTCTAGTCCTTGCTTTTCCATTTCAGGCACAAGGAAGTTTCAAATCATGTCTTGGTACAGATCTGTTCCAGTCTTGGGATCATGTTCGGCAGTAACAGTAACTTCAACACCTTGGTCATTTTCAAAAAAATAGGGACCAATGATGTTTAGCAGCATGAATATACCACACCATACAGTTGTTTTAAGTGGATGCAATGATGTTTGATGAATGAATGTAGAATTCTTTGTTCCCCAAAACCGACTGTTCTGTTTATTGACGTGACCACTGAGATGAAAATGGGCTTCATCGCTAATTATCAATTTAGACGAAAAATCTTCAATTTCACCAAACATCCTTAAGATTGGATTACTGTATTCAATTCGTTGATCACGATCAGTCGGCAGCAATTTTTGAGCTAATTGAATTTTGTACGGGAGCAGTTTCAAATCAGTTGTCAAAATTCACCTTAAACAGTCTGCAGAAATGTGTAACTGGGAACCACGTCTCCGAAATGATGTTTCTGGATACTCTGCAAAACTATCGCGAACCAGAGCAACATTTTCAGCGTTACGAGAGGTCTGTCTTCCGTCGTACCGTGCTGTCGAAAATTCGCGTGTAAACGATAAATTGTGGTTTTGTGAGTTTCTGGACGATAAGGATATTTTTGACGCAATTTCCGTTCAGTGGCAATAATGGAACGATTATTTTCAATAAATATTGTCACTATTTATGCTCGTTCTTGTGGCGTATATTAATTCATTGTAACATTGGGGCGTCTACACAACACAATGGTTAAAGCGAAACTGAGCTAAACGTAACATAACCAAGATAGCGCAATTAAAATGGTAGCGGGACGTTAACCCCACTCTGTATTTTCTAAAACCCCATAATTGATTTGTATAGTGACCATGTTCGCTGTACTGTCGTAGAGTTGGGTTATATACTAATCACAAACCCTCATAAGATAAATGAATTCTTCTTAGTTTCAGGTACCATCAATTGCTTAGAAAGCAAATAAACACAATTGATTCGCATGAATTGATCGCATCAATTTGAAAAATTGGCTAAGAGTCGCAAATGGAGGATTTTATTTTCTTTAAAAAACAAGACGTGATTTAACCACATATTGTAGGCAATACAACGAAAGAAGTCTGATTGAATTATCGAAGGCTCATATTAATGCCAAAATATATGTATTAGTGTCATCAGTTGTTAAGACTAGACCAAAAGCAGATGTTCTAGATATTATCCTTAAAACGCTTGCCTATAATCTTTCTTACATCATTTCGATCATTTCTCACCATTGCATAACCCCATAAGGTGTTGACCAAATTTATTTGTGTACAAATTTTAGTGGAAACTGCTGCTGCCTATTATAACAGGTGATTTGTAATACAGAAGCCAATCAGTCCCATTCCATTGTTGAATCTTACGATGCCCATGCACGTTTCAGATAGACTGCTGATCCGTTGTCCAATTATCGTTAAGGATCAATATTTGATTTTTTAATCTTTGAATCCTGGACTCTATTGTATCTTAGTCAATTCTTTTTGATTTTAGGATTCTAAATATTATAGTAAACTCATTTCTTGACATTAACTATGACATTAACTGTAAGAACTAAGATGAAAAAAACGATTTAAAATAAGAAGCATCATTTGGACAACAAAGCTATAGCGAAGAACCAGTCAAAAAACACAAAACCCTTATTTTCTTATCTAAATATAACTAATGCGTTTCCCATCATCTCGAGCTTGAATCTCACCGTTGGCAAAAATTAACATGTTCCGGGAGAATTAAAACGCGATTGCATGATGTGTTATGTTCATATATGTTCATTTTTCACCACCGATCGCACCGCCCAAACGATCGAATGTAAAAAACCCATTTTGCATCCTGCCTCGAATCGGATTCGAACCCGGTACCTCCCCGCTCCAACTGCCGCAGCTCTAACCACTGCGCCACCTGGGCAGTTATTATAAACCGTAAATTTTGATGACACTAGGATCATGAAAATCTGTATAGAAATCATTTTGGTAAGCCCAATCGTGGAATATGTTTATAGAAATATATTTTCAATAAGGTGGTAGACGCAAATATAATTATCACTGAGAATCGATTAGAATCAAACTCGCATAAAATTTAACGTTTGCGATGACATAAAACGTGCATGCAATATCACTCGTTTGTGTCTCGTGTTATATTCTGGTCGACCGCCCAGGTGGCACAGTGGTTAAAGCTGCGGTAGTTGGAGTAGAAGGTAACGGGTTCAAACCCCGATAGGAGCAAGATGCAAAAACGGATTTTTAACCATTGATCGTTCGGGCAGTGCGATCGGTGGTGTGAATAAACACATCTGGATCCCTTGTTGAGTTTAAAATCCATAGGCCGTCCTATCTTTCATGTCATTACTATAGGCTGACATGAAGCCATACATATAGTGGTATCACAATGGAACAATGGATAAAAAAATATTCTGGTCCCACCAAACGCAAATCATTGACTGCTTTCTGAAACAAATTGGCAATGCTCTGAATATTTTACTTCGCGAGGTAAAATCTCCACGACTTTTTGTATTTCGGATTCTTAGAACCACTTTGCTCTAACCTCTACATACATTAGGAAACCATTTCGGAAGTGGATTTCGATTGTCCATCTATCTCATTTTCCCTCCGCATCGAATAACGTTTTTGATCGGCTGGAGCGCTTTTTATCCTCGATGTCGAAATCGTAGTTTTTTATGATCCATTTTCACTATGGTGCAAAATGGTGGTTTGTTCACGTTGACCAGTTCTAATATCAGCACATATCACTACGGAAACATAATGTCGAGAACACGTCATATCAAAAATATGACGTGTTCTCGACATTATGTTTCCGTAGTGATATGTGCTGATATTAGAACTGGTCAACGTGAACAAACCACAACTTCTGATATAAATGTCAACTAAATGTGTGCCAGCGCCATCTATGTTTGAAACCCGGAGGGACATTTATTGAACCGTATGCGTACACCAACGACTTCGGAATCACAGTTGGTTAATATGTTCTGTCATAACGTCAAAAATGTTTTGTTAAAATTGAACAGTATATGATGTGATCATTTCCCTTCAAAAAATACAGATACAAAAATTCCAGTACAATCCAGTTACTTCCTTATAGACATCAAATGAGGTTGTTTGTTTGTTGTTTATCTTGCCCAAGATACTCCCAAACTCTTTGGCGGTTCGCTTATTTACGTCGTACCTTACGCGATTACTGCCAAATCAAGGACGTTCGGTTATAGGTCCGATTTACGTAGAACCACCTGCACATTTCATAGCTCAATGCCAGCCTTAAGTACTGGCATGGAAGATGGGTTGGTTCTGCATGAGTTCTTCACTTTCACCACCAGGGGGTTACAGATGTGTTCATTCAAACCACCGAGCGTAATTAGATGCGGAAAAATCCCTTTTGCATCTAACCCCAATCGTGATTCGAACCAATTACCTCCCACTTCAACTGCCGCAGCTTTAACCACTGTTCTTGTGTTCAAATCGATTTCCGATTATGAACAAAAACGAAATGCTTAACCAAATCAAACTAATAACAGTTTGCTCTTGCATTAAACCGGGATACAGAATTTGCATGAAAATCAAGTGTCGATTAAATCACATGAAAAATTATCCAAAGCACATACAATATTTAGTTTTTCCTTTATAATATTTTGTTTTTCCCCATTTTCTTCTTCCTATATATGTACTCGTATTTGTGTGTGTATACAGCCAAGAAAAATTGCTGACGTGTCTTAAATTCTATTTCACGGTTGTCTGAACAATAAACATGACCATTTTTGTGATCTGTATTCTTATTTCATATACATATACTGCTGGTTCGGTTCTTTGTTATATTCTTATATAGTTTATACCCACCCAACACTATACATTGTGTGGTAAGTTTATAGTTGGCAAATTGTTTAATGTATAAAATCTATCATGAACAAAATCTGTATATATCATGTATTTTGCCCTGAGATTTTTTTTCCCACCATCATCGGTCCAAAACCAATTTCCGCACAGACCTCAAAGTACATTTCGTAGCCGCAGTGTGTATATATTACACGATGGTTTCTCGTTTAACCAATATTTTCAATTTAAATATAATAAAATCAAAGTGTGAAATAAGAACAAACTTTGTTACATTTAAATTATCTGTAAAAGTTTTCCAATTTACCATTTTCCTTATTTTTTGTCTCTTTAGTTTTGTGAAAAATGTTTTATTGAACAAAAAAAAATTGTTTTAATTCAAATGTTAACAACTATATCTGGATGGATACACAAACCGATTTTCTCCGTAACAAAATTAGTTCCGAACGAGTTTTCTTATGGTGATGCTGCTCATCGTCAAGAAATTGCATGCAAGAGATTCATGTCCATGTTTTTCTTTTGTGTGCTCGATAATGGAAAACCAATGTATCCGACAAATACTTTATTTTTGTTTGCCGAGATGATGGAACACAATACTGCTGATATATAGTGACTCAAGCATCTGTATACGATTTTGCTGGTAAAGTTCGATTGCACTCATCGATTTGATATTATATGGGAAGACAAAAAATATATATTTTTTGTACGAGTAGAACGCGACAGCACAAATATTTATTTAAACTCGCGAATTCCATAATATCATGATTTTATATAAATAATTCAATTCAATTACGTCTATATGTAGCTATATATGTCTGTATGTGTGTGTGTATGGTAAAAAGTTATAACAAATAAATTCAATTAAATGGAAATTCTCGAAACCGGAGGAAAAATCATTCCATCACATCACATGTCATAATCAAACTTATTATTGATCAATCGATTTTTTGTGTTCACCATCTTCTTACCTGGTTTTTGTGAAGCACACACACACACACATATATACGTAAAATCAAATCATCTATCACTTGACGGGAAAAACAACCTCAGGAAAATTATAATAATAGTGTTATGGTAAAATTCAAAGATATACGAGGACAGGTATATATAGGAAACTGAAGGGGGGATGCAAAGCTATAAAGAATATGAATAAAATTTTCATATATCAAGTCGTACATTATACATATATATAATGATATGCGGGGTGAATGGAAAAGGAAGCTGGAAAATTATCGTTTTTTCCGAAAAAAAATAATAATAAACGATATGCAAATATGATTTGTTGCTTGGAAAATGGTTATCTTGAAACAAATACAAGTTCAAGAAGCATACAGTCATAAATTTTAATATTTTCGGTGACCAATCTTTATGAATTATTCCAACTCTTTGAATTATTTATTTCTCTATACCTGTTTAGTACAAGTACTAAAATTTGTATTTTTTCTAGTTTTGTTCATTGAGGCTGTATTTTGCTTGTTATAGATTTACTTTTGTCAATACCATCTCATTTAAAGCTGATTGAGATAGTCTAAGGTTTCTGTAACGAATGCTATATTCGAACTATTTGAATTATTTATTGCTCCATATATCTTTAGTACAAGTACTAAATTTTTTATTTATACTATTTCTATTCCATGATGCTGTATATTTTTGATCTTGTTTGATTTTAGGAGTCCATACCTTGAATTATTTATTGCTCCATGTATGTTTAGTACAAGTACTAAATTTTACTAGTAAAGTTTTACTAGTTTTGTTCATTGAGGCTGTATTTTTCGACCTTGTTCGATTTAACTAGTCCATTCTATCGCATTTGAAGCTTATTGAAGACAGTCTACGTTTTCTGAAACGATTGCTCTTTATCTTAAATAAATTCGTAGCATAATCCACGCTCACTCAATAGGATTTCGATCAGAGTACAAACTTCTCATCCAATAATTTATGACAACGTTTTCAACGTGTGGTTTGGTGATGTCATCGATTTATTTAAATTACAGTCCAATAAATATGGCGTATGAGCCAAAAAGTCTGCTAGACAGTATAGGTTACCGGTCGGCAGTTCAAGTACTATAGAAATTCCTGTCCAAAACATTTGTGAGTGGCCATTAAGTTAGCACCTTGGGAATATGACACATTGCATATATTATAGTTCCAATCTCTACTATTCTCTTTCACTTCCAAACTGACAATGCCCTTAAAAAATACGTAGTTCAACTATGAAACCGATATTTATGAAGAAAGAGATTTAAGTGTCTGGAATTTTTTGACGAACTATTGTAGTACTATTTTTAAACCGATCACTAATTGAACCTGAATTACTATCGGAGTCGAATTGCAAAGCGTCAGTATTAACCAAGATAGCTATCAATTAACAGAATGTGGAGTAGGTACATTGATTTCGGAATCATCTCTAGTAGAAATTCTGATCGTTCAGGGTATTTAGGAGCTAGGTTGTTATTAGTCTTTTGTTTCATAATATGCAGTTACGGTTTGTGCGATCACTCAATGCAAGCAATATTTGTAAGGTCAACTCTTTCTTCACATTCCAGGTACAGTTGATAATATCTCTGACGCACTGCATTTTAATGCTAAACTATTTGTAACATTTTACATTTTTTCGTTTAGTTTACAATCTTCCTTTTCGCCCATCAAACACGATTGTCTGGTTATTATTGTCTCTGCTAAGTTCTCTCTTGCTTTCTGCGCTGTAATCCGTTGACGTTATCATCAGATTTGCATCTTCATGTTCTATATTCAGCTTGCTAGTCTTAATTTTGTATTGATTCAGATTGGAAGCCTGTCTAGCATAATGATTGCGAGATTCTTTATTGTTGTGTTGAGCGGAAAGATATCTCCCCAGTTTGTGTATTATCTTAAATCATTAGTTCGGAAGAAATCGAAACTTTTAAACAATTTTTTATTTTAGTGGTATTTATAAGCTTGAAGTTGCAGGGTTTCAATATTTCGGCGATATTATTTTCTATCTGTCTGGCTGTCTGTCCCTATCTTTGAAATTTGTTTTGTGGTTCAAAGCACTCCCTACTCTTTCACGGTTCGCCTATTTATGTCGTACTTTAAGCGATAAGAACCTGCACATTGCTGAGCTTAACGCCAGCCTATAGTACTGACATGGAAAATGGGTGCGTCCATGGATTCCGCACTCCAACATAGATGTGTTCATTCACACCACCGATCGTAATCAGATGGTGAAAATTTTTGCATCCTGGCCGTATCGGGATTCGAACCCATTTGTTCGATGCTATTATTTTCTAGTGCTGTATAAGCGTAAATCACTTAAACTACCTGTTAATAGTTAAGTCATTGATAAATTACTAATATGTATCGTGCTGCTGTGTTTAAAATAACTCCTATTTCCACTGTCATTTGGGGTTGCTCTACAGTTAATAGTGCAATTTGAAACGACTGTCATCGGTTGTGGTTCTCACTATTTTAGCGGGAATTTCCATTTGTATCTCTGTAGTAGTTAAGTGTCGAAATCTACTATCGCTTATCAACAGCTATAGTTTCTGAAACAGAAGTCAGTATGCCACTTTTGATTGCGGTTTCTGACGGAATCCAATGCATTTTTATCCACGATGGTTGACAGTTTTGTATAACACAATAGGAATAATCTGTCTGTATAAAACCTTACGTTACAGCACCAAAGTAAAAATAAACTCGGTTAATGGGCAGACTAACAACTTTGTGGTATTCTGGAACCCTGATAAGCGGTTTCTTTCACAGAAATCAAAATAACCGAAGTTCAAAAACGTTGACTATGTCTATGAATCATCAACGAATAGCTCGGTCATGAATGATCAACCAATACCTGAATAAAGATCTGTTTATAAGCTCCTAAAGCTTCCCTCGATTTTATAGCATCCATCATTTTGAAATTTTGAACTTGTCTCTTACTGTATGATAAATTGATAAAAAAAAGGGAATGGGTCTCAAAGCAACATTGGTGCTTTACAATGAAGCTTTACAGTAGAGGTTTATACTAGAGTTTTAAATTGGAGCGTTACAATAAATCTTTACTATCGAGCTTTACAGTAAGGATTAACATTGGAACTTTACAATTGAGTTTTTCTTGTGTTATCCGTCATTCAGACTCAATGGACCTATTGTGACATCGCACTTTTTATTGGATGTTGCGGCTTTAGGTCGGATTTTACGAAGAAACCATCTGCATATTACATGGCTCCATGAGGGTAACTCCTGCTCGAAGCCGCAGCTTTTTAATCACTGAGCAACCTGGGCAGTCAATTGAGCTTTAAATTAAAGCTTTCCATTTACATTGGACCTTTGCGATGGAACTTTGCATTGGGGCTTTGTACTGGACCTTTATGTAGCTTTTCATTAAAGCTTTACCATAGAACTCTACAGTGGAGATTTGCATTGAAACTTTACCTTGGAACATTACATTCAAAATTTGAAGGTGACTTCGATATCTTGGTCATTAGACAGAGCATGTAGACAGAGCATGCCAAATCCCACTGATTGCACAAAAAAACTAATTATTCGAACATAGGGTAGACATCATAATCGTTTCGTCTGCTACTAATTAAGTTGCACTGTCTGTATACGCATCAAATTCAACATAAGATTAGTAGCTTTCTTTCGTATGCTATATACCTATAAACCGTTTCATATCGCACATAACAATCCAAAGTAATAAAAAGCGTTTCACTTTTATCTTCTCGCAAGATTTTTTTGTCTTTTAAATTTTCTTCAAATTAAAAACAAAGAAATGCGAATGGAAAATTAAACTTTTGTTTTTACATAAAGGGGATTTTCCATTTAAACAACAAAACACACCGACACACACACCCAGTTATAGCAATATTGTCATTTACCAGTTTTTGCACATTTTTGTCATGCGAACAAAACATATTTCTTTACCAGTTGGCTGTAAAGACAAGAAAATATTTGACAAAATTCACTGTGCTTTAGGTTTCTGAATGTGTGTACATATATTTCTGGGTGTCTGTGTGTGTGTGCACTAAAAGTTTTTTTTTCCGTTTGTGGTGGCGGTGAATAAGACGTATCGGGTATATAAAGGATGAGATAAAAATGCGATGTAGATTTGGAGAGGGTGGAGAGGTGCAGAATGTTGTTAGTTGCATATATTTGGTTCCAAAAATATGTCGTTTGGCTTTATATAGCGAGATAAGAAATCAGAGGGCGTGAAAATAGAATTCTTTTCGTTTTTTACGGCTGGCATTTTGATGTTTTTTTTTTGTGTGTGTCTTGTATGTTGTTTACAGAGGTTGTGTATTTATCATTTTGAATTAGTGGCGCATTGCATTTTTTGACTGTACAACTGACACAACTTTTCATTTTAATTTAAAATAAACGATGTAGAAAGTATTTAATGTGCAAACGCTATATTTTACCATCCTGTTTGTGTCAGACTCGCGATTTATTAAGTTATTTTTATGTGAAGTGTCACTATATATGTGTACAGTCTTTATCATTTTTTTCGTTAATGTTAACAGAACCAGTAACTTTTTTTTAGGGAATGTAAATTGGTTGGCTCCTTTCTTGCATTTCATAGGTCCGAAATAGTGATGAGTGTCAGGTGGGATATACAGACTGTTGAAATCGGTTATTTTGTCCAAATTGACTCGTTTGTAGTATTTTTGGTAGAAAAATATGCTTTTTAGTATGAAAGTTTGATGTTGTATGAGTCAAACTGTTATATTTTCAAACGCTTTAAAACAACCGAATATAGTGACTCGATGTTGCAGCATTAGACTCTGCAGGTTTAAATTATAAAGCAAATATATAAACTAAGAAGATGGATATACACTTAAACGAAAGAAGCGTCAAAGTCAGATAAATAGATGCAGCATTGTAGTTCAGTAAGTCACCATACTTAGAAAGTAATGATTCGTCGACGTGTTAGAATGCGAAAGTATATTAAT
The DNA here is from genome assembly GCA_963932295.1 of Tipula lateralis. NCBI lineage: Eukaryota > Metazoa > Arthropoda > Insecta > Diptera > Tipulidae > Tipula > Tipula lateralis. Next base: position 190,302,343 of record OZ010736.1, on the reverse strand, counting down.
TTGAAACAAGTTTACTGTATACTTTAGTTCAATTTCTAAGCACTCATTAAAGGAGATCCCTGAGATCCCTAATGAGCCATGAAACACCACACGTAATTTCGTTGTGCAGCTGCAGGGTTTGGTGAGCCCGTGGTTTTTCGCATGAAAATATTTCATCATAAAATATTTATTGATATAAGGTTTGAAACTCAGGCTCACGAAAACAGCCACTTTCAATGCTTTTTAAAAACGTATTGTTTAGTGCCAAGCCAAAGATTACCTTTATCGTTTAGTGTTTATGGATTGCTAAACAACAAACCACCAATCATTTTTTGTTTTTATATATTTTATACTATGCAATCTGTTTCGGAGCTCAAAGCTCTCCCAACTTCCATGTCAGTCTATAGTACTGACATGGAAGATGGTTTGGCCCATGGGTTCTGCACTCCAATAGGGGGTTATAGATGTGTTCTTTAACACTACCGATCGTAATCTCATGGTGAAAAATCTATTTTGCATCCTGCCTCTATCGGGAGTCGAGCCCGGTACCACCCGCTCCAACTGCCATGCAGCCTTAACCACTATGCGATTTGGACGAAACCACCAATCTGATAGTGTGAATATTTTCTTCCTCGGGAGACATGCTTCGATCAGTGTTCTATTAAGACCAAGATGCCTCCGTGACAAAGCTGACTAGTGAGCCAGAGTCGAGGCACGACGTACAAACGTTCCCGAAGCCATATCATTTTATAACGTTGGCAGTATAGAATGTTACGGATAGTTTTGTGAACAAAGAGAGAAAATTTCGATGTTCACGCAAAATGGTTTGGACTGTCTGTTGTTTTTATTTATTTCTGCCAAATGAGGCAAAGTGTGATGTTTCTTTTATTAATGTAAGCAGTGATGCTTAGTCGAGCATCGCAAGATTGCGAAAATTTTGCTTAGTTTTGCAATTCAAGACTATCATTTTTAAATTATCAATCCAGGATGGTTTTGTCTATCTCGTTGAATGTATTAATCCAACGGGATAAGAATTGAACAAGTCGGGTGAATTGTGCATTTTATAAATTTGTCCCATATTCCGCCCACATCACTTTGATTTAACCAGTGATCACGAGTCTTAGCATCTTGACCTAGTGCTTTTTTCTAGTATGATCTCAACCGACGTGTCCATTATAGTTGCTTTATTTTCGAAGAAGTCGCTATCGAAATCGATGGTTGATCTACTAAAGTGCGTATGCATGTACTTATTATATGCCTTTTTCGATCGTATCTCTCCTTCAATTGCGCTAATATAAATGCGCTAATATAATTGTTTTCAGTAATCCCTTTAACCTCAGTAATAGTTCAACTTAATCACGAGACAGACCTTTGAGATACTGGAATTTCTGTACCAGACTATGAATGGTGCCAGTAAATATAGGTCGTAAAACAATTGCCATTCAGTATAACCCCCAAAAAACAGTGGTATAATGATTGAAGGTAGCTTTTATCTCATGAGTAGGGTTAGAGTGTATCGCGTTGTAAATGACATGTTGGGTGACATGTTAGACAGCATTATAACAATTCTCTTATCGTACACAAAGTTAGTGTCTTCTTTAGGATCGATCAAAAATATTTTCTTTTTAATTGCGGTAAACTCAGTCATTAACTTTGACTCGAAACCAGACGTGTTCCTCAATTTCTCAATAAACGTATCATTCATCGAAATGATGTAGTCTTGTTAGTTGACTCATGTTTGGTGATGCAGCTCAAAAATGGTAAGCGTTGAATGTAATGAAGTTTATTGCTCAATTAACCGAAAATAATGTAGAATTTTGAAGATGCATCTTGTATGATTATACGATTATGATGCAGTTTAAACAGGCATGGGGTGAATCCGACTAGAAAGGCCAAAAAAAATTCATATCAAGGATTATTGTAGGATATCTCACCACAAATCGAATCAAACGATACATTTTTTTTAAGTTTAGCTTTAATTGGGTGCAGAGCGGACTTTTAGACTGTCCTGGTTTCTTGTAACTGTCAGAACTCCTGCACCAATGCAAAATCCTTCAAGTAAAGGTCTGCCTTAAGCTTGTGCATTTTACACTCCAACGGAAACTATTCCACATATATTCGATAAATTCGCTCTTGGCATCTACAGTTCGAAGTTTTGGCAGCGTCACCGTAAACCTTTGTGCATTAACCGTTCCTCGTGTTACCCGTCTTGGTGTTATTAATCTAGAGTTCGGCAACATCCCTGAGGTGCTGTAGGCTGTCAAGAGCTTTCATAAGTCTAAAGTTTCGTATTATTCGGAAGGCACGCCGCTGAACTATATGCAGCAACTGAAGAAAAATGCCATATGCTCCACCCCTAACCTCGCCAGTCTTCAACTTTAGTGATGATACTTGGACGGTAATAGCGTACAAGGTGGATGTATAGCAAACCTCTCCATATAATGTCATGTTGCGACGGTCTACTCTATCAAAAGGCCATAGCGCCATATATTGCGTTCCACAACACACAATTTAAACGACACTGATTATCTAGCAAAACTATATAAGACGAACCGACAAATTATACAAACTATTTGTGACAATGTTGAAATATTTCCAGTACACAACTTTAATAAACTTTTAAATACCATTTAAGTTTAACAAAAATACATAAAATTAATTTAAACAATTTAAACTTAACTCATCGAGTAAAAAGCTCTATGTATCAATAAAGTTTCTATTTCCAATTTAAAACGAAAACTCTTATTAAAATGAAATTAATTTAGAAAATTGAAATACTTAATACGAATAATCCGAATGGCTTTTGAGAGAAATGAAAAATTCTAATTTTTCGAAAACAAAAAAAAATAAGAAAATTTTTCCAAAGATTTCACCTCGCCCTTATTATATACGAGAGTATATTGTCTTCCTTTCAATAAGGATAACATTGAATTAATTAATTGGAAATACACAATAAGGAATTTTTAATTTCTAAGCTTTTGTTTGTGCGAATAAAATATGGAAATTTAGAAATAAGAAACAAACAGATGAACGGTTTAAGTGATTAGTTTTCCACTTTGGAATTCTATTTATACGTAGAGATGTGAGGAAAAAGCTAACACATACACACACACACAGCTTCTAAAAGTTTTGAGATATGTAAAGGATTAATATAAAAACTCATTGAGACATTAATTTTATTAAATTTTCTTCGTAAACAGGAGTTTTTCTTTTTTAAATCTGACCATAAAAAATTTTTCCAATATTTTTTTTTTATTTAATTTAATTTAAAAATACATAAAAAAACTTTTCTCCTAATGAAAATTGATTTAAGGGATGATATAAAGTAAAGGTTTTTATTTTTGGAAAAGTTTTGTTTTCATATATGATTAATTTAGTTTGGAAAATTTACATACTCGTACATAATGCTAAATAGTGTGCAGCTTTTAATTTAATTAAATGTGTGGGGGAGTTTCACCATAAAATGGGTTTATATTTGGACAAACCATATTTTGGGAGAGTTGGATGAATTATGTATAGGTGCAGAGTTTTCTAACATTTATCCTATTTTTAAACATTTATCCTATTATGAGTACTTAAACTATGTGTTTGTGGAGGTGACGGTTCATTTTGGCACGATTTTCGAACCAATCTCCGCATTATCGAATGAAGAATTCTAGATTAGGAAACAAACAACTAGACATTTAGAATCAGTGTCAAGCTGAACCAATCTGAAACAATATGGTACTGAAACAATATGGTAGGCCCTCCAAGTACTACATTAAGTCTCTTAACGCCTTTACTCTCGAAAGGGCAATATATCCAATTTTAGTTGATGATCAAAGCTTTCATTAAAAGATATAAGTGATAACTAAGTGAATTTTACCTATCACGTGAAGTTTACACTTGTCCAACCGTAACTGTTTGAACCATTAACGTAGCGTTAACTGGCTAAAAAAATCAAGTCACGTTTTTCTAACCTTTGTTATGGTCAATAAACCGAATATAAATTAATCTTTAAACATCATTTCAAAAAGTTTAAACTTGGTTTGCTGATTGTCCTTGTGTTTACCTCTAATTGCGGTCGATTGTATTAACTAACACCTATCCAAATACACTTTAAGCCGTTTCAAATTCGTTATGTACCGCAATTTCATATATGTGTACCAGTTTTTTTGTGTCCTCCGTCACTCCGGCTCAATTGGCTCATTTTGACATTCCTACGACATGCGGCTATAGGTCCGCATTACGTAGCTATTACGTGCTCATTGCACAGTTCCATGCCAGCTTTAAGTACTGACATAGAAGATGGGTTGGGATTATAAGCTTAACATGACTCTCAGATTCATTCTCACCACAATAATCGTAATCGGAATTACTTATTTAGACCGGCGATTAATGATGTTATACCAAAGTGAGCTCCGAAATGTTTCTTACTTTTACAAAACTGTGAAATTATTATGTTTAATTTCTTCAATTTCTGAGCATGTATTAAAATAAGATTATGTTGAGTACCTTACTGATAGTAATTCTAACAATGTCTTTTCCGTTTTTGAAAGCGTTTAGAGTATCAAACACGAACCTTGTGTACAATTAATAAAACAGTATATACAGGATACGTCAAAGGAGCAGCTAAGGCTAAAATAATCGTCATATACAAAGCTTGCAAATAACTTTATAATATAAGACAGTTCCTCAATTAGATTTTATGGACCAGAACTACGAATAGGTTCTTCCATGATATTGGTGAGTACTAACTTTTGAAAAAGTACTGTAAGAAGCAGAGACAAACTGCGATGTGTTTCATTAAAACAACCGAGAGAAACCTACGTAGGTTTGGATAAAGTTTCGATTTACTTCAAGCTAATTTAATAATTCATTAGAAAAATTCAGCCTATATAGGCTTTAATTCTTGGGCAATTTTTCGGCTGAACGAGAAATAATATACTTCGACGTATTGGATATATATTCCAAGAACTTTGTCATGACTATCAACCACTACGCAAGACACATTTCCAATAAGACGTGTGATTTTCCCTTTGTTACATTTTAGAGCCAATTTAACAGTATAAAATGCACCTTTGAGCCTTAAATTGTGCTTTATTGATATTTTACTTATCTTTCTCAGATAATTGATTAAATTCATGTAGTTTATATTCATGTAACAATTCATATAATGGGCCTTGCATTATATGATGTCCACAAACTAGGACGGTGCTAACACTATCTGGTTAACTCTTTCGGAAACGTTACTCTGAAAAGAATACTTGGCAGTAAAAATGTGAGAAATTCCATATTTTTATAATAGTTTTTGCACAAAATGAGCTATAAATTGACGCTCGTTTTCTTTCAAGTTGGTTTTTGGAACATTAAACATCAGAAATAAGTTGTTTCTAAATATTTTGCAACTTGACTGGTTGTAGCATTGTACCGCTCGAGTTGTCTCCAATTTTGAATAATTATCGACCGTTATAAAATTTTATGTAGGTTTTGCATATGTTCGGGAGTAGGACCCCATAAAATCTAATTGCCACGATCTCAAAGTAACAGGTAGATCACTAAGAGGCGGTCTTAACATGTAGTTGAAAGCTATGACACACTTCCACGAACTAAACAAGTATATTAAAACGAAAGCCCTGGAGAACCACCTTAACTTCTAGCTTTTCAAATCATTATCCATTGGATTAGTTCCATCTGCTGAAGTGTTTATCGTTATTTTTGATGATATTAGTTCATCCATGAATATTTGAGAAAATGCGTCTAGAACGCTTTCGAACTCAAAATCAAATCCCTTTAAGTTAGGCTCCACCTTGCTAATCTACTGTTCAATCATTTAAGGGGTAAGACTAGCATGGTCGTTAACCAGGTAAGGCTATAGCATGGTCTGTTATGAGAGTAATTGATAACCCTTCGACGTATTTCCGTAATAGCTAAAAAAAGCTGCCAAGTACTCCAATTCTGTGACGCAATACTATCGTTGCGCAGAATTATATCACTTTCACGAGCTCTTCAACTTTGATCACTTCAATATTAATACGCTCGTCAGATGATTGCACTTAGGTGAATACATATGTTACACATCTGGATTATTTGTTTATCCCTGCAAATATAATCGTTATTGATATCGATTATTAGCTTCTGTATAGGAAAATTGGTGGACTAGATTTTCTCTTCAGGTAAAATATTTCGAGTACATATAAACCGTATAAAATCAAAGCATTCTAAATTTAGAATGCTTTGATTGTATATATAAAATTAAAAAGCACAAAATATAAATAAATTTTGATGATTTTATGACTAATTTTTATTGAAATTTGTTCTGATTTGAAATAATCGATATCTGTTAGGATCTTATATAACCCTTTCTCTACTGTTTTAAGGAATAAAATTGTAAAAGCTCTCACTTATACTAGCTTAAAACTTTAAAACAAAAAAGTGCATTTTGTATGGGTTTCTTGCCAAAACACATATTTTTGATACACTAAATAAAGCTCATTTCAAAAACTGAGTATTCATTCTGGCTTTATTATCCATGGGGCTATGATAAAATAAACTTGGAGCTAGATATTTTTTGAAATTGTGCCGCCAGGTGCAATTTCTTTAATACGAGAGCGGGGTGAGAAGTATAGTAAAAAGAAACAAGAATAATATTTTCGGCCAAAAAAAACTCATTTTTCAAGAACTCGCCTTTTACCTTGATACATTTAGTCCAATTTTTCGATCCCTTCTATTATAATACGATTTTTCGGACTCTATAAAATAGGCGTTTTTGCATCGATGATCTCCTTATTCAAGCCCAATCTCTTTCCGCCGAGCCATTTCTGCAAGTTTGGAAACAGGAAATAGTCGCAAGCGGCTAAATCTGCAGATTATGGCGGATGGGGGAAGAACTTTTTTTGCCAAATGCAGACGTTTTTCTTTCAAACAGTCGTTGAAACGGTCTAATAAGTTGGAAAAATATTCGCCTGAGATTGTTCTTATTTTTTGAAGGTAATCGATGTGGATTATGCCGCTTACCTATCAAAAAAAATGTGGCCATGACTTGGTTGACCAATAAAACCACCTTAGCTTTCTTTGATGCAGATTCGGCAGTAGAAATTCACTGTTTAGATAGTTTTTTGGTTTTCGTTGTATAGTGTGATGGATCCTTGTTTTATCCACAGTAATGAAACGACGAAAAATCTCCTTTTTATTTCGCTTCAACATCGTCAATCCAGTCTTTGAAGTAATCATACTTGTGCGTTGTTGGTACACGGCACCAAACGAGCGGATAGCCTTTTCATATTCAAAAGTTCGTAATATATTGCCCATACGTTTGTGTGAGATGCCTAGTATCTCAAATATCACGCACACTTTCACTCTGCGGTCTTGCAATACCGTATCATGGATTTTGTCAACCATTTTTGGTTTGGTGACTTCATTTGGGTGTTTGAAACGTTGTGCTTCTACGATCAAAACGAAAATAAATAAACCACTTGTGAATCATTTTAATCGATGGTGTAGAATCCCCATAATATTAAACAAACTTGGTTTTGGTTTGTGTAATGGTTGTCCTACGCAAACTCATTTTTTTTTTCAAAAAAAGGGTTGTCTGTTTTCAATGGCTGAAAATCGAACGTAATGACAGATCTGCCTGAAAAACTTAATTTGGTATAGTGGCAGATGGTATTGACACATGAGATCTGGGATTGTAGCTCCTACTGCAATTTTAGTGACTTCACCCTCGTTTGAAAGGGAACATTTATTGTGCGCCTTAATGTCATCTACTATATTTTTTAATACATCATATGCTGTTGTTACGATTTAGCCGAGAATAAATTTGAATTGTTTTCAGGTTCAATCACTGAATTGTAAATATAAAACTCAACTACTATTTTTTTTAAACTAAATTTATTTCACAATAATTTCCACAAATAATTCATAATTTATTATTCATACTTATTTTCCACAATAATTATCACCACAATTATTTAAATACTTTATTTCACTTTCACTTATGGTATTATCACTTTCCAATATAAAAACACTTCAAAACTATTTGTAACTCAAATGTCTACACTTTTATAAGCGACGTAAATCCTTGGAGAACTTTCCATAGACCGTTTGCATTCCTACTTTTCGTCGTATTTTGTTCGTTTCGCTTACTGAGTTCGTTATTTATTTTTACTTTAAGGCCCTATTCCTTGAGAAAAATTTACTGTCAGTTAATATTAAAATGGGTCAATAATATAAATTTTATAGTAGTGTAAGTGAAACAGAAAGATATCTCAGTCAAACATGACTGGAAAAATATTTGTGACTGTGGTAAAAATCATATTTGTTTAGCATTGTGATATTTAATACTCAATTTTAATTCACAATTAAAAAAAACTCCAACAATGAATAATTAATGATTTTTTTGGTTACGGTTTCTTCAAAATTCTGCTATAATTCGCAATAAATAAACAATAACGTTGTCTTTGTCTTTTAGTTGGAGTTTTATAATTATTTTCTCTTTTCGTCTTTTTTGACTGTCAGTCAATTTTTTTTCATGGAATAGAGCCTTTAAGCCTGATTTCCATTATGAAAAATATACTGACAAAATAGTCAAAGAAGGATAAAAATATATTTTTTTTAAAGTGCGAGAGAAATAAAAAACATTTTAAGTATAAAAAATTTTTCAGTACTGAATAAATTTTTATGGTTACTGAAAAAATTATTATAGCAGTACTGACAAAATATATAAAAAGAAGTATTTTTATTTAGTGCTGGAAAAATATTTTTTAAGAAAATTGAATGAGAAATTGGCTGTATGACGTCATTATGAAGCATTTTATAGTAGTTATTTTATGGTTAATTAATAATTTTAACATTTCGTTTTGTCATTCATCTATTTACTGTGGAAATAATTGAAATCATGAATAATTATGTTGTTTATTTTTTGAAATTTATAGTTGTAAATTCAAAGTGTTTTTTGTCTTTTTTTTCAATATCAACAAAAAAATTTAAATTGAAATCCACTATAAAAAAAAAGAAAAAAGGAAGAATCGATCTTTAATGGTTTTTTTTTAATTTTTTTCTCGCTTTGGGTTTTTCAGTAAAAAATACTGCCTACATATTTTTCATAGTGGAAACCAGGCTTTAGGCCCGTTGCACATTTCAGTTAAGCTAAGCGGGAAAACTAGTTCTCGGTAGCTTTGTTTAGGTCGCCTAGCTCATACCACTGCACACTTCAGCTATTACAACACTCACAAATACAATCATTTGCAAATAAAATGCTACGAGTTATCTGTCAAAATATTGTATATAAAAAACACATTTCCAATGCAAAGACAACTCGAGCTATGTTAGTTTGCATCGCTGAAAACAGAAAAACAAAGCTCGCATAGTTTAACTCAAGTGTGTAACGTTCCATTTAAAACTCTTTATTTACAATTAACATAGCTCATATACATAGCTAGCTTAGCTTAGCTGAAATGTGCAACGGGCCTTATTCATGTTTGTAAACATTTGGTTAACCCATAAACTTCTGCAATAATTTTGACTTCGTTTTAATTATCACAGATGTCACTGTGTTTGTCACACTGTGTTCTGTTTGTCTCCCAATAGTCGATCTGTAGTTAGATTTAAGAAAAAAAACCTTCCATTTTAGATTCAATAACTGCATCCGAGACGCAAGAAAACACCTTCTTAAAGTAGCTTAGTTGCTTTGCGGACGCTACAATTAAAATTGCTTCTCACCATAATTTGACCCTGATTTGCTTCTTGGGCCTGCTTCAATTCGTGTCAATGATTACCGTCATTAACTCCCAACCTATCAAGAAAAGCTCGTAAAATTATATAAAAAATGATCAAAAGGATTATTTTTCGATTAAAGTTGTTTATAATTAACTTTTTTTTTATTTATGTATCGCTAATTTCCATTTTTATAATCAGATTGTACAATTTAATTTCAAAATAGTAAAAACCTATAAAAGTTTATATAAATTAAAATTAAAAAACTTTATGCGAGTACTTTAGGACTGGAGAAAAAGGATGGAAATTATTCTGAAATTTATTGTAAAAATTTTTAATTGAATTAACTTTTTTACAACCCGATTTTTCTAGCTAAATTGATAAATTAATTATAATTATTTTTGAAATGTACACGATCATATAAATTAGTTAAAAATATTATATTTAATTAATAATATGTGTTACGCTGAAAGTTTGTTGGTCGTTCGTACAAGTTATGAGTTTGACGACCGATGAGTTTTTATTTCAATTTCAAACTATATACATACTCGTATGCACACAGCATAAACTTTATGCTCGTTTATACAAACATAATCAGAAAAACTGAATAATCAAATATTTACTTAAGATTATGACGATAAAGTTTGATTGCAAAAGGATTTTCTCGTTTTACTATCCGAACCGTTTCTATTGTTTTCGTATTCTGTGTTATCATCAAATAAAATTATCTATTGGTTCATTTACTTTTCGAAAATAATCTTAAAGAGATATAAGAAAAAAAAACTATAAGATTTTGTATCATTAAGATTACAATTCGATCATCATCATCATTCGTACTTTTGAATGAAAATTAGATAAATAAAAATATTGAAAATCTATTTACTTGTTATCCAATTTAGATTATGAGGCCCGTTTTCTTGTGTTTCAAGCCAATTGACCCAATTCAACCAAATTAGAGTTGAAATTTTAAATTGATTTTTTGTTAAGATTTTTGGGATAGATTTTGAATTGAGGACATACAGATTTTATTTTACGAAAAAACCTTCTCGTGATATCGGGATACATAGATAAGTTAGATACTGCTTGATGATTCTGATTCTCAGACTTTATAACACCTTCGATTGAAATCTATTGGCCTAAAATTCTCTTAATAATCACCTCATGTGGCTATATATAATTTGTATTTCCAACAATGAGAGCAGCTTGAACAACACTACCTCTATCCCATCTCATATGATTTCGACAAAGCTCCAGTAAGTTAGATCAGTTCTTTAATTCATTCTCATATGGATGGGCGCTATGGAATCTTGGGATGGTACTAAACTTGTTTATAACATTGAAATTTTAGTAAGTGGTGTTTCGAAACAACACATTCTGTCCACTTACTGTGAACAAAATTTCATGACCGGTCGTATGTTGACATTGGCTCTATAGAAACAAATGCACCTCAACTAGTTCAGATTTTCCTTAGCAGGGGTTTGAATCGAATAATAAAATTTGATCACTGGATTGTGACTTAATCACGTGTAATTAATCACGATTTTACAAAGTAAACACTATTTCACTTTTTTCTTGCACTATTTCACCTTTTTCTTGCTTACACCTTTTTATACTTATAGATACTTCGGTCTTACCCTTTGGCTTACTTTGAACTTATCTGCATATTCCATGTTGTAGATTGCAAAATTAACTTTTGTAATTAAAATTTGGATTAACTCGAACTTAAGTCATAGATCAGATACAGTTTTTCAGAATCGGCTTCAGAAGTATTGCCGTTTTTATTTCAGCTCTCGAGTAAAAGGTGAAACATTAATTTTAAGTTTGCCTCCATAAGCAAATAAGAAGAGAGGATTGAGGACCCATTACTGTGTATTCTTTTAATCTGGGGTATCATGGCGTTCTTAAGGATGCCCTGTCCGAAATTAACCGATGTGAAGTTTGTACTAAATTTGTCCTAAACCAACAAAAACAAAACAAAATGTTTGTATGTAATTGTGCAATGTAAACATTTAGGCGATTACACGATGATTAAATGATTTTCGTTATACAAATGTGTCAAATGCATAAGTCAACCATATCAAATGCATAAATTAAGCATAAGTTAAGTAAAACCATATTATAATTTAATCTACAAGTTTCATAAATTTACCTTTAGTTTCCAGACGTTTATGTGTATAAATCGTATGGGGTTGCTACTATAGGGTAATACTAAATAGGCTTACAGGTTATTCTCATCGGTTTCACTTGTAAGGGAACAACATAATAGTGCTACTGACTCAATCACTAAGTTTCATAAATTTATAATGGAGCTCACTTAGTGAGACAGACGTTTATGTGAATTTATGTGTATAAATCGTATGGGGGTGCAACTTTATTACTAGGACAAACTTAGTACAAAGTTCTCATGCATCGAAATTAAAAACATAAACGCGACTGAATTCTATCCACATTAGGTGTGTGATTGTAAGAAAGTAACTTACAGATGGTGGAACAACGCTACCGACAGAATTGGAGACGGAGAAGTTATTGCTTAATTGTACCCAGAGGTTCTCGGCCTTTGATTTGAGGTTGTCGATAGACCTTGTACCACCGATACAAAAGTGTTAGGTTGATGGTTAAATTAGAACCTGAAGCGTGTAGCTTTATATAATAGTAAAAATTATGTATTTGTATATTGTTGTATAATTTACATAGGTCAATTTCGATCTGATGATGATGACGTCATTGAATGACTCCTTCCAAAGAACAAACTCATCTCATCGGGCATATCGATTCGGATATATACGTTCAGTTGTGACGCCACATGCTAGTGAATTACCCTTCCGTATCTATGACGTAATAAAAAACCTGATTTTCTTGTTGACACGGGAGCTGACCTTCCGGTGCTCCCTGTCCGACGTTTTTTCAAGTCGATATTTTTGAATTTAAAACCACACGATCTTGTGTTAGCAGCCGCCAACGATACGAAAGGTAACACCTTTGGAACTAAATTGCTCCAGGTGAATATCGGACTTAGACGTAATTTCACTCATGCATTTGTTTTGTCTGATTATTGGCGTTGGCTCTTTAAGTAAATTTGTCCTTTAAGTCTACCTTAAGAAGCGAAAACGGCTTTTTGATCCAGCGACCCAGGTATTAGTACATGCCACTACGGTTCGAGTTAATACTCCCACACAGAACTTTTACGCAATCGACAACAGCTATGGCACGCTTCTGAAGAGATTTCATGCCCTAACAACGGAAACCAAATAATAATATACTATATAGTTAGTCATTCCATGGTACATCAAATTGTTACTGATGGGCATATAGTTGATTTAGGGATTGGCCGGTCATCGGCATCTCCTGTTTCTTGTCCGTTACATATGGTCAAGAAGAAAGTTCACGATTAAAGACCATGTGGAGGTTATCGTAGATTATAGAACGCTAACCGATTCTGGTAAGAGCTTATCATCTTAATCCCGTACCCCTGAAAACGTTCATAAGACGTCAATGAAGCGTGTAGCTTTATGTAATTTTGAATAGTAATTTAGAGTGTGTTCATCGACAGTTGTTGCTTGTATGTTGTAATTACTAGACCGGTTTCGATCTTATGACAATTAAGTCATTTAATGACTATGTGATCGATATGATCAAATTCATCTTATCAGGGAAGAGAATTTGCGATTTATATGAGTTGCTCTGAACGCCACAAACCTGTGCAGGTTTGCTGTCGCTCTGGTGATAAGCACTCGAATTTCAAGTTGATAAGCTAGACTAACTATTCTTCCTTAAAACATCTATTATTTATGATTGTTTTAATGCCTTCTGATCCTCTTTTCTGCCTTCCAATTGCCCTCCGTTATTCAACTGCAACAACCACTCCATATTATCCTAATTTAATGTAACCTAGACCAACATCCAATACGAAGCCGTTCTGTTTCACGAAGTCCACATTCAAAATCATCTCCACTACAATATCCTTTTACAAATTCGGATAACTACTTCTATATATAACCGTCCACGTTGCTTCATAGTTACTTCCGATGGTTTCCTCACTTAACGTCAAGCCATCACTACCTCTTACCAATCGTGAATATCATGGATCATATGGTTGTAGAACTTGGCTTCCATTCCTTAATGTCATTCTCGTATAACGTTTTTATCCTTATACCATAGACACATATCTAGTTTCGGAACCATGATTATGGAACTATGATTTTCGAAATGAGAATACATGACACACTACAGTTCTCATTTCATTTCTGTGTGGTTTAAATTTTTTTTTTCGCCCTCCACCAAAATTTTCCTATTTCCAAAATTTTCCTATTTATCGAATTTTGTATTAATTTTTTTTTATAATTTATTTTATTTATTTTTTATTTTATTTATTATAAAAATAAATAAAAAAATACATAAAAAAATCAATAATAATAGTTTTCGCTTCTGACTAGCTGTATAACTTGGCACTGTCGTCACTAAAATGACATGGGATGAGAAAAATAGCTCATTCAGAAACCATGTTAAACCAAGTTGCAAACCATGGTTAGCAGTGACACATTACAACGAAATCATGGTTAACTCGAAATTGTAGTTACGAAACCAAGTATGTGTCTATAGTATTACAGAACTCTCTTTCCATCGAAACTTTGTCTGGTATATCTGATATATCATTTTATTCACAGTTCAATTTCTTAAATCACAAGCGATGGTTTCAACAAATGAAGGAATGAATTTGTGAGTGAATCTTTTTCGATCCATCTGGTGTTCAGGAGCGAGTTTGTTTTATTTAAGATACTCTTGTTTTAGAATCTTCTGTAAGGTTTCTCCAACTTTTCAGCAACAACCTTTAAGAATCATTCGGTAAAGCTCTCCACTGTAATCGCCTTTATGACTTCATTAAAATCGTTTCATTCGTAGTTAGAATAATGTGATCAGCTCTCTCAAATTGTTGGGCCATCTTTTTAAAGAAACCTACATTTCGACTGACCAGAACCGGAAAAAGAGTGAACGCGGATAAAATTTATAGACTAACCAATTGTGCCTCCACAAATATATTGAATTAACCCATAATAAGTGAAAAATCGTTTTATAGCATCCAAACTGTCCGAAGTGTATTCACATCATTATTTATTAACTGCTAATATACCCACATGATCCTAATCATGAATATGTGCACACCATAACCACTTGCTTGATTTCTTATTCATTTTATATATTCCAATTGAAATTAATATTTAATCAAAGCCAAGCAAGGAAAAGGATGAAAAACTTTCCCCATTGCATGCTTTCATCCCCTTTCCATATATATATATATATAAATAATCAAATAACAATATTAGATTCAATAATATAATTATTCCACCCACTTTTCACATTGCACTACCTAGCTGACCCTTTACAAAATGATCGATTGACCCCTATATCATTTGTACAAACAGGAGAGCACAAAAACCCATTTTTCTAAACCATTCCCATGAGAGAGATTGGAATTTCGATTTTTTTTTGTTTGTTTACGCAAGAATGGAAATCCTTATTCGAATTTCGACCCCTTCCTTCCATCGACATGCATAAAAAAACAAGTTAAATCGTAAAGGGGTATTCGAACTGATTGTTGTACACAGTACGAGATGACCGACAGCAAACAATTAAAGAAAAAGGTCATTGGGTCAGTGTATCTCTTTGTATACGATATTGATTCGGAATTGAGTTAATTAATTTGGTTCTTATATTGGATGGAACAGCCGGGAACTCCTTCGTATCTGCCCCCTATATAACAAACTGACTCGTTAATTAGCATAATTTATATTGTATACAGTTTAAGATGTCGGTATTCTAGTTCGCGTTGGTGTTTATACTCGAAGATGTATTGTATTTCCGGTAAATTAAGAGAATAAACGTATTACAACAACAAAATGTGTATAAATCGTAACAAATCCTTGTAAATGAGATATATTTGCACCCTCGCAATATATACTCGTATTTTACTGGTCGCAGGCATTATCTTTATGTATTGTTAGTCGTCGAAATACGAGTATATGTACATGAGAGACCACCACTGATAAATTTGTTGACAAAATATAAATTTTGGTTTTATTTGAACAAAACGCTATAGTTATCTTGCTATTAAGACATTTGCAGCATCCCATGTATATATACATATATATCGGATCATTTATCTACGGGATTAGGCGGGCGAAGAGAAAATAATCAATATACATAAGAAAATAATGATTTAAATAATTGGGTGGGGCAAACGACTCTGCGAATTGTTATATCGGCGATAATTCGTTATGATTCCAATTTGTTTCCAGTTTCCATTGAAAACCATGTAGCATGTAGAAATCCAATGTTTAAAAATTGGGCGAGTCGAGCTATAAAAACCATTCAATCGCTAAATTAATATTCATTGAAGTGTGACAAACAAGCAGTACCCAATCTGTGATACAACATCAATACTTTTATTAATCAAGTACTTATTGTCGAGGCTAAACTGTATCGATGTGGGTCATTTGGTCGGAAAACGTCAAACTCAATCAAGTAATTTTTGCACACATCGTATTTATGATTCATTCGTGTTACAAACTTCATCTCACAATGAAGTGTATAATTTTATTCGTTTGTGGTAGGTGTACTTAAGTATATACTTAATACATAACAGTACTAATTTTGTGTTAATCTAGTGATTGGAATCGCGGCTGAACACTTAAATCCGGAATGCGACGAACAGTATGAACAGCTAGTGGCGGCCTATTCAAATTGTACGATTGGGAATTTTAGTGAAGCTGCACTTCAGGAATATTTTCATCATTTCGCCGATGGCAACATAACCGAAGGTGAATTCGAGGAAATCATTGTTAGTACGTGTCCACAATTTCATTCGACAGTTTTGTGCCGGGTCGAATACAAAACGCACATTAGTGATGAGTGTGTCGACGAGGAGCGTTTCGAGCAGAAAACGAATTTAGAAGATTTTTTGCTTATCGTTGCGACCGAATTGTGTGCGAATAGCGGTGACGGGTATAAGGGTGTGGTGAAAAGTGATGGGGCAGCGTGTATTATAAAAAATGAGCAACATAGTTCGTGTTTTAATTCGACCGAGCCGCATGTCGATATTTATTCGCCCGAACTTTATTCGAACGCTAATATTTGCGGGTATGTGCGGTGTTGTAATAAAGTGATGTGCCAAAATTATGTTTTGTTGTACTTATAGATTCATCGAGAAGATGGACACGTGTCTACCGCACTACGATCAATGTGAGAATAAATTCGTTAAAGAGAAATTTAGTGAAATGAATCGAAAGTTTAAGGAACAGTTTCACTGCGACTTTCATCTTCAAGCTTCCTAGATCCATTTTTCCGTTTTAATACATCCTTTATGTTAGTAGTAAGTCGATTATACACACACTTTAGTATTTTGTTTTTTTTTTTAATTTACGGAAAATCCTTTATTTGGTACATGAATATTTTAAAGTTTTTGAAGAGATTTACTGCTGCCGTCATTATACATTAAAGGAGGTAATTGAATTTTTTTTTCTCGTTTTCGTTTAGGAAAAAAATTATGATGTACGGATAATACGAAAAGCTTATATGTTATGTTACGTTGTAAGTCTATGTATATGCGATATTATGTTTATGGAATGTGATAAAAAATAAACAAAAAGCTTGGGAAGATTAAATGTTTTTTATTTTGGAAATATTTTATATAAAATATAATAATATATACACTAGATTAAATATAAATATGTAATATCTACATATAGGATGGTGTGTGGTAAATTTTTATGATTCAATTATGCTTTATTTAGTGAATGCAAAAACATCCAGGCCATTTAAAGCCATTGATTTTTGAGATAATAACTTTTTACCTAAGCTTAACACGAAAAACATATTGATTATATATTTTTATTTATTATAATGGTTAAAATTGGAACCGTAAGAGAGCCAAGCGACATGTGTAAGTTGATCAAAGAACTAAAATAATCGCCATGGGCCTTTACAAACAATTATAACATAATACCTCCGGAGATTGTCTCAAACGGTTTAGTTCATCATTAGAGTAAGCATGAACAAATAGGTTCAACGAACAGTCTTGGTTTGTCTTTGGTTTTAACCACCAACAAAATGTTTTGCTTTACACCACGTAAGGGAATTAAATCAGCATTGGTGTTGTTGTCATATGAACAAAATATTCCATCTATTTACCAGTTGTTTAGGGCAGTGGCTCCTGTCTCATAAATTTATTTACTAAAGGACACCAACACATCAATCAATTCGAGGATTAGTTCAAAAGATGAGGAGTATTCCACTAGAACATCAGTTACAGTGTCAGAAACACAAGGAAAAGCCGTTGCTAGTATTCCTTCGTTATAACGTTTCAAACTTTGTATACACAATAATGGAGGCAATTATTAAAGCTTTCATAATTGCAACCGCTTGAGTATCCCTATTTAGACTCCTTTATTGAAACCATTGTAAATCGAAAGACAAAACGACAACCTTTTTTTAAATGTGGAATTGGATGTTATAATATCTCTAGGTATATATTGTTCAAGTTGTAGTGGACAAAATAATTATCAACTCTCGATTGATTGCTTCACACACTGACAAACTGAATAGGTTAAAACATTCAACCTTAAGTCTAAAGATTATAAAATCTTGCTATAAGCAACGATTCGTGGGTCCTTGTAGGCATATAGCATGAAATTATGAGGCGCAGCTGGTACTTATAGTATCGTTGAATTTTAAGACTGCAGTCGTGAATATTTCAAACAATGGACACTCTGGTATGAACCAAAGCATCCTAAATATGGAAGCAGTAAGCATCGAAAACGAACTTAAAAAGTGTATACCCTATATTTACTAACCCATCAATAAGTTGTGACGTCATTAAAAAAATCATAAAATAGCTCTACAGTTCAAATTTATTACTAAAAAATTTAGGACAGTGTACAGCAAAGAAAAAATAAAAAAATATTTTTTATTTTTGTTTTTCTTTGCAAAAATGGTTTAGACAATAATAAATTATCTATCTATATATATAAAATGGAATGTGTGTCTGTTTATTTGTTTGTTTGTACCTTATAGGAGACCAAACCTCTGGACCGATCTTCCTGATTGGCTGCCGTAACAATAAATACTATTTCACCAAACGGGAGCTACATATATGTTTCCAGCCATTAAAGTTTTAGCTTTGATCACGTCTATTTGACTAATTACAATAACGATCCTGATTGACAGGTTAAAGAAAAATTATTATATTTTAGCAAGCGGGAGCTTTGTTTGCATGCCTTGGATTTATTTAAACAAAAAGGGTTATGCGTTGTTTTTTTGCTTTAACAATTGAATATACAGTGGTCAAAACCAAAACTTCGTATAAAACTTATTAAAAAGTTCGTGTTTTAATTACCATCAAGTTTTTTTTAATTACCATAAATTACTGTTATTAAAAGTTTTAAAAGTGATAGCAAAAGTTTTGAAGTGATACAATTTGCAATCCAGAAACTATTGTTATAAATAAAATAATAAAATGCCTTCAAAAAAAAACATCACTTGCGCAACGTACTAAAAAATCTAATAAAATAAAATCCCAAAGAGAAAATGAAACATCTGAAGAACACAAAATACGCCTTAGAATTGAACGATCTCGAGCCTCAACCTCAAGAGCTGCAGAGACTTCAGAGCAACACGATGCACGTTTAGCAACTCAGCGCTATCTAACTTCAACCTTAAGAGCTGCAGAGACTTTAGAGCAACACGATGCACGCTTAGAAATTCAGCGTTTACGAACCTCATCATTAATGGCTTCCGAGACGTCTGTTCAACGTGAATTACGCTTACGAATCGCCCGATTGCGATCATCAACATCAAGAATAGCTGAAACATTTCTTCAGCGCAAAACACGCCATACAACCGATCGATCTCGATCATCAAGAGCTTCCGAGAACCCAGAGCAAAGTTATGCACGCCGTATACAAAATCGTTCTCGAATGGTGGAAATTCGCCGAAACCCTGCATCATATAAGCGAATTGCATTCCAATACACACCCGCAATCAATTACACTCAAGATGAATTAGTTGCAATTGGAAGTATGAATAAAGTTTGTCAATACTGCAATGCTTATAAATATCAAAACGAAGCACCAGGAATGTGCTGCGCAAATGGAAAAATTGCCTTGCCCGAACTTCTTCCACCACCAGAACCACTGCTATCATTACTTTCAGGTAAGACAAATCAAATATATTCCACTATTTGATTATTCAAAACAATAATATTCGGTTTGACAGGAACAACACCAGATTCGCGACATTTTTTGACTAACATACGAAAATATAACTCATGTTTCCAAATGACGTCGTTTGGTGCTACTAAAGTAGTTCGAGCCAACTTTATGCCAACGTTTCGAGTTCAAGGCCAAATATATCACCTAATGGGCTCAATACTCTCAACTCCAGGTGAAGATCCTAAGTTCTTGCAAATTTATTTCATCGGACAAGCGGATGACAACAACCAAGTGCAACAGCGTCAACATTACAATCCAGGTACAAAACAGCAAATCGTAGCCGATTTGCAAATAATGCTTCATGCCAACAACCAGTTGGTAACAACATTCAAACAAGCAAAAGATGATCCCCGATTATCTTCAGATGATCACTTCATTGCAATTTCATGCTGGGCAAAACCAAAGACGTTACAACGCCCCTACGGTTGCTGATGTAGCAATATTGATGATTGGTGGTCCTGTTGCACCACGTGATATTATTATCCGTCGTCGTGATGAGACTGCTACCAGAATATCTGAAACACATCGCTCATATGACGCACTTCAGTATCCTATTATTTTCCCTTACGGTGAAGATGGGTATCACTTTCAAATACGCCAAATCAATCATACAACACGTATGTTAAAAATATTATTTTCATAATACTTTCTTGCATTAAATTATAGCCATACAGTTACATCGTAACGGTTCTTACATACTTTAGATGAAGAAACGAGTAAAAAAGTGAGTTCGATGAATTTTAACGCATATCGGTTAATGATTCGTCAAAACGATCATAAACAAACTAAGACCACCTAACTTATCTCAATGTATTTCAAACTAAATGTTTAGTGGTTTGTTTTTTTTATATTCCGTTATCATCGACACATCGACAGTGATCCATGCCTTATTCACTCATATACCGAATCCTCATACACTTTTATTAAGTTAGTCATTTGTTCTACCTTAACAATCTCTAGAAATAATGTATATGGCAAAACGAAGTTTTTATTAAATGTCCCTGGAGGTGTCGCGCTGCGTAGCGGTCGTAGCCCGCTAGTTTATTATATAATAGAACGTTTATATTATTATTAATAATTAATATTGTATCTAAATAAGTGAATTTTAATAAAAAAAACAATTCAAATCGTAACGTCTTTTATGATGCCATCTTGTATCGAGTATAACAATTGATTGCTAATAAAAAAAATTTAAATAATTTTTGAAGTATTCACTTTCATTTACATGTTTGGGTATTTTAATTGTGTTCTTCGTAATATCACATTAACAATATGCTTTAAAATATCAATAAATACGATTTATATTAATAAAGTTATTAAGTGCCATCTCTTATCCAATATTTGAAGTATATGTTTCTTTTTCGTAGTGCATACGTTATTGATCTCGTTTTATATATTTTTATACGCGTTTAGAACCAATTATAACATATACATGCATAAAAATTGAATAAATCAAACCGTTTTTATTTTTATCATAACTATTAAAATAATTCGTATTTTCATTTGGTTTACATATATGTTATATGAAAATGTTTGATTTAAATTAGGACATAAAAGTTTTCAGTATAATTCATTCATTAAAATTGAGCCAATAATCTTATTTTTATGGAGTGTATGGAAATCTAGACCCTATAAATAAGCTCGATAAATTTAAAGGGTCAATCATTGCTGCTTGTATATTTAGGATGCTATGTATGAACCCAATACAAACTTGCATCAAGATCTATACATCGAAACAGTCCTTTACATCGGTGACTTTAAACAGTAACATACATTCACAGTACATAATAATTATACGCAACCAAGCTCTTTCAAAAACCAGAGGTAATTTGAAACATAGTGTATGTCATCGTAATTCGTTCAAAACAATTATCACACAATACAGAACCTATTTAGATTGTCGTTAGACAGTGATAATTACTCCCTAACAGCTTTCTAATCGACGTTATATGCACTAAATAGTTATATCCAGTGCCATCGCAAAAGAATGAAATCGCATTGGTTAGTTGTTTTTCAAACTCCAGATAACCATATAGGAATCGAATCGAGTATGAAAAATCGAAAATAACCTTGAGAAATTATTTCGAGTTATAACCCATCATAAGATATATACGAACTTTAAATTACTCATAGAAGAGCATGTAGTGTCTATATAATAACGGGCTGTAGTGTACGAGAGAAGCGAAATATCAGAAATACCTATATAGCCTATATATTGTAGCCGATAAAGCCACCAAGCAAGCTCAAATTGTAGATATTTTGGTTTTAATCAATCCCCACATCCAGTCAATGGCCTCATCCATCTCCTAAGACCTAGACCTTACGCTCTCGCCACACTGTGCTCACCTGTACAGCATCAAAAAAAAATATAAAAACAAAACAAATGTTGAGGTTGGGTTTAAGCCAGTACATAAACCTCTTTTGGTAAAACGCCACGATTCCGGCGGAAAGAAGAAATCGTCAACAAATAACAAAACAGACGGCAGATATGGGTACGGCAGAAAATGTGCCAAGTCGAGTTGCTGAAAAAAAGGTTCGCAGAATACTTACCAGGGGGCAAAACGAGAGCCGTGATGCTCAACGGAAAAAACTGAGGAGACATTATAATTTGGATCGTCAAAGGTGACGGTGAGAGGAGACTAAACTATAGATATAAATAAAAAGAAGAAGATAGAAAAGTGATAAGTTGGATGACGATCAGAATATTTCCGTATCCAGACTGTTAGATAGTATTTTTCTATCGCTAATATCTTGTTATATATATAACTCAAAAAATGTAAATTGTAACGTTTTAGTTTTGGTGTTCTTTTTTCTTGCGTTTGAGGTACACATTTATTTGCGTTTTTTTGTGTTGTTGGTGTTAAGACTGAAAAGTGTTGTGTGAAAAAGAAAAAGAAGACTGCAATAGTCGAATTACTTGTGAATTTTGTGTTGAGTGCGATAATAGCCCCAATAAAAAAGACAATAAAACGTTGATGAACTACACGGATTATTTATTGGGGACAGTATATAAATATATACAAAACAAAGTAGCAGACAGTGATATAGTGTATATGTTGTTGGAGCAGTCGAGATAACGTGTCGGCACGGAAGTACACGCAGCACAACAATACATAGGGAAGTCTTCCCTTAACCTAGCTTTCCCAAATGCTCATTCCCGATCCCAAATTATCCTTTTAATCCGCACAATCGCCTTGATATAATTCACGTTGCTTGGTGGTTTTTCTGGTGGTATTTCTGGATACCCCGCCCGAGTCCACTCGCTCATATACAAGAGCAAAGCCGGACATACGTGCTGGTAGACTGGCGCCCAACTTCAAATTTTATATTAATTGTCTACCCAAACCACAAATAACGTGGAACTGCACGTTACAATATGGAAAAGTATATTAAATTTATCTACGGAAAAAGTTATTTTAACAAAAGGCCACCACTATATTGTGTTGCGAAATCTCCATTGTATAGCTAAAAAAATTTAGTACGCGTGTTAACATTGTATGTTGATAATGGTTTGGATTCAATAATATAGACAGTTATCGAATTGCCACACATGCTAAGCAGAACTTTCTTGATTAACTTAACTTAGGCATCAGTTGCATGCAAAGGACATCCATAATGTAAATACATCTGTGATGGTCAAAATATCTATGATCAAAAGCTAATATATTTGGTACACCATGGAATCAGCTGGGTGTTTTTTATAATGTGTTGCTCATAAACCTAACGAAGTTAGGACAATATGCTAAATATGGCTATAAACAAGGTAATTCTTCAACACGGTTAACAATTTCGTAGCAATGCTGAAAAGCGTTACTCCACTCGTCCGTCATTATACAGATATCGCTCCATCTGATTATCACTTGTTTCGGGCAATTGGCATTATCTACTTAGTTATCAACAAACAATATTTACACCAAATTGGTTTATCTACATGATTGCCTACACTTAACAGATCATTTAATAAGTCTGTAGGATAAGTAAGAAAGAACTAAACCGATTTTACAACTTTTCGATACCACTTTTACATAGTCGATTTCTCTTTCTCGTTAAAATATTGCCCATCTTTAGCGATTACTTCATCATTGGACTTAAATTTCTTTCCAGCAAGCATTTTCTTGTTATCTGAAAACAGGAAAAAGTCGCTGGGGGCCGTGAATATAGTGTGTGGGTAAGCAATTCGAAGCCCAATTCATTCAATTTTGCCATCGTTTTCATCGATCTGTGACACGATGCATTGTCTTGGTGAAACAACACTTTTTCTTTTGCAAATGTAGCGTTTTGTTTGCGATCTCAGCCTTAAATCGATCCAAAAGTGCACAGTAACAGTCGCTGTAGGGGGTGGTTCCTTTTTGGTCGATAAATTTTATTCCGTTCGCATCCCAAAATGCAGACGCCATCATCTTACCGGCCGACTGTTACGATTCTGGTGTGCTCACGTGGCACCCACTTTGCACAGAACTTTCGCATACCCAAATACTCAGTTCGTGTTTTTTTATGTTTTCTGGAATAACAGCCTCATTTGGGCGTTCACTGCGCTCTGCATGATTTGTGTTGATACGAGCACATTTAAATTCAGCAATCCACTTCTCTACCATTTGTCTCGATGCATCAGAGTAATTTACAAAATGTTCAGGGCTGTGGCTCCTGCATCATAAATTTATTTACTTAAGGACACTCAATTCGAGGATATTCGTAAGTGCAATCAATTCGTAAGTGCACCGTTTGTGTAGTCATGCATTTAGAGTCCTTTATTGAAAACATTGTAATTCGTAAGAAAAAACGATTACCCTTTTTTACAGTGAAACAGGATGTTATATTATCTTTAGGTATCTATTGTAAAAGTTGTAGTCGTCAAAATTATTGCCTACTCTCATTGAGCATTTAATGGTTAAATGGAAAACATTCCACCTTAAGTCTTAATTATAAAATCTTCCTATACACAATGATTTGTGAGTCTATCTTGATATATGTTATTATATTTGAGGCATGAAATCGTCAATCGCCTTCAAACAATTATCAAATAAGGCCTCCCAAACTGGGTATAGAACCGGTTTAGATTGTCATTGGAGTAATCATGGCCAGGGATGAAAACTCCATAACATCTTTCTTACTGCGGTGTTATATGCACTAAATTTAGCTACATAGCCATCGTAAAATAATACAATCGAATAGGTTAGTTATGTTTCAGCAAATCAGGATAACCAGATGAATCGTCAACAATATTGACAGTCATCAAACTGACATACATGCTTAATAAAATATATAGCAGAACTGTTTTGTATGACTTAACATAGCCATCACAATATTACGCAAAAATGGTTATAACGATAGTTATCCTTCAGTATGACAACGCTAGACCAGTTAACAATTCCTTGAAAATCGCCGACCCCTGGACGAAGTTGTTGGCATTGTCTACGTAATTAGCATAACATTATCTTCACCAAATTAGTTTATCTATATAATTGTTTACATTTAGGGGTAAGGGATTCAATAATACGCGTATAGAGGTGGACATTGTACTACCATTAAATACTTATACTTCGAGGAAATAATTTTAGTGGTTGAACCTCAAGAATTTTATAAATTAATTACTTTTTGTAACTTTACATTATAAAAAGTTTAGATATAAAATGTATTTCACCTTAAATCTAACAAGATAATAACAAGTCTATTATATTTAGAACATATAGTAAAGACGACTAGGTTAGTCTTGCTAGGGCTTCATGAAGAACTTGGTGAAAAAACAGCTAGCATAAAATATGCACGTCTCTCCTAGGAACTGTTAGAACAAAGACCATCAGCATAGTTTTGAATACTACTAAAAGTTAATAAAAGCTACAGATCTTACAGACTACTCTCGTTTCACTGAGAGCATCTTATCCTGGCGTCATCTATATCTCATAATCAACGGAATTCGAGCATAGATTCCATCCACTTGCCTTATGAAATGCAACCACTTCTATTGAGAGCAGACCAGAATAGAATCGTTAAGTGATAAGGATAGCTTTATTTCTATTGTGATAATGCTTCCTCGTTGGTCGTTGAAGCTTTATATTAAAAAAAGCATATAAGGTGGAAAAAGTATTCCAGAACTTAATGGCACGAAAGTCAACCCACCATTACACACATTAAAAGCTTCCAGTTGCGATTTTTGTTTATCACCGAGAAAAAAAACGATACGTCCAAATGACAGAGCAAGCACGCTACTTTGCTTGCCAAGGAAGCGTACTACTCATTCCAGCCAATTATAACCTCTATAAGTATAGATCACAACGAAAAAGAAGGAACACTTTTAAGGAGTGTCCTCACGGTTGTAATAAAAGGGGTACAGGGAAAAGAAATCAGAGAAGAACCTAAAAATCATAAATTCAAGGTGAAAAGAGTAAAGACAATATATATCTATCGTTCACTATCACCACGGGACACTATCGCTCAGACTATGGAAGAACCCCGCTGTAACCAATATTGCTTCGTGCTATAAGCTTTTATGAAAAGGTATTGTGCATTGGAAACACAAGCCTTTTTTTACAGTTATTTTTTTTATGACTAGCGTAATGAAAACCAGAATGAAATATATTTGAGCACGGTTTGAACGGTACTGATTTTATTGTATGATTTATTGTATGATTTTATTGTATGATGTGTTCTTAGTAATTTAAGGGTTTGTTGTTGTAACTTCCGTGGATTGGCAGCATAAACCCGGTTCATATTGAACAACATTGATAAGGAATTGAATGTGGTGACTAGTACCTTCCAGATATAATTCGACCATATACAGTATATACTCTGAAGTATGGGAAGATTTTTTTTTTTAACTAAGTATTAATTGAGTGCAAGGCGAACTTTTAGGCAGTCCTAGCTCTTTGTAACTATCAGAGCTCCTACACCCAACGCACGGTCCTTCAAGTAAAGGTTGATAGCTGCCTTAAACTTGTGCATTTTATACTCCACCGGAAACTGAAAACCGAATAACGAATTCCACTTCCTGGATGTCGTACAACCTGATTTGTCCCACAGAGCACTATGACACATCTATATCTTGGCGGCCAACAATAAATCGATATTTTGAAACTTAAAAAACTCGGGTAAGCTAATTTTATTATATATGGGACGAAATCGTCTACGATTGAAAATTATGATAAGATACAATAGGCTAGTACGCAAGTGGTTTGGTCATGAAATTAAGTTGGGAACTAGAATCAAGGAGTTTGCTTACAATATGCTGGCGTTGAATTGCAATAAAACCGAAGCCAATTGTAACGAAATTGTACCGTTGATCAATAGGTAGATTAAGAAACTTTTGACATCTTACAACTGCGCGACTATTTACTGATCAGATCGATCGATTTGTTTGTGTTTGAAAAGGCTCGAACGAGTTCTTCACACAAGTGTAGTTTAACTAACCTGGTTTGAAGGATGTCTCGGCAATCACGTATAGTTGTCGTTTGATAATTCAACTAGTGTTCAACTGTGGTTCAACTATTATCGTGTTCAGTTCGGCAGTCGTATCAGTTTCGATCGACGCATAGCCAAGGTTGAAGGCATTAGGTACAGAAAATGAAATTCTACATACAGTTTACCGCTAATTTGATGGTTTTAAAGTATCACCTTTAATGAAAATCTCGTTGTTTTAATGTGTATAGTTTGGTCCTAATGATGGTTTGGTCCAATTTTGTAAACTCGTTTCTTCAAAATGACATGAAAAATGGCAATAGAAATGAATATAATCTCTTACTATACACTGTTCAACCCAGTAACTTCTATAGCATTAAAGAGAGTAGATAGTACAACGATTCATCCAAAGTAGTTCTTAAGCTAGTAGAATTGGCAGTGAAAGCCATGAGAACTAATCTAACTATATGATAAATATGCCTCTAAAATTATCCTATAACTTCATATTCTGATGTATTGTCACCTAAACTATTGGAAAATCATAATGGCATATTGGTTACAGGGTGGTCCATCCATAGCTCACAGTGAAAAAAGTGATTTTTATGTATGATCCAAAACCTTGAAAAATTCTGAAGACACTCAAACTCGATTATTCTCAAACTTCATAGTTGTATGTATGGAGATAAGACGACTAAGCTTCTGGAAAGTCGAACTGAAATATTTATTACAGGGGCTTCATTCATAGCTTACAGTAAGTAGTTAAACTGTAGAAAAAAATTAGGAAAATTAAAAAATTTACGAAAAAAAATTCTGTGGCTATACAAAACTGACAGCAGAAGAAATTCTCTTTAGCGATAGTAGTGCCCCTGGTGGCGAGTATCAAAATCATGTTTCTGCTGAAAAAATTCTGCTATCTTATACAGCATCAGGTTGAATAGCCTTGTGTGGTTAGGATTTTCGTACTCATCAACGTTTTCTGGTTTAAAACACAGAACTCAGCACACATGTTGGATACGGTTTGCGCGTCTGATAATTTCTCTTAATTTGAATGTCATATTTAGTTTCAAAACAAGCTCGAAAAGTGCTTTGGAGCCTTTTAATATTGTCTTTAGTTGTGGAAGTCTTGTATTTTATCTCAAAATAATTTTTGAAATGTTGGTAACATTCTTACTAGCCTCGGAATATACAGTAATCGATGAATTGGTAGGAGTTAAATTTTTCGATGGATATTGATGAGCATGGATTTTCAGTAGGATTTCGATCATAACATTTATGTGAGATTAGTAACCAAGAACACTAGGGTTCATATGAATTTTAATTGCTGCGAAGCGAGAATAACCAATGAACCAGAAAACAACATACTGACGAGTGCTAATCCTTAAAGTAATATGTATGTTTATTGTAGTGCAGCTCAAAGCTCAAATAGAGATATTCTTGTAAATAACCGAGTGTTTCAAGTCTATTACAACTTTCTCTATATAAGAAAACTGATTGGTTATACGCTATTCACAGTGAGATTGATCAAATTTTTTGTTCTGTTATACACTTTCTTGAGAGCTTTTTGATACCCTCATTCTGTACAAAACTTAATTCAGGTTGTTCACAGATTATTATTTTCTATAGTGACATGTTAAACCAGGATGAAACGATACGCATCAGTTTATTTAATCGCCTAACTTATTTATCTTATAAATCTTCCGTCATCGTGTACGAGTATACATATGAATCGAGTTTGGGTAACTAGAGCTCCAAGTATTGTACCCTCTAACAAAAAACTTTTTTAATTGCCTTAATAAAATATTTAAATACAAATTAAATGGTCATAGATTTAGGATATGCATGTATATATTTATACAAAGACTTTCTTATTTATGAGCTCCAAATTACAAGTACGGTAAAGATATGGAATCTTTAAATAAAGATCTCTCTTATATACATATTGTCTTATATATATACCTAAGAGTACCGAATAAAAAATAATCATCCCCTTCAAATTTTATAATGATTTTATTTTGCCATATAAACATAAGAAACGCAGTTAAGATAATTTAAAAAATAAAAAAAAAATTGAAGGCGAGGGTTCCAAATACTAAAGAAAATTATCTTAAACTTGAAATGAGACATAATATAGTAATATAACCTCGATGGAGCAAAAACAAAAACGAAAAAAAAGGTTTAGGAACCGTATATATGGAATGGGTGCAGGGTGAAGTGACTATGAATGAAAATTATAATAAGATACCTCTCTTGGGGTACATTAGTTACGAGTAGTGAAGTTTTCTTTAAACGAAATAGCAACAACAACAAAAAAGCTATTTTCTTAGTCTATAAAATAAGATTTTAATAGCATTCTGCAACTTCTTGTACGAACGATTATGACGAATATGTTTTTTGAACTTTAAATATTCTCGTCTCTAATTCCCAAATATAAGTGCACGAGTGTGTTAAGAAACGTGAAACATTAAGATGCCACATACGAGTACATGCTGTATAGAGATGTAAGATGTCGTATAGGCATATTATGAAATGCTCATTAAATCAAATAAGAAGGTAACAAAAATATTTTATTTTTTATGTTTATGAATATTGTTTTATGTTCTATGCGGGAACAATGATTTCATCTCAACACAGAATTTATGTTACTTTCTTCCATTTTTATGGTAAAATCTATAAAAATGAAATCATGAAAAGTGGTGATAATTTTTATTGTTATTATACCGTTGGAAAAATCCTAATAAAATTGAAGTAATTTTAATTTAAAAATATTTCCAGTAGGTGATTCTAACATACATATACGAGCGTGTATGTATTTTGGCAATGTACCAGTTTTGTATATGAACTAACTACTCGTATACACAAGAAAGTGTATATAATGAAATAATAAATGGCTGCCAGCTGGCAATTCGTTGCAAAATATTAATTCTCTTCAGTTTCTTATTTAGAGGTGGAGCAGTTTATGATTAAAGGGTACACACCGACATTCATTTCGTGACATTGCACGAATCGGGTTAAGGAAGTGTCACGTAACCATAAAATTATCCAAGTGAACTGCGAAACAGTTCGTACAAAAATTAAGTACAGTAATTAATAAAAGCAGTTCGGGGCATTAGTCTCACGGTGCGAAAGGTGAAATTCTTGGACCGTCGTAAGAGTAACATACCTCTGTTATCCATATTTCTAACGGGATGTGATTTCAATACGTAAAAATTGCCTCTAATTGGAGCCGTAGCTGGTGGTTTGTCTGAATAAGGCACATGCTTTTTAAATAGATAAATTGCGTCTGTTGACAATTATATTGAATAACTGGTATGTGATGCTCTTAGGTGTTCTGGGCTGCACACGTGCTACAGTGCAGGAATCAACGTGTCTTCCTTGTCTAAAAAGACCGGGTAAACTGCAAAATAACCTTCGTAGTTAGGATTGTGGACTGAAAATGTTAACATAAACCTCGAATTTCCAGTAAGTGCGGGCCATAAGCTCGCTTAGTTATATTATATAAAACCAGCCATTCGAATAGGAAGGAACAATGATATGCGTTGAAGTGTTTGGTATAGGCCTGCATGGAGCTGTCATTACAAAGTCGCCATTGCGGATCATTTTGGGTAAATATGAGAATAAATAATTTTTCTCTTAAGCTAACATCATTTAACTATTAATTCAGAACTGGTGATTTCTGCCAAGAGCTCTGAATGTTAGCTTGAAGAAATACAAAGAAGCGCGGTTAAACGGCTGGAAAGGTGTCTCGCATGAATTGATTAACAAGATATCACAGTCTCTATCTACGATCAAGCAAACCCACACCCACGTGATCGGAAAAAGTTACAGGGAAAGAAAACAAAACTATACTGACTTGATAGAGTACACCTTACACTATATTCAGGTATATGGCATATCCCGGGAACATCTCTGAGATTTGGCCAATATTCAATACAATAAACCATTAAATTTGTACATATTATAATATTCGTGGTTAGGTTTTTCAAAATAATAAATTAATACATTCAAAACAATTCAATAATTTTTATATTGAAATCATTTAACACATTAATTTTTTAATAGTGGTTTTATGTTGTGTAGATAAATAAGTATAAGTAGGTAAACAATATAACAATTTATTTACCTACTGTACTGTTGTTCTACCAATACATATTTTTGTTCATTTGTTGAAATCTTCACACCCGTGAAACTGCTCACAATTGAACAATGCTTCCATCGGCAAAACAATCTTGTTTCCAAAAAACCTTGCAGAAGGAGCACAAATTAACCGCTGTGGGAGAGCTACTGTTGCCTTAAACTTTTCTTAACTTATTTTTATATCAAAGTATGAAATGGGGAAATAAAAAAGACAATATTAGAATCAAACATAAGTAGGCAAAATAAAAGCTACATACCTGTGTCTGGTTGGTCGGGGACACCTCGGCCGTGTTTCCAATCCTGTCCTTTCATTAGGTACTAACCTGTCAATGATAAACGAGACATGACAACTCACATAGATCGAACATTGAACAAATATGATAAACACATAGATGCATTGGCCGGCCGAATACACATAATATAAGAGACGTTTTAGAATGAACAGTCACAGAAAAAAATTATCACAATGAACGAACACTGATTACATGAACAAATTACATAAACACAAATTCACTGTAAACAAAAACACAAATGACGATCACCACACAACTCCACAAATAGAACAAAACTTTTCGAATGACAGAGACACTGATACGTCAGCTGAATGTCAAACAAGTTGGTTGCGTCTCGACATTAACCGTAGCTGAACCTTGGTGCTACAATATAGATGGCGTAAGGAAAACGGAGAAGAAAGCGTGTTGATAAAAGGTGATGTGTGTTAGCGAAAAGAGGTTTTTGCTTAATTGTTACGAGGCGAGAGAGTCGAGAAACGAGATTGTGAGATGTGAATAAAAGAAAAGTGCAATAAAAGTGAAAAGTGCAATAAAAGAAAACTAAGAGGATAACTAAGGCAGTGTTGAATCACGTTGACGGTGAAGGTAAAGGTGGGTCGTGTCAAGAGCCACGTAGAGAGAATCGACAAGTGGAACGCGAGCGATCGCGGTGCTTGCTCGACAAAGAGAGGCGTTCTAGAGGTAATACAGCTTAGTGCCACTTTCATATTTTTCCTTACAAGCTCCCAGTGTAACAAGTTTCCATTTCAACAAGTTTCATAGAACAAGCTCTCTCCCCCCTCTCCCCAATTGTTACACCCAGCCCGAAGGTCTCTAGTCAACCAAAGAGAGCTAGCCACATTCGTGCGCGTCCGCTGGCGCCCAAAACTCAAATCAAAATTGTCTGCTAAATTGCGAGGTGGAAGAAGAGATAAGCACATTACATTCGCCTTGTAATAATCGTCCTCCAAGCTACGCAAATTGTTCAATACATATCCAAACTTTTTCTGAAGAGGAGATACTAACTGAAATTAAATCACTGGGAGGGACCTGATTCTATCCCCTCATCCATCATTAAATTATTGGCTGATGTAGTTTGCAAGCCTTTTAAACTCATCTTTAATAATAAATCATTGCAAACCGGAATTTTCCCTGATAAATGGAAAATTTCGAGACACACCGATTTTCAAATCTGGTGAAAAAATGTTATTTCCTGCTATCATGGAATTGCAACCACTTCAATTTTTACTTAAATTATTTGAAATATTAGTCTGCAATTCCTTCAAGAAGTTTTATTAGTCTGTTTTCTTTCAAGAAAACAGTTTTAAGCCATCTATCGTTTCATCAACATGGATTTATGCCTGGCAGATCAACTACTACCAACCTAGTTGAGTTTACTAGCTTTACTACTAAAGCTTTAGAAAATCATGACCAAATTGACACCATATACACTGACTTCAGTAAAGCTTTTGACTCCATTCAACATCGCCAGGTATTGATTAAACTTGACAAGTTTGGTTTTCCATCAATGTTCGTGAAATGGTTTCAATCTTACTTAACGATGAGATACCTATTTATCGAAATATAGCTGGTGAAAAGTCCAATCTTATTTTAGCAAAATCTGGAGTTCCCCAGGGTTCAAATATTGGTCCCTATCTCTTCCTGATATTTATTGACGACATCACTAAAATAATTCAACACTCTTCTGCGCTTTTATTTGCTGATGATGTTAAAATATTCCGAACAATTAACGATAGAAGTGACTCTTACAAGCTTCAAGAGGATATTGACAAGATTTGTTCCTGGTGTGAAGTGAACCAGTTAAAACTCAATATTCAAAAATGCAAGATAATGTCATATCATAGGAAAACATTTCCAATAATTACCAATTATAATATCAATGGAACATTTATTGAACGCGTTACCACAATTAAACATCTAGGTGTAACATTTGTCAGTGATATTTCATTCTCCAGACACATCGATCAGAGTATATCGAAAGCCAATTCCATGTTCGATTTTCTTCGTCGCTGGACCACCGAGATTAAAGACCAAAATGCACTTTTTGCACTATACTTTGCATACATAAGATACAATATGCAGTAGCAGTTTGGTGCCCTCATAACGCTGACCACATTAATAGAATTGAGGGCGTACAAAACCAAATCTTACTCTATATTATGAAAAAAACAAACTGGAACTACAACTACAATTTACCATTCCATGAGAACCTGGCCCTCTTACCATCATACACTGTACGCTGTAAAGCATATAATATTGCAACTTTGGTTAATCGCAGGCAACAACATTGTATATAAAAATATTTTTTTATTTGCAAACGCGCACGTCATAAGTACACCAAAATATGCATCACCGTGAAATTAGTCTTCTGTTAAGAAGTTATTCTCTCTAGACCTTCGGACTTTAAGTATAACGGTTATTTTGCTTGAAAATATTTTAATCCTGCATCATTGTCCTATCCTACCACAGCTGATATTTTAGTATCTACAAAATAGCTTTTTTGATGAAATTTTTTGATTTGGTTGAAATATTCTAGAAGAATTAGGAATTCCATATGTCTCTCTTTTGTATCTTAACCTATGGTTTTCGTAATACCACAATGAAAAATTAGCAATCACTAAACCTTTAGAATGACTTAAATTTTTTCAGATAGTGCAAATATCAGCAAGTTTTACTTACCAATTGTTATTATGACTTGCGGTAATCCGTGTACGAACTACCCATTAAACCTTTTAATTACATTTTGAAAGGTTATAAAAGTAAATAATCGTTAATTAAATTATTTATTATTACTCTAATTAACATATTTCTTATATAAATACAATCTACATACATTGCACATGTATCTGTGGTCTCAATGTAAAAAGGTGAATAAATGGGTTTGTCCTCTACTGTGAGGTGTCCATGTATAAAGCTTATATAAACAATTTCTTGTTAATGTCGATAGACCACAGATATACATAATTTTTTAATTGTGTAATAACAGCCATTATTTTCGTAATTTAATTAGATCAACAAACAAACAAACAAACAAAAATTCACTTTTTTATTAACAATAATCACACAAAAAACATTTTTTTATTACATATTTTTATTGTAATAAAATTAGATTTTATTAACACTTATTGCCACCACACCAACCCTCTCCCATATAGTGAAATTACATAAAACCACCCCTCTCGACAACTTCACAATAATATCACGTGAGAATATCAGCGCGAGCGAGTAACAAACAAACCAACCAAGTTATATGTACTCGCCCACTTATCATATACAATCAACACAAGTACCTACACAACAACAACAAGTAAAAAAGCTATTTACAGTTAGTAAGCGAAAATCCATTTCCAATGAGCTTTTAGGGTTGAGAGCTTACATATATACATACTATATTGATGAACGTGTTCGTTATTAACCCAAAATATGATCATAAATCTGTTACGAATATTGTTCATATTCGTTTCGTTTCGTAAAAAAAAAAAACATTCACTTAACGACATTTCGACATACTAAACGGTAATAACAATAAGTAAAAAAGTGGCTAAAAATGTATTTTATGAGCTTTTCATTGGAAATTTATTATTTAACCTGGGCGAGCAACGAATAAATAGTTTTTTTTCCTTTCAACGTAAAATTCAAAGGGTGGATTGAGTACAGCATATAAGAAAACAGATACATAATTCATAACATAATCGGTCGTATATAAACGTTGCGTTTTGTATTGTTCGAAGGGAACATTCATCTCGTCGTTTGTAATTAATTTTGAAGCGCGCATACATAATCTAATTACAGTATTGTTCAAATAAACTTTACGAAATTCATTAGAGAGCTTTCACTGTGGAATTTCAATTCTTCTCGCATTTTGTCTGATTGAAGATAATTAGTCCTAATTTGGACATTGTTATGTATATGTATGTGTTGTGTACATATGTATACATAACGAGAGGAGAAAACAGAAAAATAAAAAATAAAAGTTTTCCAGTCAAACTTGAAATTTTTCACAACGAGAAAAATTTAATAAAAACAAAACATAAAATGAAGAAAAATTAAGCTCAAGTCACGTGTTCCGTGTATACCGAATTGAAAAACGAACACGTAACATAAGACATTGTGTTGTGAAGGAATAAAATGTGTATGTGGGGAGTTGTGTTGTATGTGTTGTGTGTAAGAAAATAATAGATTTTCTTTTGTTTGGTGCGTGTTATGTTTGTTAAACGAAAATACATTTTTTTTCGGTTCGGTTTGATCACATTGAATGACGTGTAGTATGTTTTTCATATTTGAGCTTTTATGTTGGAAAAAACATACATACATAGATATAGATAGATAGATAGAGAGATATGGATTAGATTAGGTTGTTTTTTTGTGATTTCAATAATTTTTT
Organism: Tipula lateralis; assembly: GCA_963932295.1. Classification (NCBI taxonomy): domain Eukaryota; kingdom Metazoa; phylum Arthropoda; class Insecta; order Diptera; family Tipulidae; genus Tipula; species Tipula lateralis. Next base: position 190,266,206 of record OZ010736.1, on the reverse strand, counting down.
TTTCGTTTTCTTGCTGGTTTCGATTAACATGGAAACTTATGATAATATCGATTCGTCATGAAAATATATAAAATGAATGGTTCGATATGATTTGATAGTGAATGTTGTACATGTTCGTTCATTTTATTCATTTAAATTTTACGTTATTACAGCTTTCAGTCGGATTACAATAATCATGAGCTTTTAATATTTTGCTTTTCAAATTACACATTTGATTGGATTCAAATTCGTTATCTTGTTATTTTGTATAACAATTCGGCTAAATAGATTTAGATCTTTCTTTTATTGATTTCTGTATTTAAATTGACTCCTCGACCGTAGAAAATGGTTGATGAAGACTTCGATGGTCTAAGAGTCGTTATGATTTTAAATATTACATAACAATTGGAAAGTCGCATTCTAAACATCACTAGTTAAACTTAAATTAAATCTGCAAGGGTACAAATAGTTTTTGATTAGTCAGGTGCGGGTTTTTTAAATAAGAGTTCTTTATCATTGGATTGTATTGCTGTATGTTGTCATCTTTACCTATCGTAGGTAACATATAGGCAGAAACGCTCTTTTGACGACGCTTTTTTGAGGTTTATATCAGTACCCGCTTTAATTAAAAACACTTTTTATTGAAAATATATTTGTGATAGTAGAAGGCGATATTAGGTAGAGAAGCATCCCATAATGTTGCTGCCCAAGTAAAGATTGCTGTTGTTTACTAATAAAATCCTAAAATAACCCAGCGCTCTAGCATGCTCTCCCAAATTATTTATGTGCCAATCTTAACGCTTCAGTCAGCCTCATTCTATTGGCAGTGTGACTGTGAAGTCGAACCAATGTTAGCTAGCTTGTCCGTCCTGTAGGTTCTTCCATGAATCAGATAATCTTAGTATTTAAATGTTCACCGATCAAGTTTGGAAATGAGCAGTATCTGAACGCCACTATGGACGAACATGAAACTGATCGTAGACTTGATTGACACTTAACTGTCAACATTTAGATAGAAAAATTTTCCCAATCGTTCGCACTTCTGGTTGAAACATGCCACTGTAACAAAAGAGATGAACGAACATGCTCACCTCAGGCGTGTCACGGAAAATTCCATTCCCTACTCTGCCCTCTAGTTAAAGTCCTCCGTGAAAAATTTGGAAAACTTCCATTCCCGGCACCGATCCACTTTCCCAGGGATGTTTCTGGAAGGAAGGATGAATTGAATCCCAGTTTTAAAGCAAAAAACCATTGTAGTTTAATAAAACATCCGAAGTTCCATACTTCGTGACTTAAATATCTTTGAGTGTGCTATAATCCGCCTTTTAAAGATTATGACTGGAAAAAAATTAAAAGTAGCTCTAAAAGCGTAAGAATTGTTCTAAGTGCCCCACTCAGAATTATAAAGGCTGTTTTCATGGTCGCTAGTAATACCCTGTATGCTACGTTATCAACAAATGACCCTCACAAGCTTTGGCTAAAGTGAGGAAACCTTCAAGAAGACGAAGCTGCGATGGGCAAACATCACAGCAACAGTGATGGATTTTTACCATCTAAAACCACACAACCTCATTCATCCTCCATGCGGAACTATCGTTAGACATTACTTCGCATGGAGGTGACTAGTTTTTAAACTCTTTATTCTCCCCAGCGTCTCAACCTTAGATTGAGATTGCCATCGCTATCTAGTCATATTATGTTGTTCTTCTCTAGCACGCTCTAAGCGCCTCAGCTCCTTCAATACTACTGCTGCCGTGTGACTCACAATATTCCACTTTTCTTCAGACGCAATCATCAGTTCAACTATGTTGTCAGGAGTTGGTCGCTGTCCTAGGATATCCAAAAGATCTCTCCGAGTTTTGTTGAACCACGGGCATTGAAAGAAAATATGTTCCACATCTTCTTGTGATCCTTTGCAAGCAGGACATTCTGGAGTGTCAGCATGTTTAAATCTGTAAAAGTATGTACCAAAACAGCCATGCCCACTTAGCAACTGTGTCAGGTAATAATTTACTTCGCCATGTCGCCTATTTATTCACTTTTCGATGGAGGGTATCATACGATAAGTCCATCGGCCTTTTACCGAGCTATCCCAGCGCCTTTGCCATTCTGCCAATGTTGCAATGCGTTCTGATGCTCTACTTCCTAGTTGTTCTCGGTGTAGGTACCATTTATTCCTTTCCTTTGCAAGTAGTTCGATGGGGATCATCCCTGCAATAACAAGTGTCACATCATCGGATATTGTGCAAAAGCCACATATCACTCTTAAAGCACCTACGCGGTATACTGATTGCAACTTGCATCTATACGATTTAACATCCATCGCATCGCTCCATATAGGTGATCCATATAGGATGATGGATGTTACCACATTTGCCAGTAGAATCCTTCGACTCTGTCTTGGCCCTTCAATGTTGGGAATAATGCGGGAGAGGGCTGCAGTTACGACCCTCACAAGCTAATTCCATACAGATGTATAGGAATAGCTTTAACAGTGTAAGTCAAAAACTCCAGTTTTAAGCCCTAGCTCTTCCCTATGGCACCCCTACAGTAGTAAAAGGAATTAATAAGCTCTTTCCAAAAGACTCAGCCTCTAAGAAATTCGATATTCCAGAGTATATCTGACAATATGTCTTCTTCTGGGTTTTCTCTATCTAATGATCTTCTTACTAAGGAGTTACAACTTAGTCTTCAGTCCCAACTTTCAATGTCAATGCTGCTCTAAACCTCTAATTGTAATGCACATGCTAGGACTCACCCATTTGGCTGGATTCAATTTCACTCGTAAGGTCTCTAACAACATTTTAAATATTTGGAGAAGGAAGGGAAGCTTTGCTTCGGGTTGCTTTGTGAGCTCTACAACGTGGGAACCTTCATATCACCTTGACCTAACTCCAAAATAGGTATAACCCACAGCCTTAGACATCCTAGAAAGGTATACTTAGCGATAGGATACTAAACTTCCAGAATTTCTACAGTTCTACTGGAATATTTCAGTCAAGACTGCCTGTTTTGACCAACCAAATATGGAATTTCTATGGAAGTTAATTTACATGAGTACTAGATAATATTTAAAGTTGTCCTTTAGCTAGCCGGTCTAATTAACTAGCTCGGTTTGGTTAGATTCTTAGCTTATATTTTCCTGAACAGAGAAGTCACAAAGACTATTTCTATATTATCGCAGAAGTGTCGCCACGTTTTAAATTTCGAGGTTCCACTGGTTTTCCTGCGCATCGCATCATTTAGTATAGAGCCTTGAAATTCAGCTTTCTTGCTTCTTCAATGAGATACATCATAGCATCCTAAATAAAGAAGCCGCAATCATCGAAATTGAACTTAAAATGTTTATACCCCATATTTACTAACACATCAATAAGTTGTGACGTCATAAAAAAATAATAAAATCGCTCTACAGTTCATATTTATTACTAAAATATTGAACAGCGTACAGCAAAGATAAAGTAAAAAAAATATTTTTTATTTTTGTTTTTGTTTTTGCTGTCAAAAATTGTTCACAAAATGTTTATAGGTTATACCCGTCCGTAGACAATAATAAATTATTTATTATAATAAATCATTTATATTATAATTAATAATTAATATTGTTGGCCTGTGGATAAATATGTTAAATGTGAATGTGATTTGTGCAACTTTATCTTTGGGTTTTAGAATTATTGTGGAAATATCACTACTCTTGAAGATCGTGATCGTCTTCGTTATCTACAAACATTGATGTAGATCATCGTTCAATGTGTTTAATTCCAAATAAAATCAAACTATTTTTAGTTCCGTGTGGATTGATGGGTCTAAAACAATTCTGCTGCGGTGATTTAGTTTGTTGGTGTTTTGGTTTTGTATTTGTACTAATTCATGGAATTAGATTAGAATTTACTTGTTTGTTCCCAACATTTTTATCGTTTTTGTTCTCTTTTAGTGTTTCACCAAATCGTTCAGCTTACCCATGCGATATACTGTGGTAAGACAATGCTAATATTCGTTCTCCTTGGCAACGATATAAATTACTAAAATATTGACTTGAATTTAGTCCCGTTGTCGGTTATACAAGTTTCTAGTTTACAATTATTTGAAGAATTTATTCATCTTCTCGATGTAAGTCGTTGACGTTAGACTTAGGTCAGTAGTGAACTTTGGAAACATTGAAAAGTAATACGACATACCACTTCCATTAGAAGTTCTCGAAAAAGGACATGAAACTAGCCAATAATATTGATGTTATTATCAATTTTTAGTTAGTATGACTCGACGGGCGATTATTGAAGTTTTAAAAATGTGTTTTGTGCATCTATGCAACTGGCGTAAAATAAGATTTCGGCATCGTGAGGGAATAATGTTCTTGTCACAAAATATAATACAACCACACAAAATGATAGTTCTTCGTCGGTTCTTCGAGAGTTCGTCATTGTCTAGAGGAATTTCATTAATAAATAATTAATATTTGGGTCGCATTTGAGTCGATGAGACATGATACGATACCGACTGTTTAAAATCATTTATTAGCTTGTATTATATTGCAATATGTCGAGGAAGTCATATGTTTTGAATTTCCACTGTTAAATTCAATATACGGTGTAATGGAAATTTCGTTTTTCGGCCAAAAATGCTGTGTTTGAATTTCTGTTTGATTACCAATGTAAATGTTCTTTCGTAGATGTCTTTTGATGTGCTTGGAGGTGGGACTTGAACAATTATTTTAATTTCAGCCAATGTGAAGTTATTATTTCTATATAAACATGGAAGATCTCTGAAGAATTTTTATTCTTGTGCAAATGATTTCTTCATATATGTTTAGGAATAAAAATAAGTTTTAAAATTCACTGTCTTCTTATTACTTTTTCGGCCAAAAAATCTGTCATACGTATACATGTGCACATGGCAATAGCTGTAAACAGAATTCCAATAGCTGCATCTGTTTAACGAAATCACATAAAATAATTCATATTCAACTGACGTTTAAATATACTCATGACAATGTCTTAAAACAGAATTTAGACAACACAATAACTAAATGTATATGTTGAAGAAAACCATACATGAATGCTTCATATCCAACTGAGGTGAATCGTCCTCATAGTCATGATAATTCATTTAATGAAACAAAATTGAAACCATTGAATACTAATTTGTGGACGAAGCTAAAGAGTTACCGTTTTGTTGTTAAATGCTGTTTGTGTCTAAATAAATGTATTTTATTAAAAAAAACAATTCAAATACTTAAAATTATTTTAAAAAATCACACTTTCAAAAATCGTCACGACTTTTATAATGCCATCTTGTATCGAGTTTAACAACTGCTGTCTTTTATAATGCCATCTTGTATCGAGTATAACAATTGAATGGAAATCAAAAAAATTTAAATAATTTTTGAAGTATTCACTTTCATTAACATGTATGGATATTTTAATTGTGCACTTCGTATTATCGCACTAACAATATGCTTTAAAATATCAATAAATACGATTTATATTATTAAAGTTATAAAGTGCCATCTCTTATTCAATATTTGAAGTATATGTTTCTTTTTCGTAGTTCATACGTCATTGATCTCGTTTTATATATTTTTATACGGCGTTTAGAACCAATTATAACATATACATGTATAAAAATTGAATAAATCAAACCGTTTTTATTTTTATCATAACTATTAAAATAATTCGTATTTTCATTTGATTTCCATATATGTTATATGAAAATGTTTGATTTAAATTTTGATATAAAAATAATTTTTGTTTTCAGTATTTTTCATTCATTAAAATTGAGCCAAAAATCTTCAATTTTACATTAGTTCTTATGGAGTGTATGAAAATCTAGACCCCATAAAAAAGCTCGATAAATTTAAAGGGTCAATCATTGCGGCTTCTTTATTTAGGATGCTATGGATACATCAAAATAAAGCTTTTACTTCTCGGCTGAATCATCGTATTCCACCTCCAGACTGGCCGCAGTTTTGTGCTTGCTACTAAGTAATTGTATTCTCAAGAATGCATGATGCCACCCTCTTACAAGTGATCGGGTACAATATCGGGAATCGTTCCACCATAAGATCACAGATCTTATTTTCGCTTTTTATAACCACATTTTTGCCCGCTTTCGTCAATTTAATAATACATGATACTAAACATCGCTAGAATGAAGGTTATGTGAAAAAATATTGACCTTTTTATTTTATTTTTACAATCTGTTTTTGGGGCTCGAGGCAATCCCAACGAAAAAATACGGCTATAGGTCCGATTTACGTAGAACCATCTGCACATTGCATAGCTCCATGGCAGTACTAACATGGAAGATGGGTCGGCAATGGGTCGGCCCTTAATTCTACACTCCAACAGGGGATCATAGTTGTGTTCATTTACACCCCAGATCGTAATCAAGTGATGAAAAATCCCATTAACATCCTGCCCCTATCGGGATTCGAACCCGGTACCTCCCGCTCCAACTGCCGCAGCTTTTGCCACTGCGCCACCTGGGCGGTTCAAATTTTGACATTACTATAAAAATATTTTCCTTCGATTCTGTCAGACTCGGAGGGTTCATCAGTGATGTGTTTTAGACTCCTCGAGATCAAAAAAACCGATTCTTTGTCGGCCGCTCTTTCAGTTCAGCTTGCCCTGTTCGATCAAACTATTCACGCCAAAGAAGGTCTACCATCCCCTCTAACACTGACATCATTTAAATTGTGCCAATCTCTGCACTATTCTAAGAAATCCGATACATTTTCTGAATTATTATAATTGATATCACGACAGAGTTACAATCGACTGCACAGTATTCTTGCCAATTCACTGCACAATCAAAATTATCACAAATTTTCAACCACACAAATCAGGACACGAAAAAATTAATAGTTTGGTGAACAAAGCTAACTGGTTCGCTTTTATCTCGTACAAGCAATCTTACGAAAACTATAAATTATTAATTTTTATGTGCAAAAATTGGTAAGATGTAATATTTTTATGAGCTTTTATCTACCAGAACAACTATTTTAAGTTTGTTGTAAAGTTTGGCAACATTTTTATGGTGTACGATAGGAAAGTGCATGTTTGATGGCGAAGCATAATCAAAGTTTGTCTACATTATTGGTTATAGATTTAAACAGAACACTAGTTTGGAGTTGATTGACTTTTTTATATTGTTGTACGATTCAGCTTAGTCTAGAATCCTTGTAATGTATGTATGAGCGCGGTAGATCCCAAAATTATAAAAATAATATAATTTTAATCAAATTGTATTATTCGTTCTAAAGCTCTATACACGGCATTAAAATTTATTGGAAATGGATTCTGTCATATTGCCACTGCAGCTTTTCTTGACAAAGCACAGTCTGGACTTTTCAGTACAGAGTACTGTTTAGCACTCTCGTCACTCAAGTCGACCGAATGTTTTGAGCAAGAAGCACTGTCTGAAAACTCTGGTGGGTCACATGACCTCGACGAATTGTACAGCTTTGGTAAGTAGACGATTAAGATTATTCCAGAATACCCTTAGACTTCTATCTGGTATTTTTGCATCAACATTGGGATTAGTATGCATCAACCAGATTTACAGTGTTTTTACATTTTGCATTGATAGGGTGCGCAAAACTTTGAAAGGCTATCTTCACAATGCCAAAATAAAAGCTTGAAAACATCTGATTAAGTGAATCGAATTTATCTCTGATTATTTAATAGACTTTTTGATCAGTCATTATGTCCCTTGCCAGTTGTTCCGGTTGTGTCGCCGCGGTTGCTCTACTTGATTTTCGCTTTTGTTTGGGAAGAATGTCAATTTTATTTTCTCTCACAACATCAAAACATCACAATGGGGTATTTATGGTACGTCGGTATTGGCGAAGTAGTTCAACTGGGTTCCAAATCAATAAGCATTGTTATCAACATACTGTCGTAGAAGATGTCACTCACTGACATTAATTGTGGATAAAATAAGTGGATGAATTATTCTAAATTTTTTTTTGTAAATATTGAAAACATTTTGATTCTAAAATAAAGTCGATACATGGTACAAATTAAGATGATCTTGAGTGAAGTTTTTATGGGTGTGACCTAAACGAGAAAAGAAGCATCTTACGCAACAAGGTTCAACACATCGATCCACTACATAATTTAAAGGACGTGTTCAACGTCGTGTTGATATCACGATACAGATTTAACGGCTGACCAACTACGAATAGTTAATTTTCTGTAGTGAACCGTGAACAAGCCGATGAATACATTACACATAACAAACACAAAACTAGCAAAGAGAATATTCGGTGTGTGGTGTTAGATATCAACCTGGAATGATTACGTAATTTAATGCTCGGGAATCCTTATTCTACGTTTCGGACGTTTCGCGTGAGGTCCTTATTCTAGGTTTTTTGTCGTTCCAAGCTCAACGGAGCAAAGACGACGCGTTCTAACTTAGTCTACATATTTCTTGAGCCCTTTTCTCAAAGTCTAAGGAATGGAACAGTTCATTCCTTCCAATTTCTCTAAGCCAAAAAAGTTAAACAATCCTTGGCACAACCGCGACTGCAGGAAAGCAACTGCCCTTTAAGAAGCTTGTCACCGCAAGTATCCCCAAAACCCGACAGCTGAACATCTATCAAGGTTGCTAGAAACCTAGCAACACGAACGATATCCAACGCTAAACTAAAATACCAAAAGAAGGTTAGAGCAGAGTTGCGGCAGATTTTAGATACCACCAACAGCAATCGAACGTTTTGGTCATTTGCTCGTATAGTCGAAGAAAACTTTTTGGAAAATAGGAAATCTTCTATACCGCCTCTCAAAGATGGAGATAGTTTTTGCCACCGCCCATGAAAAAGCTAATTTCTTCGCTCGAAAATTTACTGCTCACTCCAATTTAGCTCAATCTAATTCAACACAACCTGTTATCTCACAAGTAAGTTCGTCGATGCGCCGCATTAGATTCCCACCTAGAGTTGTCGCCAAAGTTCTTGCAAACATTAACCCCAACAAGTCAGCCGGCCCGGATGGTATTCCTCCAATTGTACTCAAATATTGTTGTAAATCTTTGTCAAAGCCACTTTCATGTTTGTTCCACCGTCTTCTGGCATTTTTCCTTCCATTTGTAAAATTGCTAACGTACATCCCGTGCCGAAAAAGGTCAGCAAGTCGGACCCTTCGAATTATCGTACAATCGCTATTGTCTCGGTGCTTTCGAAAGTACTTGAGAAGTTGAGATGGTATAAAATTATCAACTGATGAATTATTTGGAAGATCATCACCTAATTTCAGATCGTCAGTACGGTCATCACTTAAAAATGGAACAGGAGTATTCATCAATCTGGTGAATCACAAATCATTGCGCTTGATATTTCGAAAATATTTGATAGCGTGTGGCACAAGGATTTATTGTGCAAACTGAGGGCAGTTGGCCTTTACGGTTCTTTGATTCTATGGGTTGAGAATTTTTGTAAATTCCGAGTGGTGGTGTATGGCACGACGGATCCGTCCTTTCTCCAACTATTTTTCTAATTTTCTAATTATCGATGATCTTTTATCATCAACGCTCAATCCAATATATTCTTCTGCTGATGACAGCTCACTCTCTTCCTCATACTGCTTACCTTTTTCTTCATCGCGAAACGATGTTCTAGTAGAAAGATTTGCTATGAAGGGTCGCCTTAAGCGTGATCTCATTACAATTCTGGAATGGAGTGAAGCCAACAGGGTTGAATTGAATCCCAACAAATTTCAATCCTGCATTTTTTCTGGCCGAAATGATGGCTATTCGCCATCTTTTCTGACAGGCGAATCCAGTTTGGCAACATCTGACTCATTTTCGATTCTCGGCTTGACTTTTACAAAGAAAATGTCCTGGAATGAACAAATAAACAATGCAGCGATTAGTGCAGCTAGATGTCTTGGATTTCTACGACGATAAGTTTTATTTTACACCATCTGAAACACTTTCAATTTACAAGACCTATATAAGACCCAGACTAGAGTATAATTCTCACATTTGGGCTGGAGCACCAAAAAAACATATGGCTGCACTTGATCGAGTCCAAGGCCGAGCATCTCGAATGATCGCGGAGTAAATGTATCTTCATATCTCGATTCTCTTTCCCACAGGCGGTATGTTGGAGCTTTATGTGAGTTCTACAAATACTTTCATGGTCATTGCTCATCGGAACTTTACGAACTTATGCCTGGTTTATCAAGACACATGCGCAACTTAAGACCTTTACACAGATATAATCTGGAAATTAAATTCGTCAGGACCAATAGCATTCAGAACTCGTTTTTTGTTTGGAGAGCGCGAATGTGGAATGAGCTGAATTGTGGAGCTTTTCCCTTGGCGTATAATTTACAGAGATTTAAACTTAATATCAAAAGTATGAAACTTGAAGACTAAAACCCTTATTCCTTGATTCCTAACCTCCATCCTTCCTAATTCCTTCCCATCCTTATTATTCGTAGTGATGTGTGTTGTCACTATACTAAGTGCTAAGTAATCATTAAAAAAAAGGGATCGTATGGACAATAACACCCTGAGATTTGAAAAAGTTTCAAGACTGGTCGATCGAATTTTTTGATATCGCGGTCTGTGTGTTGTCTTCATTTTTTACATGTAATTTACGTTTTATGTAATTTACGCTGATTTTTACATAATTTACCATGTTGTTCTCGATGTTGTCAATTATTACTGATTGCCTTCAGGATTATTTCTTGTACAGTCACTTACACTCACTGGGACATGCTACTAGTTACTCTACAGTAAAAAACATAGTCCATTTGTAACATTTCATTTGAATGTACGGTTAATCGTGTGTTTCACCATTTGAACTCTCCCACTTGTATTAGCTGTGGGGTTTTTTTCAGATATGCTTTTGTTTTTCCAAAGTTTTCACTAGAATTCGTGCCCAAGATCTGATCTTAATTACTACATAATTACACATCTTAAGTGTTACTTTTGACAATTTGGTTTTTCACTGCTTATGTGGTGGTTTGTTGGTCCAACTAAATTAGTACTGCATACACAAGATTATATATCAACAATACCATTTATATCAAAAAAGCAAAAATCGGCGAACAACAACAATACACACGGTCCAATCTGGTTACTTGGTCGGTTGGTTAGATGAAAATTTCCATCCACCATATCACATGGTGGATTGCTTTTTTTATCGACAAATCTTTTGTCAACCTTCATGTATATATAAGCCCATACCAACTTCCAACCAAATTGAACCTACCGCCTGACCAAATTGTGTAAGGGCCTTATAGTCGGTTTTCAAAATTTTTGGGTTGAATATCGTTCTAATGACGACTATATGCTTTCAAATAAATCTCCAATATTTCTTACTTGCATTTATTTGTTCGAAATCCATCTTGAACTTTATTTTGTACTTCTTGCAGGATACCACAATTATTTGGTTTACTCGCAACTCCATCCTCGTTGTCAATCAAATCCCAGAGAAAAGCCGGCTATACTGGTTTACTAGACAACATAGTACCATATTATGTATTACGAACATCATAGAAAATTCTGACCTTCAACATATGAATCATATATACAGTAGATGTGTTCATTGTCACCATCGATCGTAAGCAGAGCAACGATTCGAATCCAAATTCGAATATAAATTAGTTAATTTGTATTCCAAGCTAATAACACAAAACATATTTTCAATCACTATAAAATAGATTTATCGAGCTAATTATCTCACCCCAAATTTTGCACACAAATTCGAATTAAATGAAAATTCATTTTTACAATCTATAAAAATCATAATAAAATCTGGATTTTTATCTATGTGTATGTCTGCGCGTTTCCACTCTATACACACATATACGACATACTCGTATACATATATATATGATACACAAGACGCAAGTTAAAAATAATGTGGAAGAAAATGTGATAACATCTGGGCCATATTTTACTTGTCACCAAGAATTATTAATACTTTTCATGGTATATGATAAATTTTCTTTTCTTCTTCTGTATCTTCTTATTATTTATGTACATACAGCAGTAGCAGCAGCAGCAGCAACAACAAATCATAACAATAAGACTATATCTATGTACAATTTACATGTATGTACACATATATTGCCTTTATGTTTATGAGTGTTGAATTTAAAAAAAAAATATGCTGCATGTGTTACCCCATGTGCGAATATTGTGCGAAATTAAATTTGAATGCCAAAATATTGCATCATTATCTCGGAAAAGCCAAAATGTGTATGAGTGTGTGTGTGCGAAGGAAATTATGTTTGTGTGTCATAGAAATTGGTGTTACGTAACGAAAGCACTTTTACTCTTGTTGAGTCACACATCGTACACATTGTCGTAGATTGTCCAAAAACTTTAAGTGCAAAGCTAACCAAGTTACTTTGATGAAGGTTATAGGACCGGTGTGCATTATTTGTACTCTCATAAGTGATTTTTTATAGAGTTACACAAGTTCTCTGTTGCATCACGCCGAAAAACCCGACGAGTCACAACAAAACCACAACTCTACATCATCAGATTTTGTGACTAATATGCACGCACAAAATCTGGTAAGCTGCTCAATTCTTCCCACGGCTATTATTAGAGCTGTTGATAACTCCGGCAAAATCATAACATGTATGGCTCTCCTGAATTTCGAATCACAGAAGAGTTTTGTCACCGAAACATGCGTTCAACGGCTACAGTTTCAATAGAAATTACTCCGGACTCAATCTAGCCGATCCACGATTTGATAAACCAAGTCGATATATTGATAAATCGATGTATTGATTAATGCTTACCAATTTTTCAACATCATTATAAATGACAGATCGAGAGGCTTTCATCTTCGGCGTGAGGAGTTAACTCATATCATACACCTAATTTGTCAACATGAAGAATTTTACCAAGACGATATATTGGCGCTCCAAAATAAGTGAAGCAAAACCAGCACCCTAAAGTCATTAGACACAATTCTGCACAGCTTTGGACTAATTCGCATTGGAGGCCGTTTACAAAATAGCTCAGCTCTGTATTCTATGAAGCATCCACTTATTTTTTGTGATGTCCATATAGACCTTAAGCACGTAGGACCTTTCCTTCCGCTGTCGCTTATGCGTCAGGAATATTCGATCCCAAATGGTTAACATAGAGCGAAGGAAGTAATTCGTAAGTGGGTCATACTTACAAAGTTAAGGCGCAGTGCCGACAACAATTAATGGGTAACAACTTCGTCTGTGCGGATAAAGGAGGAGTATGCAAAACTAATCAAAGAATCAAATAATATATCACACTACCTTTCTTAGTATTGTATTGTATGGACCTGATCCCGCCTAATTCACCACATTTTGGAGGCTTGTGGGAGCCGGCCATAAAATCCACCAAATTCCATATCAAAAGGGTACTTGGAAAAACTATTTTAATGCTGGAAGTGATGAACACCCTGCTAGCTAAAGTTGAAGTAATCCTGAATTCCCGACACCTGTCTGGATCCGTTAACGCCGTTGCACTTCCTCATTGGTCATCTAGTTACCAAAATCCATGTAATGGATATCATACTTATAAACAGTCATACTTTACTCGTTGGTAAATGGTACATCAATTGAGTCAGGACTTTTGAAAGAGATGATACGTAGAGAACCTTACGACCCTGCAACCGCGCTTAAACCGAATGCAGTGTATCCAAATCAACAACATCAGCCTGGTCCAAGACAAAAATCCTCCCCTCAACAATGGCTTCTTGGTCGAGTCACGAAACTACATCCTGGGCGTGACGGTTTTGTACGAGTAGTCACTTTAAAGACACAAGCAGACGAAATCAAACGACCGATACAAAAGCTACGTGTGCTGCCAATCCTGAAGATGCCTAAGACGTATGTAGATGGTTAAAGCTTGGATCTAGATGTCACGTCTAATAAAATTATAAAGTTAAAATTTATATAAACATTTTTTGTAGATGTCGTATTAGGCGCAATTTTTCGTTAGATGTTTTTTGTAAAAACAAATTTCGATTCCTATTGTTCCACAACCATCAATCAGAAGATTAATTAATGCCAGCTAATCAAGGTACGATAAATGTCTAATCATGTTTTTGAAGGCAATTTTCTATGGATGTAATGGTGTTTCGATAAAATTTTGTGGATTATCTTCACTCCAAATACGAAAATTATGCTTATTATTATGTTCAACCAAAAATTAGCTTCATGGGAGAGCAAAATTTTGAATGGAAATTCGAGATCAATTTCAATATGTGCTTCAGCTTATTCGACGAATTGACGGCTTATACGAAGGTCGCTTGGTTTTCATTCCTGCAAAAGTTGAATCTTGAAAGCTTTTAAGCTAAGATTGATTTTGATTTTCTTTTAATACTTTCCTGTACAGCGCCTACAGCTTCTTCAATGCATACTGTCCAGCGTCTTACGGGTTGCATATTATCATTACGATTAAACAATTCAAAGTTGTGAACTTTTAAAAAAAAAGTTCGCTTAGATAAACATGCATTCAAGCACTATATCTTATTCAAACTAATCCAGATTTTTGGATGATACCTAGATTCTTTATTCTAATCCGACTACTGTTTTATGTTCCAGAACGGACTAACCTACAAGTTTGTTTTTCATGTTTTGGTAATGTTTGATAAGCACATCCCGCTAAACTTGGTTCGAACAAATAACCGGTGATCAAAACTCTGCTATAACTGTAGGCAACCGATCCACAACTTGAACTTAAATAAAGCATAACCACTTGTTGTTTAAGAAATAATGTACTAGTGGTCTTATTGTGGGAGTCAATATTAAATACTTACTGGAGCAGACTCTTGAACTACTCTGAACCTGTTCTTAGTTTAATCAAAACAGTCTTAAGTTTTTGGGGGCACAGTCCCTTAACCATATAAGAGTAGTCAAAATATGTTCTCATTGCACAATATTGTCCTTGGAGGTTTCAACCTCATGGGCACTAAAATAATATTTTCTGTGTGGTTAATCTGCTGAGTATAATGTTTTGATTCAAACCATGCCAAAACAGTCTTAAAATGAGGTTCCTATAGATCTTTGATACGGGTTAAAATTAAGTGGCACTAAGCAGCCATACTGCTAATTTATCAGCCCTACTACTTGATTTAAAAGCCATACTGCTTACTAATATAGTTTTAAACAATTATAATACAAATTAGAATATGTGCAATAAGTCAGGTTTGGAGGATGCTACGCCGCACATTTCACATTCAGTAATCCAAATTACATTTCGACAAACACTGCTTCCAACTGCCATGATTCAACTTGGTTCTGCCAATCGTACTTCACATGCTAGTACTCCCTTAAAAGTTCCTTTTAAAAAGAGGAGTACTACAAAAATCAGTGTATTACTTTCCTGTT
Source organism: Tipula lateralis (assembly GCA_963932295.1). Taxonomy (NCBI): domain Eukaryota; kingdom Metazoa; phylum Arthropoda; class Insecta; order Diptera; family Tipulidae; genus Tipula; species Tipula lateralis. The sequence goes on along the minus strand of OZ010736.1, from coordinate 190,250,892 downwards.
ATTCTGTTCAAACTCCTATATTCAATGATTCATTGACTTAACACATATGAAATACATCTCTTACCTCTCGTAAATTTTCATATATACTCATTCAAGTACCTCTTGTAGCATTCCACACGGTAGTGGCACAAAGAAATACACAAACACTCAATTCGGCAGATGGGAGTGAGGCTGCCTCTGGGATGGACTAATATGAGTAACGAGTGTTGAGTCTAATACTCAATATTATTTTTATTCCATCCATTTAGTTTACATCCCTACTCCACTTTAATTGTAAACCGTTCCAGTAAGACTCACTGTTGTTCTGTCATTTTCGTTTTTGTCCTAAGATCGCCAAATTAATTGTATTAATTTATTACATGAACTCACCGACAACGAGAGTCTATTGGAACATAGATGGAGACACCGTCAAAAGTATACTATGGTAGATAGATGGCAGCATGGCGAGGGAATTCCACCACGTCGATGGGAAATTTCGATGACGTGGAAAGATGAAAAAAAGAAGCTGGGCATTCAAGAGGTGGACGTGGACAAGGAAACGGGAGATAAAAAGAAGTCACCGTAAAAAAACAAATAAAAGAAAAATATTAAAGTTTTGGCGTAAGTTAGATGGCCTAACTTTAAAATAAAAAAAAAATAATTATTAATTATAAGTATTGTTAAACATTATCTTAAATATAATATAAAAAAAAAAAAGATACTGTAATTATATTGTTGATTATTGTGCGTTTTGTTTGTGGTGTATGTGTCGGCATTCTTTTCTGTGCTTGATGAGTCACAGCTCGAGGTTCCCCTGTTATAAAAAAATAAACATTTTATTGCATCGAACTTGTTTTGTGAATCAAGTAAAAATTAACTGGAAGTGAAAAAAAAAATAATAAAAAAAAAATTTTGAAAACTGTAAAAACGCAAGCTGGTGAAAATAATAAGCGAGTGATCCAAAAAAAAGTGTCAACCAAGATGCACGCGTGATCGTTGGAGATAGGCGCGTGGTGAACGGTGATAAAAAGCACAGGAGTAGCGGTACCAGTGTTGCGGTGTGGCCGACGACACATGTGGATCACGACCAGCAAAGAAAACGGTGAGTCATCCTTTCTTCCACATTTTTTTTTTGTGTTTTCTTTTTGTTACATTTACAAATTTTCATTTGCTTCCCCCCTCGTAAATTGGCATCTCAGCCTCATTGCATTGTATTGGTCGTCCTAGTGGTAGCTTTAATTTCCATACCAGGTAATCCCCCCCTACCGAGTCAACCTGCTCATAGAGCTAAGCTGGGGACATTACGTGCCGGTAGACTGGCGCCCAATTTGTGTTTTTTTTTACTTTTGTCTACCAAAGCTACCGCTATAGTGTGTGTGGCACGTTACAATTTGGCGCCCAACGTGGGGCCAGAGTTTTGATCGATTTACTGTGATTTACGTAATTTTAAAGAGTGTAAAATAAAATTTCAATACACGCGGTCGCTATAAAATTTTGGAGGGTTGCAGCTTTGTTTAGAGCAACTGTTAATTTTGTCATACATATTCATGCGAGTATTATCCGCGGTAATTGAAATTAAATTTTGAATTTTTGGTTTATAAGAATTAGTGAACAGTGCTACGGGTATATTTTAATCCACACGATTGTGTATCGGGTGAGTATTCGTACATTAATTAAGTTATTTATTTATTTTTGTTTAACTTATTTAACTGTTAATTTATTTAGATCAACTATTTACAATATTTAATTTATTTATTATATTTATTTATTTATTGAGCATTTGAATTCTTATGTATGGTTATTGGTTCACGAGTACAATATTCTGTAGCGCATAGTATTTTGCAAGTTTAAAATAAAAAAAAAAAAAAAAATAAATAAATAAATAAAAAAATTATCTGTAGCTCGAACTAACAAGTCCCTCAAGTATTTCCAATTGACACTAGTGAGGTATTATTTAAGCTTATACTATAAAGCACATGATGGAAGAACTTCTTGATTTTCCGTTAAACCTGGAAGCACTAAGCGTGAACGAGTTATCATATGAATTACGACTGAGAAACATTGTGATGAATGGGACAGGCAGGCAAAAAGTGCTAAGGTTGAGAAAAGCGATGGACGCAGAGAAGGAACCACCTTTGGATTTGGCGAGCGATGAACAAGAATTCAACATGGCAATCGAAATGTTGGCGGACTTGCAAAAAGAGTTGAAGGCTGCTATTAAAGCGGGTGACGAAACATTACAAAGCAACATCAAGTCCAGGATTCGACATTACCAGGATAGAGCTTTCAGAGCTGCAGGGGAGAGCGAAGAAACCGATTCGATATTGTATGGTGCAGTCCGAGGAATTAAAAGAGCTTTGAGAATGTCTACGGAAGAGAGTGCGTCAAATCCATCACAACAGCGATATTCTTTAATGACTACACCCAGGGCTAGTAATGACGCAGGAAGACCTTCAATGGGTAGAGGCAGAGGAAGAAAGATAACTTCACCGCAAGAGGCTAGACACCTAATTCCAGAAAGGGCGCAAGCAGAAGAGACTGCACTTATGAACAAATCCACCAGCAAAGGGTTTGAAGAGTCCTCATTGCATCTAGAACAACCAAAGTTATCGATAGTTACGGAAAGCGATGATAGAGAATTAAATCGGATGTTCGATAATTATCGTATATATGACGCCAATCAATTGGGACAGCGATTAAATGAACATAAGCCGCAAATAACAGAGGAATCCCGAACGCCAAAGTTCATCGAAAGACGCAGAGTGCCAATGGAGAAATGGCCAGTTAGATTCTCTGGAAATGGTCCTTTATCACTGTCAGATTTTCTGCGAAAGCTCACACTATACGCTGCTGCAGATGACGTGGCATTGGCAGACGTACATAGAGGAATTTTTAAACTTCTGGAAGGAATCGCACTGGAGTGGTACGAAGTCAACGCTAGCGCCATCAACAGTTGGGAAGATTTGGTCACGGGACTAAAATTGCGTTTTCTTTCCAAAAACCATGATTATATGGCACGAGAGGAAATGTTGGAAAGGATGCAGTTTAAAGACGAACCGATTGCAGACTACTTAATGCATATGATGAAATTGTTTTCCAAAATTTTCCCACCACTGGATGAAGGATACAAGGTATATATACTTCAACGTAATATGTTACCACACTATCGATTGCAACTAACCGTTGCGGATGTTTCAAGCGTTACTCAGTTGGAGAGGTTGTGTCGAAATATGGATGAAGCTCGATTGATGGATACAAGACAACAGTGTCAAAGCCAACCACCTTTAAGATCAAAGCCTGTTGTTTCCTCACAAAGATTGTTATACCGAAGGAATGAGGTGAGAAACATTGATGCTGTCGAAGGGGTCCAACCGGAAAGAATTTGGCAAAGTCGATTCAACAGACAACGACAGTCGGACAGGAACGATAATTCGAAGGTAAAATGCTGGAATTGTCTGCAACAAGGCCACCGTCATTTTGATTGCGCACAGCCACGGGATAGGATATATTGCTGGTGCTGTGGAAGAGATGGGGTGCGAGCAGATCAGTGTCCTAAGAACCATCGGGGCGGAGGTCTGTTCAACGACGTTGAGAGACCCACGCAGAATTCTTGTAATCGGCCGGAAAAGTCCAATCTGGGACAGTAAAGGATCGCCTAATCCCAGGTACAACGCAAAACATCCCAAAATTCAAAAACGCAGAAGTGCAAACGGAAGGAAACTCAGATATCAGAAGCAAAATAAGACATCATGATGCTAATTACAACGACAAGCGACAAAATAGAATTATGACGAACGCAGACAAAGTTACTTATCGAAATAAAAATATTCATTCTTCACAGGTCAACAAAAATGGTTTAGTTGAAAAATCTCGAGGTCTATTTATAGTGAACGGCAGTGAAAATGGTGAAAACAGCAATGGACCACAATATAGTACACCCGAAACGATTGAATGTGTAATCAATATAGAAGGCGATAATCGACCCCACATAGAGGTTGAGATTTTGGGTTTTGAGGTGACTGGTTTGTTGGATTCAGGAGCTAGTTGCACCATACTTGGTGGTTTCGACATTTACGTGAGGTTGATGCGTTTTGGTTTAGAACTAATACCCATTGATTCCCGCATTAAAACTGCAGATGGCACAATACATCTTGTTAAGCATGCAGTAGACATACCTTTTATAGTCAAAAAAAGATGTGAGGTGATTAGGTCTTTAGTGATCCCATCCATTCCTAGGGACCTGATCTGTGGAATTGACTTTTGGGAAGCTTTCCGCATCTGGCCATCAGTTGAGGCTAAAGATCTGCCTAGTGTTAGTTGTGTCAATGTGGTCACAAATGAAGACATGGATATTCAACATCAATTGGAGGATTTACAGAAAATAAAACTGAAACAAGTGATGAATTCTTTTCTGATAACTCAACCAGATAAACTTGGATGCACAAGTCTGACTAAACACTACATTGACACAGGTGATGCTAGACCGGTTAAAATGAGGGCTCGACCTATCTCTCCATACGTCCAGAAAGACATGAATGCCGAATTGGATCGTATGATAAGGTTGGGAGTGGTAGAAGAGGCCGGTCCAACTGAGTGGGCACACCCTATTGTTTGCGTGCCAAAACCATCAGGAAAAACAAGATTCTGTCTAGATGCACGAAAACTAAACGAAGTTACGTTAAAAGACAGCTACCCTTTGCCATATATAAATCGAATTTTAGGGCAGTTATCCGGTACGAGATACTTGTCCAGTTTGGATTTAAGTGACGCATTTTGGCAAATCGAGTTAGAGACTAGTAGTCGATCTAAAACGGCTTTCATTGTGCCTGGAAGAGGACTCTTCCAGTACAAACGAATGCCGTTTGGACTGTGCAATGCGAGTCAAACTCTTTGCCGATTGATGGACAAGGTTCTTGGAGTAGATCTGGAACCGAGAGTATTTGTTTATCTTGATGACATAATCGTGATGTCGCAAACGTTTGAAGAGCACATGACACTACTGGAAGAGGTAGCCAAACGGTTGCGAAAGGCTAATCTCACGATCAGTTTAGAGAAGTCACGATTTTGTCTCAAGGAGATCAAATACCTTGGATACATCTTAGACGAGCACGGATTAAGGATCGACCCCGAGAAAATTACCGGCATACTTAACTTTGCAACCCCTAAATCGATTAAAGACGCTCGTAGACTCATTGGGATGGCTGGTTGGTATAGACGGTTTATCCCCGATTTTTCGACTGTAATAGCACCAATCACCAACCTTTTAAAAAAAACTAACAACAAGAAATTTGAATGGACTTCTGACGCTCACATAGCTTTCGCTCAACTAAAGACTTTACTGGTGTCCGCTCCAATTCTAGTAAATCCCGACTTTGGAAAACCATTCACCATTCAAACTGATGCATCGGATACGGGAATAGGCGCTGTGTTGACACAAGAAGTGGATGACAGCGAGAGAGTAATTGCTTATATGAGTCAAAAACTGACATCAACGCAAAGAAAATATCCGGCCACAGAACGTGAATGTTTGGCCGTAGTGTTGGCTATCGAGAAGTTCAGACCTTACATTGATGGAGTTAAATTTAAAGTGATTACAGACTGCGCCTCTCTGATATGGCTGAGGAATCTGAAGGATCCCGCTTCTCGGTTGGCTCGTTGGTCAATGCGTCTCCAAGGGTATGACTTTGAACTCCAGCACCGAAAAGGAAAATTGAATGTAGTGCCTGATGCATTGTCTCGTGCTGTAGAGTGCATTCAAGTTGAGACAGAGATGCAAGATGACCCCGCATATCTGAAGGTCAAAAACAATGTTTTGAATTTTCCAGATAAGTATCCGAACTTTCGAATTCATAATGGGAAGTTGTACAAATATTGTCAAACTGTCGAAGGTGATGGTGCATATAGCTGGGATTGGAGGCTATACGTTCCAGAACCTAGCAGAATGAAGATATTGTACGACAATCACGATAGCACGTTAGCTGCACACCTTGGCTTTTTCAAAACGCTCAGAAGACTTCAGGAGAGGTATTATTGGCCAAAGATGGCTGGTGATGTGCGGAATTATGTCAAGGTTTGTGAAAAATGCCAGCTTAACAAACCGAAGTGTGAGATCTCGAGGGTACCAATGGGTGAGCCACGCGTACCAACACAACCTTGGGAAATGATAGCCATCGATTACATGGGGCCGTATCCTCGTTCTAAAGTCGGAAATAAGTATCTATTAGTGGTAATTGATGTTTTCAGTAAGTTCGTTTTGCTAAAACCTGTTCGAAGGGCTGAGGCGGTTTCACTGACGCAATACTTGGAGGAAAGCGTTTTCCTAGTATTTGGAGTGCCGTCTACCTTGATCTCAGATAATGGCAGCCAATTTACTTCAAAGAAATTCCGAGATTTTGTACAAAGATACCAAGTAAACCATTGGTTGAACGCGTATTACCACCCTCAGGCAAATCCAGCAGAGAGAGTTAATAGAAGTGTACTATCAGCGATACGCAGTTATATCGAAGATGATCAACGCGTCTGGGACGAAAATATCTGTCAAATAGCTTGTGCATTAAGAACAGCTGTGCATGAATCTTCACGATACACGCCATTTTTCATCAACTTTGGTAGAAACATGGAGGTTTCTGGCGCGCGGAATACCGACATGAAGGATGAGAAAAGGTGTCAAAGTCAAGAAGAGCACGAACAACTTATGAAGAGCATCCATAAAAAGGTTGAAGAAAACTTGCACAAGGCATATGCTCAAAACACCAGGCGATATAATTTACGAACACGTCCCATTCAATTTGTTGAAGGTGAGATTGTGCTCAAAAAAAACTTCAAGCAATCGAAAGCCATTGATGGCTACAATAGTAAATTCGACTCTCTGTTTGAAAAATGCCGGGTAGTGAGGAAAATCGGTAACAATACGTACGAACTTCAAAACATGAACGGACGGAAAATAGGGAAATTTCATGCCAATGATCTAAGGAAATTTCACAGTGAAAATGAGTTGAATGAATGAGTCAATGAATTTAGAGTCGGGTGCACAATATCAATATTTAAATTTTAAAAAAGGTAATGATGTTCGCATGAAGAATCAAGTCCATCGTATCATTAGTTTCTCTGAGTACATAGCTTGAAATTGGTTGTACACTCCGCGAATAATTTTTAGCGAAAATTTTTGTTGAAATCTCTTTGATTTTAACAAAAATTTTCGTTGTTTCACTTGGGGTGTATTGTAGCATTCCACACGGTAGTGGCACAAAGAAATACACAAACACTCAATTCGGCAGATGGGAGTGAGGCTGCCTCTGGGATGGACTAATATGAGTAACGAGTGTTGAGTCTAATACTCAATATTATTTTTATTCCATCCATTTAGTTTACATCCCTACTCCACTTTAATTGTAAACCGTTCCAGTAAGACTCACTGTTGTTCTGTCATTTTCGTTTTTGTCCTAAGATCGCCAAATTAATTGTATTAATTTATTACATGAACTCACCGACAACGAGAGTCTATTGGAACATAGATGGAGACACCGTCAAAAGTATACTATGGTAGATAGATGGCAGCATGGCGAGGGAATTCCACCACGTCGATGGGAAATTTCGATGACGTGGAAAGATGAAAAAAAGAAGCTGGGCATTCAAGAGGTGGACGTGGACAAGGAAACGGGAGATAAAAAGAAGTCACCGTAAAAAAACAAATAAAAGAAAAATATTAAAGTTTTGGCGTAAGTTAGATGGCCTAACTTTAAAATAAAAAAAAAATAATTATTAATTATAAGTATTGTTAAACATTATCTTAAATATAATATAAAAAAAAAAAAGATACTGTAATTATATTGTTGATTATTGTGCGTTTTGTTTGTGGTGTATGTGTCGGCATTCTTTTCTGTGCTTGATGAGTCACAGCTCGAGGTTCCCCTGTTATAAAAAAATAAACATTTTATTGCATCGAACTTGTTTTGTGAATCAAGTAAAAATTAACTGGAAGTGAAAAAAAAAATAATAAAAAAAAAAATTTTGAAAACTGTAAAAACGCAAGCTGGTGAAAATAATAAGCGAGTGATCCAAAAAAAAGTGTCAACCAAGATGCACGCGTGATCGTTGGGGATAGGCGCGTGGTGAACGGTGATAAAAAGCACAGGAGTAGCGGTACCAGTGTTGCGGTGTGGCCGACGACACATGTGGATCACGACCAGCAAAGAAAACGGTGAGTCATCCTTTCTTCCACATTTTTTTTTTGTGTTTTCTTTTTGTTACATTTACAAATTTTCATTTGCTTCCCCCCTCGTAAATTGGCATCTCAGCCTCATTGCATTGTATTGGTCGTCCTAGTGGTAGCTTTAATTTCCATACCAGGTAATCCCCCCCTACCGAGTCAACCTGCTCATAGAGCTAAGCTGGGGACATTACGTGCCGGTAGACTGGCGCCCAATTTGTGTTTTTTTTTTACTTTTGTCTACCAAAGCTACCGCTATAGTGTGTGTGGCACGTTACACTCTTTCGCAACTATATCAGCTCTTCATCACCTAGCATATTTTTATGTGATTGGACTCATCATTTTAAAATATCGAACTCATTTAAAAATTGTGCCCTCATACACGTTGCCTGCACTTCTTCCTCCATTATTTAACACTAAAATGCCTCCTCCCTCATCCGTCGCAAACTTTTAAACCTTCACACATTGTTAGCAATTCAGCATTCATTACACAGATGTCTTCCTCGAGTCAAAAAAGTTTTCAAACATTCGTTCTGTCAACTTATAAGTTCAACACTCACTCTCGTTATCATACAGCATCTGTATAGACATTTCATAATTTTTAATTTAACTTTTCACTCTCTCAAATGTCCGTTTAATCAAAATTTCATTCTTTCCCTTGGAATAAACCTCCAATTCCATAGCTCAAGCAAGAATGTTATGTAATAGCTTTGGACCAGTGTTACACTACTAGGTCCATCAGTCGGTTTATTTACCCTACCACTTTGTAATCTTCATTTCATTCCAAAACTTCTTACATTCTGATTCGTTTTCTCTTAAAATGAAGAGTAAGGCTACACATGTCCGAATATAGGGTGAATATTGAAGTAATTGTACATGTTAATGAGGTAAATGTTCAAGCAGTATTGAAAGTCGATTCTAGTTTGAAAAATAGTAATGAGATGAAGAAAGAGATAACGCTGTACAACAAGCGAATCAACATTATTTGAATCAGAAAAATTTAATTTAACCAGTGAAGTGTAAAAGTGAAAAGTGAAGTGAACATTAAAGTGTCATAGCCCCCAACAGTTACAAGCGGCTTACCTTTTACAATTTATTGTGTGAAAGACATAAAGAAATAAGTTTGGCTATTGTGGTTAAGGCCTCGATAAGCTGGAAACGAACGGTGAAGAGTCGCGACAATAACATATTCAGTTTGAAGAAAGTAAAGATGAATTTATTCACTTGTAATTAAACTAAGGTTTTTTAATCGACTGCTAACAATAATGTTTGGGAAGATTTTGATGTAGATAGCTCCAAACATATAAAAGAGTAGTGGTCAAACTTCTGTTTCCCATAGCATTCCTTACTTTGCTTTAAGACAACGGCATGGTATATGAAGAGTGCATATCCAATTGTAGGATATTTCTAGCTCAACACCTGTTCTTGTCTAGCTAAAACCAGATTGACACGATCTAGACGAGGCGTAAGTAAGCTGAACAATGCTTTCGAAGCGATCCACTTTCATACATCTACTTATATACTCAATTTGCCCCATTCGTACTAATTTGGTCAGATTCCTTGCATTCGAGAGGATATCCTACAATCGCCTACAGTTTATTAGTATGTGTTCGATATCCACTGCAACAAAACCATTTTCGTATAAATCAATATCTTTCGTATTTCCATAATTCTCTCTCCTCTTTCCATAGTTCGAATCACTGTAGTGTCTCCTTTGATCGCAATAAATTCCTTAAAGGATCACTTTATAAGTACAAAACAAAGTACTTGCGTCCTTTCACTTTCTCCCATTTTCTCCCTTTCATCCATTAAAGCATATTCAATTATTTCGTCAAGCTGTTTTTGCAACCATATCGGCTCTTTCGTTATCTTCAATTTGCAGGTGTGAGGGTTTCCATTTGAGAATAACTTCACTCCCATGAGATTAGAGGTACTCATACTATACATCATTTCTGAATACACACTACACGGAAAACCCATACCCGTTTCATTAAATCTTAGCCACTCCGGGAGTCTATAGAATAGAAGTTCTCCCTTCATCGATGGTCAACTTGATTCCTATCATAAGTTCAATTAACTTGGCGTTCATGATAGACAAGCTTTCATTTAATCTTCTCATTTCCTCTTAAGACTAGTACTCAGATGGATTTCGCGTGAAATTTCCATACGATTTTACTAAAGTGAACTCAGAAATTAAAATTTTCATTTCTGTGTTCACTAAGCAGTACTCAGTCATTAGCGCAAAAAATATAGTTATCTCAATGCCCCAAAGATGGTGCGCATAAACTCTACAAATTTGTTTCACGCGAAATTTGAACTGTTTGAACATTTGAATTCTCCAAAAAAAATCTATTTCTATTTCACGTGAAAATAAATAAATTTTTGGAGAAGGCGGTAAAATTTCATTTCACTTTGAACTGAGTACTATCCTTTATGAATAAAAATTCCCATACCCACTTTGTCCTAAATTAGACGAGGATACATTTTCAATCTTCTTAAGTCTCTCGTTTAAGGGATAGTACTCAGATCGTTTTCGCGTGATATTGCCATACGATCTTACCAAAGTAAACTCAGATATGAAAAATTTCATTTCGATTTTCGCTAATCAGTACTCAGTTCATCAGCGAAAAAACTTTATTTTTCTCATTGCATCACAGATGTCGCGCATAAGCTCTACAAATTAATTTTACGCAAAAAATTCACATGGAATTTCGACATTTACGATCCTGCTGTATGCTTAATAAATCTGCTTAATAAATCTATGATTAAATTTTGTTACATTTTGAATAATTTGTGATTTGTGATTCTGTGATAACTTGTTGTGATATGTCAAACACCAAAATTCTCCAAAAACAATTCATTTTTTTTTTCACGTGAAAATAAACAAATTTTTGGAGGCCGCGGTAAAATTTCATTTCACTTTGATCTGAGTACTAGCCTTAACCGATAGCTCGTTCATTAACTCTTGTGTCTCCAAATTTCAAGCACACAATATGTTATACGGGTTTTTTTGGATCACTGGTCGAATTTTTAAAAACTTTATTTTTCAAAATGAGTTACGTTCTTTGTAGTTTTGATAATCCGTCCCTTGCCGCTATCTTGGTATCATTTCATTCACTAATTGCCCTCAACATTCACACTGTTTCTCGCTCGGTAATTAGGAGGTCATTTATAATTAAGAACAAAGATTATATATTCGATATTATTAGGCAAATACCTTCTATACGTCATCACTAAATTATTGTGGTAAGCATATTGAGGTTGAGTTTTTAAGATATTAACTTTTAGGACAAAAACAAATTTTAGACTCATCCTTGTTTATCAAAATTAGAACCGTTTTACCGCTAACTTGTTCAAGTGTTGATCAAAGTTGTTAAGTAAGAGATTGGGAGCTGGCTTTCAAGGCCTTTGAAGGAGGACCAGCCGAATTCTTTTAAAAAGTGTTACAACATGGGCCAACTTCATCACCTGATCATCACTTGGTTAAAAATCAATATTTATGCGCATATAACGGTTTTCTATCTGTTCGGTCATAGTGCAACTGGGCAGAATAAGTTTGATGGATGTAACAAATAGTTACATATGTTTCACTGTGGCAGTTTTATTTTGCTGGACCTGCTTTAACTCACTTGGATATTGGGCACTTAAGGAAAAAAAATTCATGTGTTTTCTTCATACCGTGAGTGATATCAAAGGTCAGTCAAATTCTGGGTTTCGATCCGACATCCGGATAACATTGTTTTAAAAATGATATGAAACCGTACCGATTAGTATCTTAACTAGTTATCTTAAGTTAATGGCTCGAACTGCTAATCGGTACCTGTCTCTAGGTCTACCTGTCAAATTAACTCCTCTTAAGTATCGACCCATCGTTGATTTCAATTGATTGAGCGATACATCCTGTTAAGATGTTAAGACAAGCTAATATCCTATATCTGTATAGAAACCATTCACAATTCAGGAAAAACTTAGACAAATGACATCTTAACGATATGTACAGTGTTTAGCATAAAACATACATCCACAACAATTAACTTTATATCAGGCACTGTATGGCTGGAAATATGTCGTTATAAAACATTTATATTTTGTATATGAGCCCGTTTCATATATACATGTACACACATATATATAATATATACGGCACGAATCGAAATGAAAATGAAAATTTGAAATGTGACATGAATATAAATAACAAAGCCAAACGGGAGACGAGAGACGAGGAAAAAGGTAAACATTTTCTTTCGATTTCTCTTGAATTTTTGCCACAATTTGGGAATATTGGGAAGGGGGGAATATTCTAGCACCTACGATGAAAAATTTGATGGTATTAATATGATGCTGTAATGCCATTCCCAAAAGAAACCGGATTAGGTTATATAAATGGCTTAAGCGTAAACGTTATTGATGATATAGAATACGTGATAAGACAGTAAATTTTTTTTTTATAAATTTCTTTTATTAACATCTAAATTCTTGTTTTAATCTGCGCTACAATTTTGGTTTATTCATTACTGCAGTTCATTTCCACCAGCATGTTACGAAAGAGTTCGCCCCGGTATTGCTTAACGAGCTTGTTTCTACATACATCGAGATGATTCTCACAACTAATCGTACCTTTGACTAAATCGCAGATAGTCGTCGTAGATTGTAACACGAGTATGTCATACAAGCAATCAAGGTAATTTTCGTTAAAGAGACAAGTCACTCCATCCTCTTCGATTACGGCTAAAATTTATGTTGGGCTTGTTAGTACAAAAATTATAATTAATATTTTTTTAATAATTTACCCATTTGACGTTCACCCTCGTTATCACAGTAATATTTAGCAAATATTTGATTATATTTCGTTTGGTCGTAAATCTCTTTAATTTTTTGATAACTTTTGCACTGTTCGGTAAGTCCGATTACACAATTCGTATAATTCGCCGATCGGATGCAGTAGTCATCGTAAAATTGCTTAAACGCATCTCGTGTAATATTTTTGTCTTCGTAATCGGAAAGTGTGCTCGCTAATTCATCATTCGAAGCTTTTACAACACACACTTCAGTTAAACGGTTGGCCACCTCATCGTTACAATATTTGTCCAAATCAGTATTACACAATACTGAATTTATGAACAACACTGCTACACAAACTAGTTTGACTGCTAGTTTCATTTTCTAAATGGCGACTAAACTTGACTGTTTAAAATTCTAAACGCGTATAAAATTCCACTAACACGCCTTATACAAGGTTCGTTCAACAAGTACATATACAATTGATTATGATCGACTAAAAATATTTTTGAACTGACCCTCGTATAAAACAGACGAACAATCCGAACCATTAGGGTTATAGATCAAGCTTATCTAACTGATAACGTGTATGCTGTAGTATCGCAGCATTCACAATAATTTTGAAATACCCAGAGATCAGGCATAATTTAAACGAGCTAACAAATATGGGTGGCACACATCGATTCAGACGTCACAATTTAGTGAAGTACATTTTCTACTCAACCATCCTAATAGTTCTGGTTTTGACAGAATCTGGTAAGCAATTTGACAACACAAATATTTTCTAATGTTAACCTCTATATTGTTATGTATAGGAACCTGTGACGAAGTGGACAATGCCGTAGATGAGGCACCATGTCAAAATGAAATAGACGACGATATTCAAAGTACGTGTAACCATAAAACCCAAGTGACCGAAATGGTTTTTAATTATTTCAAATATCGTGACAACCAGATCGATCGATCGAAATTCAAAAACTTGGTTGCAAACTATTGTGACAAAATGTTAACCGAAACGCAATGTGTACTCGAAAATGTTTTGCCAAAGATTTCCACCGCTTGCAATTCGTCCGCACATTATGACGGAATCATGGTCCAGGCGAAATATCACAATATATTTGCGCAATATTTTTGCGAAAATAATCAGCGACGATTCATGGACACAGTCGAAGAGGACGGGGTAAATTGCCTATTCAATCATAATTTTGCGACATGTTTTTATGCGTCCCCATCACTTGCGGAGCAAAATTTTAATTCAGCCCATATATGCGGACTACTGGACACAAATATCAACTGTGAACATCACTTCGGCAACTGTACCAATCAGTATATTCTAAATTATCGGGCCGAACTATTTCGGCTGCTTAAAGTTAAATTCAATTGTCCGTCTTAATTATAGAGACGTGCAAAATTATGCAAATACAATGTTTATCTAAAATTAAATGTTCGTTTTAATGCGATAACCTTGACCAAATATATAATATACTTAGATGTCCATTCAACTTATATATGTTTGCATTTTACTTTGTTTGCTCGTCTTTTGAATAAATAATACGCGTCTTATGTGCTTACATTCAATTTCGTTTAGTATTCGACCCGAGCAACATGAAACTGATTATTGCATTGTTTGTGTTCACATTTCTAAAGTACAGTTGGTGCGACGAGGTTGTGATAAGCCAAGATGTGCAGGATAAATGTAAAGATATTATACAGGTAAGTGGTAGCACATCTGTTTATATCTATAAGGAGATACCTAAGTGTTTTGATTAAAGACAGTTTTTCAAGAATCATGTGATCTATCAATGCATCTCAGAACGATGGGCTTTGCAATGAGGGGTTTAAAAGAAGGTAACGACAGTCGGGCTCTTGAATTTTGCCGTCTAGTGCCGGCCGGTGCAAATTGTGTTCTAACCGGTCTATCGACCCAAGATGATTGTAAATCATGGGAACCATACCAATCGAAAATTATGCGGGCACGATACGACAAACTATATGCCGAATATTATTGTGCCAACGATATGCAGCGTTTAAGAGATCGTAGTGAACTTGACGGCATGGATTGTTTGTATGTGAATGAATTCTACAGATGTAAAAACCAAGGTAACAAATTGTTGAGAGTTCAACTCACCGAAAAGGAGGAGATTTGTCGGGATATAAAATTGGATATAAAATGCAGTGTACATTTTGGCCAATGCGAGAATCAAAAAGTTAGAGATATTCAATTACAACTCTTCCAAGAGTTGGCCCAAGGGTTAGAATGTGAAATTATGTAACATAAGAATATAACCGTTGCGAATAATATTTCAATGACCTTTGTGATAATCTTATATACATTTCGCAATGTCAAAGTAATTTGAATAAATTGAACTCATTATCAAAATATATGTTTGTATTTTCTTCTGTTATCAACAAAACATCTTTATTCGCTGTAAGGATTTGATTAAATTTTACCTGTAATGATAGACGCACTATTTCTGTGTGAAGAAATGGAACTTCAATAAGGAAAATGATAACCACGGTCTCGAATGCTTGTTTTGTGATGAACTTCTATTTACAGCTTTTTATCTATATCTATGACTAAGACGGACAGTAAAATTTAACTTTAAGCACCCTAATTTTGGCTCGATAATTTATTATATACTGATTCGCACAGTTGCCGAAGTGATGCTCACAGGTGATATTTGTATCCAGTAGTCCACAGTCGTTAGTGTTGGGGACTCATAAAAATATGTCGATTGAATAGCCAAATTATTCCGTCCTCTTCGATCGTGTCTGATTATTTTCGCAAAAATATTGCGCAAATGGCGATGGTCGGTTTAAAATGTTTATTTCGGTCGGTTTATTTCGGTCGACCATTATCAATTGTATCTTGTTAAACGAACCTTTTAAACAAGTTAAGAATTTTAACTAGTCAAGTTTAGTCGCCATTTAGAAAATGAATCTAGCAGTCAAACTAATTTGTGTAGCAGTGTTGTTCATAAATGCAGTATTATGTAATACTGATTTGGACAAATATTGTAACGATGAGGTCATGGCCAACCGTATAACTGAAGTGTGTGTTGCAGAATTCTCAACTGATGAATTGTTGAGCGTACTTAGAGAATACGAAAACCAAAATTACACACGCGATGCGTTTAAACAATTTTACGTAGATTACTGCATCCAAACGACGAATTATTTTAATTGTGTAATCGGGCTTACCGAACAGTGCAAAAGTTATCAAAAAATTAAAAATATTTACGACGCATCAAAATATTCTCAAATATTTGCTAAATATTACTGTGATAACGAGGGTGAACGTCAAATGGGTAAATTATTACCGAAGTGAAATATTTCCCAAATAACAAAAAATGAACAAGTGTTAGTGTTTATTAAATTATTTATTCATTTAGGCAAAAAATTGTACCATAAAAGTTGCATAGAATTAAAAAAATACTCAAGAAAATTAAAAAAAAAATTTGAATTTGAAACTGGGTGAATTTTCAAAAAAAATTGTTGAAAATTTATAAAATAATTGCCAAAAGGCCAATCCCAGGTGTCGACAGTATAGGAAACTGACGTTATATCTGTGGCACCAAACTATAATGTTGCACCAAACTATAATGAACAAATCTGTTGAACGAAAATCAAAAAATAATTATGTGAGTGGGTTTCCTAGATTGCTTATTGTATGAACACCAAAAAAAAATTGCAAAAGTTCTCGCAAGTTCATACAATAAGCAGTCTAGAAAACCTACTCGCATAATTACTTTTTGATTTTCGTTGAACAGATTTGTTCATTATAGTTTGGTGCAACATGCCACAGATATGACGTCAGCTTCCTATATTTTCGACCCTGCGGATTGAAAGTTTGTTATATTAATATATTTACTGTTTATCGTTTTGTGAGACATTATATGCATTTTTATAAATTTTTAATTTGCCAAAATGAATATTTTATTGGTACATTCTGTTAAATATCGTGATTTAGGCGAATAAAATACCAATACATGCATAACATGTGTACGTATACGAAAAATTTGTGATTTTTTTTTTGGGAAGTATTTCACGGTCATAAATTATTAAAAAATTATTAATTATAATTTTCGTACTAACAAGCCAACATAAATTTTAGCTGCAATCGAAGGTGATGGAGTGTCCTGCGTCATCTCTAACGAAAATTTTCTTAATTGTTTAATTACTGACGTACGTATTATAAAATCTACGTACACTATCTGCGATTTTGTCAACCGTTCAATTAGTTGTGAGAATCACCTCGATGAATGTGCAAATAAGCTCGTTAAGCAATATCGGGCCGAACTCTATCGAAATATTGAGGTGGAATTGAACTGCAGTCATGGAAAAACTGACTGAGAATATCAACCAAAATTATATCGGAGATTAAAACAAGAATTAAAATGTTAATAAAAGAAATTTATAACAAAATGTACTGTCTTATCATCTGTCTAAATCATCAAAATCGTTTGCGCTTTAGCCATTTATATAACCTAATCCGGTTTCTTTTGGGAAT